>CM042245.1:50681133-50991133 GCA_023566225.1 Romanogobio albipinnatus | reverse complement strand
ACCATTTTATTATTATTACCTGGACACTTTTTGACTCTTTCTGAACAGATGAGGACACAACCAGAGATAATTTTTAAAACATTATTATTAGTATGTTCAAGCATGGGCGTCGGAAGCAAAAAAAAATGTGGGTGGGTCCTCAGAATTACATTAAGTACAAATATACCGCTTTGCTTGCTAAATGTATAGTTCGGAAAGACAAAGTTAGGGAAATCGCCATATCATTCAGAGAGGCAGTAGTGTAGGGGTAAGACACACAGCACCTAGTTTTGACACAAATCGACCCGCGGTTCGAGTCCGCCTTTCACCGAACAACCTCATCTCAATCCTCTCCCTTTTCCCATCACATATCAGATCGGAAAGGCATTTATTTTCAATAAAAATTAAGAAAATATTAGAAAAGTGGAAATAAAGCGTCTAACGTGTTTAATAATAAGTGTTTATCGATTAGGGGTAGGTAAACAGACATGAGACGATAAAAGTGAGTGGGTCCAATATCATTGATCGTAAAAAGTGGGTGGGTCTTGTATACAATGGTACAATGGTTCCGACGCCCATGTGTTCAAGCATTATGAATCAGTCAGATATAGTGATTCAACAGGTGCTATTCAGATCAGTTGATTCAATGGAAGCCGGTGTCTGTGTAAATGTTCCCCCGTGTCTAACCACATGACACATCACACACATTCTGCTGTGAAAATTGTCAGTAGATAACCACGCCGAGCAAGTGCTTTCTTGCTGTTGTGTGTATCTCAGCAGTTTGTTCCCCGGTTGCAACATTAGGCCTATATGTTCAGTCTTCTGGATCAATCCTGTATATCTGTGTTTGTCAGGGTTTGACTGGGCAGCTTGTGTCAGGAAGTTGAAATCAAGGTCTTAAGGCACTTCATTTTCCACTCCGACTCGCACACAGTCGTGTCCACTTAGCTTTCAAAGTAGACTCAAGCGCAGATGAGCGCGGATGGATGCTTTCGACACATGCGCAGCACTGGGTCGTGTCATTTGAAGGACATTTGCTCGCAAGGATAGAAGAAAAAAGATCCACAATTGAATGCAAAGTTTAAAGGTCCCGTTCTTCGTGATCCCACTGTTCAAACTTTAGTTAGTGTGTAATGTTGCTGTTAGAGCATAAATAATACCTGTAAAATTATAAAGCTCAAAGTTCAATGCCAAGCGAGATATTTTATTTAACAGAAGTTCCCTTTCAAAGCCTACAGCGAACGGCCGGCTTGGACTACATCCTGGTACTTCCTTCATAAATGACGTCAGTAGAACAGTAGAACAGACTAACCTCCGCCCACAAGAATACGCGAAAAAAGGGGCGTGGTCTTGTTGCTGTCCCACGTGGAGAAGAGGAAGTGTCGCGTGGAGAAAAGGAAGTGGTGCGTTTGAGTGTGTTTGTCGCCATGTCGTCGAGACGCTGTTATTTTCATCCCGGAGTCAAATCACCTTTGTTTGGCTTTCCCAGGGACGCTGTAGAGATCATTAAGCGCATACATCTCCCGTTAAGAGGCGTGACCTTTCCGTGCAAGTTACGTGCGCTAAGCTGCTGTCGAATCACAACACAGGAACCGCTGGCACAATCAGAACTCGTTACGTATTTCTGAAGGAGGGACTTCATAGAATAAAGGAACTCAGCCGTTTTTAGGACAGTGAAAACAGCGGTACACAGATAAGTAAATTGTGTGAAAAATTTTTCGTGTTTTTTTACACGCGAAACATGAACACGTGTTATATTGCACACTGTAAACACAATCAAAGCTTCAAAAAAATACGAAGAACGGGACCTTTAAAACAAGAACCAAAACAAAAAATATGTAGACACATATGCTGCTTTGTTTACTGTTTTGGTACTCTTCCTTAACTACTGGGGCCCGTTCTTCGTACCTCGCTAACTCAGTTAGCCGGATTTGATTGTTGACGATTTGGCATGATCTTGGATTGTTTGGTTCTTCGACGCTCATCCTGGACTTGCTGTCATAGCAACAGGTCCGTAAGCTTAAACCTGCTCCCGAGCGGCTTATTTCATGTAAACAGGATTAGATTGCATCTTGAGGTGATACTTAAAATCTGTCCCAGCCACTGCTACTTTATTACACGAGTTCATTACTGAACCAGGAGCAATAATAATCATTTTAAATAATAATAATATACAAATGTTAAATTGTATATGTATATGAGAATGTATATAATATTATAATGTTGTGTATAATACTATAGACACAGCCACTTGATTGAGCGATTTATTTGTGATGGAATAATTACTTTATAATTTTATTGGAGGTTTGCACACATGTTGTACAGTTAATCTGAGCCTTGCATTAATTTAAGTGATGACGGATTTTATGGGATGCTTGATGCAGCGCAGGAGATGCAGAGAATTTGATCTTAACCCTTAAGAAACTTTAATAGTCACGTTACAAATCTGCTTCGAATTGAATTAAAAATTGAATTACAACATTGAAATAAAAATGTAAAGGGTGTACAAATACTGTATAAAATCGTGAATATAAATAATTGGTAATCATGTAAAAAAAACATTTATCATTGATCTATTATAACTTTTATGTTGGTTTGGTCGTTTGGCTGTTTCCTTATAAAGGTCCAGATATTCGTGTGTTTTTTTGTGTGTGTAATTTGCCAAGTTTTTTGCCAGGTGGCTTTTTTAATTATATGATGTCATTACGTTGCTCTCTTGACGCCAGCCAATCGCTGCATTGCTGATCATGGTTTCGAGTATCGATGCATCTGCCCTCTTCAGGGAAAACAAGAACGCGCAGTGATCTCAGATCATTTAATCCAGATATTTAAATCCAATCCGCAAATTCGTTGGAAGAACCAAATTAGCCAGAGATCAGTTATCAGGATTAAAAGATCTGGGATCTGTCAAATCATCTCAGATGTATTAAGCGAGGTACGAAGAACGGGCCCCTGCTCCGTACATCACAATTGTGCGTATTGGCACTTGTACGCTGCACTGTTGTACGCGCACTGTCTTTGCGGTTACAAAAAATGAGTTTGAGGTCTCTGCAGAACAAAAGCTGCCATTTGTAAATTTGTGGCCGTTTTCAAACTGGAAATCCATCCATCCACCCATCCATCCACCCAACCCACCCAACCCACCCACCCACCCACCCACCCACCCACCCACCCACCCACCCACCCACCCATCCATCCATCCATCCATCCATCCATCCATCCATCCATCCATCCATCCATCCATCCATCCATCCATCCATCCATCCATCCATCCATCCATCCATCCATCCATCCATCCATCCATCCATCCATCCATCCATCCATCCATCCATCCATCCATCCATCCATCCATCCATCCATCCATCCATCCATCCATCCATCCATCCATCCATCCATCCATCCATCCATCCATCCATCCATCCATCCATCCATCCATCCATCCATCCATCCATCCATCCATCCATCCATCCATCCATCCATCCATCCATCCATCCATCCATCCATCCATCCACCCACACTAGGGCTGTCAACGAATATTCTAAATTTGAATATATATTCGAATGGTTTAAAAAAAACGAATTTCGAAGGTGAAAATTAATATTAGAATAAAAAAAATATATAAAAAACGCCCGCAGTAGTAGAGGTGTGGCTGTCTTCACACCGCACGAGCAAGCAGTGCGTTGACAGGGCAGAAGCGGTGCGTGTGGAGCGCGGGAGGCGCGCATTCACACTGGCAGTGTTTGTCTCGCGCAGCTGAACCGCAGCTCTAGTATTGCAAATACAGACGAATATTGTCCATTATGTCACATTTTCCGGTGTTCTCCTTCGACCCCTGTCTGTCTCGTGCTTTGCTTTATGATGGGCAGCATATCTGCTGCAAATGCGACCGTGTTCCCCTCTGTCTCATACACACATGCATATAACATTATGTATATAAGTAATTAACATGATAAATGTTACATTCAAGTGAAGATGTCCCGCCCGCAGCCGCAAAGCCCTGCAAAGGGTAGTGCGCACGGCCAGCTGCATCATCGGAGGTGAGCTTCCCTCCCTCCAGGACATTTACGCCAGGCGGTGTGTGAAGAGAGCTCAGAGGATCATCAGAGACTCTAGCCACCCGAACCATGGGCTGCTCTCACTGCTGCCATCAGGCAGACGGTACCGCAGCATTAGAACACGCACCAGCCGACTTCAGAACAGCTTCTTCCCACAAGCAATCAGACTACTTAACTCCTGATCCATCAGGATCATAACACACACTGGACAGAATATCACTCCGCACAACCCACTGTAGATACACACACATTATATACACATTTATGTATCATTTATTATTTATCATTTATCATATAGCACCTATTGTACATAATTGGATCTCTACTGTGAATAATAATGTATACTGTACATTGTATATTATTATTATTATTATAGCTTAATGTATACTGTTTAATGTATGTTTAGTGTATATTGTTTAAAGTATATGTATATTGTAAGTATGTGTATATTGGCTAAAGCTGTGAGAACTACACTCACATTGTGTAAATTATTTATTGTTTATTGTAGAGTTTACTGTGCTGTGAGTAATTGTGGGCGCATCAGATGTGTAATCTGTTGTTGCTTAAATGTTGTACATGTCATGTCGTGACTGCTATGTTGCTCGGAACTGCACCAAGAATTTCACCTGCTGTTGCACTTGTGTATATAGCTGTGTGACAATAAAGTGAATTGAATTGAATTGAAGATATGCTTCTAGTTTTAATAATTTAAACAGGCTTTTGAAGTTTGGGCAAAAACTTCTGGCAGTGTTGTGTTTTCGTGTATTTTATTTTATTTTCTCACAGCGCTGGATGTCATGGTGATCGTGATACACACGGGACACTTCACTACATGATTTCATGGTGAAATTGGTTATTTTCCATGTTAATCAGGGCAGTTTTGATCAAGAACAATCCACTGTGGCTTTAATTCAGCGTGAAAAGCGGCAAAAACAGACTCGGCGCCGAAACGATCGCGGCACTGCTGCTTCTGCTCTGCCGCGCCGCCTCTGCGTGCGGTGTGAATGCTCTAATCTGCAGTATGCATGGGCACCGGAAAAAATATGTGTTTACGCCCTGCTTTTGCAGTGTGAAACCGTCACTGTTGAAAGTTGACGCCGTCTTGCATGGCAGATGGCGGAAAAGTGCAGAGCCCAACTCGACCGCAGCAGAGAAAGCGATTTTAACCCCCCAAAATCTAAAAAGCTAAACAGTCACGTCTTGACACTTCCTTTGCATCGCCCGCCACAAGCTCTTATTCTGCAACACGACAAGAGGCCATAACGGAGAAATTAATTTAGTTCATTTGTAAGGACATGAGAGCGATCAGTGTGGTGGATGGGGCAGGCTTCAGGGAGTTCTGTCAAGCAATGGAGCCGAGGTACCATATCTCTAACATTACTAAAGTGTAGACTACTGTACTGACTGAATAGATATTGCATGAATAAAGGATAAATGCACTACTTCCACTGGTTTGATTATTTACCGTTTCATGTCAAGGAAAAGCTCCATGTTTACCACAGCACCGCTCGCTCGGAGCGTTCAAAATGCTGTAAAACTTCAATTAATATTTGTTTCAATCACTGAATGAAGCCTGCTATATTTGGGACGAGTTGCGACCTTAAATTGCTTGCACAAAATTCTTGATCAGCACTCAAAATTTGTTTGCTTATTTAAACCGTTATGCGCAGAGAGCGCGAGGTCTGCGGTCTTGGCCATTAGTTGATTTACTTGTTTGTGTGTAGGTGATACGTTGTCAAATATGTTTAACCTTAAATAAACTACCTATACAAGTAGTTATGTCTCTCTATTAATTTGTCCTGTTATTGACGTAATTGTCATTGACAAAATGTCATTGGCCTGTCATTGACAAAATGCGCAACCAGATGTTCGAATAGTTCGATTATTCGTGTTTTTTTTAGAGGGAATATTCAAACGTCATTTTTGAGGAATTTTGACAGCCCTAATCCACACCCATCCACATACATCCATCCACCCCCCATCCACATCCATCCCCCATCCACATCCATCCACTTATCCACCCACATCCATCCATCCACCCCCCATCCATCCACATCCATTCCCATGAAATGCATTGTTTTATAAAGTTTCCTGTGGTGCAGTTATAATGTTTGTATGATTTTTACATCAAAAAAGTAATAATTCAGAAATAAAAGGCATTTTTCTTACCCTGATTTTAGCCCTCTGATATGAAGGCTCTGTTTGAAGGGGCGTGTCTGCTGTGAGACTTCAGTGTAAACGCCCACTGCTGTGATTGGCTAACATCTTCGCATGTGAAATAGCTAGTATTACATGTGGAATTCTCTCAAACTTTGATCAGGTTTTTGCTATTACAACTTTCAAGGTTAACTAATCGTGAAAAGTGTTTATAGCATTGGGTTTTATTTAGATCTTGGGATGAAAGGTTGCAGTGATGACCATTAGCCGATGACAGACATGTTGAGTGTATGAATGCAGCGATCTCGTCATTGCAACTCGATTTCTGCTCACGAACGAATGCTTTCATCATAACTAACAGAGATGTGTTTATTATAATGGGAGTTTTGGCGAGAGTCCAGAAGTCAGTCACTGATAAACTCACGCTGTTTGATTGACAGCTCCAGCAGATTGTAAAGGGAGCGTTCTTTGATCGCTTGGGCTAGGCAAGGCAAGTTTATTTATATAGCACATTTCGAACACAATGGTAATTCAAAGTACTTTACACAGAGGAATAAATGTTCATAAGACATAAAAAATACAACCTGAATTGCTTAGTTTTGGGTACCTCTATCTATATAATTTAATCACAGTTTAAATAACAGGGCCCGTATTCCTGAAAAATCTTCACAAAATTCTTAGAAAGGTTGGCGTTTCCTCTTGAAAATAAAGAAATATTTTCATATTTCAATATATTCAGACCTGGAACCATCCAAGAAACGGTGATGGACACCTGGTTTGGATCACATCTTCAGTGATGAGGGTGACTGATAATAAGAAGATCTAAGCATGGTCCAAAACCATTTTTTAGTAGAGAAAAATGATAGGTGGCAAAGGCTAAGATGTTTGTTTGAATAAATTGAGACATATTATCAAGATGAACTGCTGAGATTAGACTGTATACGACTGACCTGTCTCCTTCTGTGAGAACTTATTTTTATTCCATCTCTGGAGGCTGTAAAACATGAGAAATACACGGAGGGTGACTGGTTCTTGGATCCTGAGACATGCAGGAAAGTTTGTCTTGTGTCAGCGTGTACCAGCATGATTTCCTTTCTCAAGGGGAAGGTGTTGTTCTACTAGTGTTTTGAGGCTGATGAAAAATGTATTTTTACTTATGTGGATATGTGGATGTGTTATGCAATCTGCTTTTTAACGTTTTCCTTTTGCTTTGTATCTGTTTGTGCATTCAATATGCAAAGTTACAAAGCTCAGTCTCCCACAAAGGGATTTATTCTAACAGAGAACACTGATTCAGACCTGCCTAAAACTTCCTCAAACGTCCACGTCACAATATGAAACATTAGCATAATGGCCGTCCAAATGCATACACAAAGAAAGAAGGTGACGCTTCAGTGAACTGCAGTGTTCTCGCCATGTCACTGAATCATTAATACATTATAAATGTGTTCAGCATTCAGCAACAAATATATTCAGACTAGACCGAGACGATATCAATCCACTTCAGCTATGTGTATATTAGTCTGCATCAGTCAGTAACTAGTTGGCATGTCTTTTAATCATGCTAACGTGAATAGCCTTTATATAGCTCTGTAGTGTTTGTTTTATGTTTGTTCTGAGAACAGTGGAATTCCTCCACAACAGTCTAGAACAGGGATGGGCAACTCCAGTCCTCGAGGGCCACTGTCCTGCAAAGTTTAGCTCCAACCCTGATAAAACTCACCTGCCTGTAGCCTTCTAGTAATCCTGAAGACATTGATTAGCTGGTTCAGGTGTGTTTGATTAGGGTTGGAGCTAAACTCTGCAGGACAGTGGCCCTCCAGGTCCGGAGTTCGCCACCCCTGGTCTAGAAGAACATTCGGCCAATCACAATGCACTGGGTCTGCTGGCCAATCATAGCGCACTCAGCTTTTTGGAAGGTGGAGCTTTGTAGAAATCAGTGCATTTCAGACAGACTGGGAATAGAGGTACTGCTATAATGTACAGTATGTGTTTTTTTTTTTTTTACATTTAAATGTTCTAACCTATTCCATTACACCCAATAATTCAAATAATAAACGTTTAAAATGGCATCACATGACGTCGTTAAGAGAAACACTTTATGAAATAGTGAAGCCATTGTAGGATCTTTGTAGTCCTTATAGTGCCTCATAATGTGACGCTTGTTACCTGTTTTTTGTTAGATGTAAATGATCATGGCCTTTATTTGTTTTTATTAAAATTAGTTTTAATGTATCAGTCGATATTAGATATTTACGTGTGAATGCTTTTCCTTTTTTACATTTAGATTGCTTTTGCCATAAACTAACACTCAATTAAAGTTCATCTTTATATAAACACTAATAACTTAATAACACTGTTAAATGTAATCTTTATCAAAATGAATATCCATTTTTCACTCTGCTTATTATTTAATGTTGTGATGCTTAAATTCACTTGTAGCATTTTAAAATATTGATTTGATTAGATTTTTAAAGAAATTACATTTATTTTTGAATGTATTAGTTGATAATAGATATTTATTAGTAAATGCGAATGTTCTATCTTTTTATATTTATGTTTTTTGCCATTATCTAACACTCACTTATAGTTAATATTTATAAACACTAATCATTTATAAGGCTTTTAAATGTTATCAAATATCAAAATGAATATCCATTTTTCATACTGCACATAATGTTGAGGCCTAATTTATTCCTGTAGCATTTATAATGATTGGTTTGATTTGAGTATTTTATTTAGTCATTAATATTCTAATCTATGCTATTTTATGTCATTTATCAGTTATTGGCCATAACAAAATAATTATTGATTTATCTATATCAGCCAGAATTGTAATGTCTGTGCATCCCTAATGTTAATTTGAAATATCGTATTAGCACAGCACACTAATTAAAGCAGCGGCACAATTTTCATGAGTGACATCACCTCAGTTGTGTGTCCTCTGCTGACCCTAGCTGTACAAATCTCAGCTCCCACATTTTCACGACGTCTTTCACAATCACATCTACCTACAAATGCAATAGCAACTCTGTGACCGCGCTGAGCAGGCCGGACTCAAGCTGTCCAGATAGAGAGAGTCCAGCAGGATTCTGATCCTCCTGAGTCCCTCGTGTGGTTTAGCACGTCTAGTGCGGGCAGCCCATCTTTGACCTAATTAACTCATGCAAACAGATGGACAGACAGGGGACCTGTCAGGCCAGAAGAAAAGCACATTCAACACCGGCTCTCTCGTTTCATGCTAGCAGGTCAGAACTAGAGATGAGAATTGATTCGTTGATCCAGAGTCCCAGAGGAAGGTAGAGGCAGTCAATGATGTGTTTGCTGAAGAGTTTGTAACAACATCTTTGGCTTATAGCTCTAAAGCTGCAGGCATTCAATGCTAATGTTTAATATCGGAAACTTTTGAGTGGTTGTTGCCAAGACAAGCAATTCTATTATTGTATGCTGAAGTGCCCAATTATGCTATTTGTAAGATTTAGTAGGTCTCCTACAATAGGTTTACATGCATCCAAAGTAAAAAAAACCCTAACATTTTCTGATAATATACATTGGAGCATCACCTTTGTTTCACACAGTGTCTGAAACAGTTTTCGGTCTCTCTAAACCCCTCATTTATGAGATCCTGCTCTGCTGATTGGTCAGATGGCCCAGTCTGTTGTGATTGGTCTGCTCTGATTGGTCAGATGGCTCAGTCTGTTGTGATTGGTCTACTCTGCTCTGATTGGTCAGATGGCTCAGTCTGTTGTGATTGGTCTACTCTGCTCTGATTGGTCAGATGGCCCAGTCTGTTGTGATTGGTCTACTCTGCTCTGATTGGTCAGATCGCCCAGTCTGTTGTGATTGGTCTACTCTGCTCTAATTGGTCAGATGGCCCAGTCTGTTGTGATAGGTCTACTCTGCTTTGATTAGTCAGATGGCCCAGTCTGTTGTGATTGGTCAGATGGCCCAGTCTGTTGTGATTGGCCCACTCTGCTCTGATTGGTCAGATGGCCCAGTCTGTTGTGATTGGTCAGATGGCCCAGTCTGTTGTGATTGGTCTACTCTGCTCTGATTGGTCAGATGGCCCAGTCTGTTGGGATTGGTCTACTCTACTCTGATTGGTCAGATGGCCCAGTCTGTTGTGATAGGTCTACTCTGCTTTGATTAGTCAGATGGCCCAGTCTGTTGTGATTGGTCTACTCTGCTTTGATTAGTCAGATGGCCCAGTCTGTTGTGATAGGTCTACTCTGCTTTGATTAGTCAGATGGCCCAGTCTGTTGTGATTGGTCTACTCTGCTCTGATTGGTCAGATGGCCCAGTCTGTTGGGATTGGTCTACTCTACTCTGATTGGTCAGATGGCCCAGTCTGTTGTGATAGGTCTACTCTGCTCTGATTAGTCAGATGGCCCAGTCTGTTGTGATTGGTCAGATGGCCCAGTCTGTTGTGATTGGTCTACTGTACTCTGATTGGTCAGATGGCCCAGTCTGTTGTGATTGGTCTACTCTACTCTGATTGGTCAGATGGCCCAGTCTGTTGTGATTGGTCTACTCTGCTCTAAATGGTCAGATTGCCCAGTCTGTTGTGATTGGTCAGATGGCCCAGTCTGTTGTGATTGGCCCACTCTGCTCTGATTGGTCAGATGGCCCAGTCTGTTGTGATTGGTCTACTCTGCTCTGATTGGTCAGATGGCCCAGTCTGTTGTGATTGGTCAGATGGCCCAGTCTGTTGTGATTGGCCCACTCTGCTCTGATTGGTCAGATGGCCCAGTCTGTTGTGATTGGCCCACTCTGCTCTGATTGGTCAGATGGCCCAGTCTGTTGTGATTGGTCAGATGGCCCAATCTGTTGTGATCGGCCCACTCTGCTCTGATTGGTCAGATGGCCCAGTCTGTTGTGATTGGTCAACCGATTACAGCACATGTCGGAATTGAAACGTCCATTAACATATTTGAATTTCCGCTCCAGAGCTTCCTCAGCACTTTCGTATACCGTGAAATGAACAGTAATGATAGCGTCTGTTTTACTGTATCAAACAGCGTCCTCTTGACATGTCGACAACACGAAACAAAAAAAACTCTTCTAGGCCTCAGCTATAACTACAGTGTTTAATGGCGGGTCAAAGTAGACACTGTTCGCCGGCAGCCATTAAAGACCATTGGCTGGCAAATTTGTTACAAACCTATAGAGGTTAATTGCGGAAGCTAGACTGGAATTGCTGACGACTCATTTCAGGCAGTTCAGAATCAGATCTTTCTTTTAGGAGACACTAACTTAATTGAATGTATGAAACTTTGCAGACCTTTTACATTCATAAACAGCCATACTACACACCACATGAAAGGTAATATCTGAAAAAGCATAATGGGGCACAATTAAAAATAAGGGGTAGACTTAAAAAAAAAAAACAGACTTGCATTTGGTTATCTAGAGACCAGAATATCATAGAAACATTAGTGTTGGCTCTTAAGACTTGTATGACCACCCTAGTAACTGTAAAGTAAAAGTGCAGTAAAATCGCAACTGCATATCAACTTCCTGGCAACCATCCACAACATCTTAGCGACGAGTTTTGCAGTAGTACTCGCATCGACACAAACACAGCATGATTCTGAGCCAAATAATCCAATGTGAAGGAGTCAAGGCAGTTGGAGGAAGGTGGAATCAAACTGAAGCAATCGAACAGTGAAAACAGCCCATGGCTATTTTGGCCTGGCAGAGATTCAGTTTGGATCCAGTTTTTTAGATGGTTGGTGCATCTTCTACCCTTGGTGATTCTCCAAAGAACATTTTAAAACGTTCTCCTCTCCTATTTCCATCATCCTGATTTACAGAAGGTACAGAACAGATTTCTTAAATTATTTCCGCTGAATTGAGTAAATAAAGCAGCCAATTGGTTCTCACTACAGTTAGTAAATGTGATAACATTGTTGCAAGGTCTGGAAAAAACCTCAGAGCCAAATGTGGCAAGAATTTGACAAAAATTGTAGAATGAGTAGTGAAATAAAGTTCATCTTTGGTGCTTGGCCCTTAATAATTGTTAATTTCAGTATGTTTATGTAACATCTCACTTGTTTTTATTAAATTATATTATGTAGGCATAAACACTGCACTGTAAAAATTAATTTGTAATAATACAAAGATTATTGGAGTATGTTTTTTTAAGAAAATACTATTTCTGTTTTTCTACTTCAAAATTTCATGTTTAATTAAACGTAACTAGGCCCCGTCCACACGGAGACCCGTTTAGCTGTATACGTAAAAATTTAGTATCGTATGAGCGTTTCGTCCAGACGGATACGACGTTTTAGGAGCCTGAAACCTGATTTTTTTCATGTGCAGTTTTTTCCCAGAGTGGATAAATCTGAAACCGACACCCTTGCGTTTCCGTCTGTTCAGCCAATCCGTATATTTTGTGAAACGGTGATGTGATCACAGCGCGTCCCTCACGGTAAAGACTAGAAGGGATAAAGCTACGGCCACTGGGCATGCGCATCATTAAATTACTGTATTTGCATTATTGTAAGGGTAGGTTTAGGGTTGTGGTAGGTGTAGGCATCAATAAAACACAATCTGGTAGGTAGCACATTTATTTATTGTCATTTTATCGTGAGATTTTGCTTCACTTTGACCGTTGCTGTACCCCTTCTAGCCACAACTCTTCTTCTCTGTTTTTTGGTGTATTTCTGTGGCAGAATTACAGCGCCACACACTGATCTGGCATGTATACTACATCGTTTTGAGTCGGTTTGAGTGGTTTCGTGTGTACGCAGATATTTCTTTAGACGAGGGGAAAAAAAAAGATTGGATAGGGAAAGCTCTGGCTTCGTATGGATGTGGCCTTATTGAGTTATCTCTCACCTGTCCCATCCTTTTCCATTTTAGAAATAAGATCCTCAGGTTGGGTATCTGACAGATATCTGATTCATTGCAATGTTCCCTCATTGCAGTTGGCAGAATTTTATGGCAGAAGAGCAGTTTGTGTGCGTATAGGATTATATGAAATGCGCTCTGGTTGTAGTTGTTTGAATGCTGATGAATCCATGCTGCCTGTCTAGATGTTCGGTGATGTGAAGTGACAGGCCGTCAGGCATCAGGCAGAGCGTTTTAAGTGAGCTCAAAGCTGACCTCGGTTCCTCCCTATAGAAATAGAGGCAGAGGCAGGCACGCACTGTCCCATTGATGCCATAACTGAGCCAAAAAGGAGGCAGAACGAGAAGGAGATCTTGGACAAAAAAATGCTGTAATACCAAGCGGCTAGTTTAAATTTATACCGTATTGATTATTGTAGGCAGCTTTGCAGAAAAGTCCGTTACTGACTGCAATTTAGGGTGTGGGCTTGGTCATGTATTCTGACTCAGCACTCAAACCATTACTTTAAAAGATTGGACTCATTTTAGCTTTGTCATCAGCGAAATAAAACATTCCTTTTGTGTGATGTTTATCCTCTGTATAGAAGTAAGGCTGGGTCATGTATTGAATATTCACTATAAATCTGTGATGATTTTGTAGGCAATATAGAATTAAGAAACATTATTACATTATCATATATACATTATCCTTAAATTTAAAGAGACATTTTGTGATTTAAATGTTGAAAAAAGGTACAAAAGCTGTTACTGGGGCGGTGCCTTCTCAAAAGGTGCACTTTTCTACCTAAAGGGTGTATATTGGTACCTTAAAGGTACATAAAAGTGTACATATAAGTACCTAAAGGGAACAAAAGTGTACCTTTTGAAAAGGTACTGCCCCAGTGACAGCTTTTGTACCTGTGTGTGTGTGTGTGTGTGTGTGTGTGTGTGTGTGTGTGTGTGTGTGTGTGTGTGTGTGTGTGTGTGTATAAATGTATACTGGTGCATTTAAATGAAAATTTGGGTAACACTTTAGTTTAGGGTCCAATTTTCACTATTAAGTTGCTTATTAGCATGCATATTTCTAGAATATTGGCTGTTTATTAGTACTTATAAAACACACATTAATGCTTTATTCTACATGACCTATTCTACATCCCTTAATCCTATACCCAATACCTAAACTTAACTACCTTACTAACTATTAATAGCAGTAATTATGAGTTTATTGAGGCAAAAGTCTTAGTTATTAGTGAGAATTGGACTTCTGTTTTGAGTCTTACTGAAAAACCCTGATTATTTTAAACTAGATTTTTACTGTATTTTACTACTTGCATTAATTTTGAGTCTGTTTGGCAACAAAGTTTAATCTAATCGCAAAAATCACACTTTTAAGTAATTTCAGAATTAAAATTTTAAGGGTTATGAGCGGATTTATGAATAAGGATAGCGTAATGGCATTTAAGTCAGTGTTTCTGTTGTTTTTGCTGTCCTTCGCTCTGTTCACCTCTCTCTTATACCTCTCACTTTGGTAGCACTGTGGCTTTCCGGAGACTTAAACATAACATTTTAGCATTTGGAGAATTTTATTGGTTTTATGTACTTTTGTTGAAAGTACCACTCAACCTGATATTATTAAAAAATAAACTGAAGAGTTCTATATTTTCCAGTTTTGAGAGTGATTACATAGTAAACATTAGTTTTGGTCTATTTTTTGTTTGTGAGGATTTGGGTCAAATGTAATGGAAACTTTCTTTTCCATGAGGCAGCATTACACACCCCTGTTGAAGAGCAGAGCAGATTGCTGTAATGGAAGGAGATATAGCTGGAAGGAGGGATAGAGAGATAAAGAAGTGGAGGGATGGGAACCTTTTCTTACTGTGTCCACTGTCCAGGTGTAATCCACCTGCCCTGGGGCGAACCAGATGGCAGCTGCTTCAATGGCAAGGACTTTCGTAGTTCTTAAAGAAACAGTTCACCCCATAATAAACACTTTTATTATTTTACATTATTTACTTATATAAGTATGCTTTTTTGGCATGTTACTTCAGAGAAATGCTTCCATTCTGAAATATCTTAATTGGAAGGTAATAAGTCATGCACTGTAAAATTGGTGTGCCATTTCTGCACACATTTCGTAATGTGTTGGTCCCTGAGTGACTGCCAAACCCAGTTTCAACTCTGCCCCGCCTCTAACACATGCGATACAGTCTTATTATTTCTGAATGGCTCTCTCTAGAGTCTAGTTGTCCTGATCTCCTTGGAGGTGATCATGTCCTGTTCTGTCTTGCTTTCCTTGCACTGAATATTTTTCCCTGGCTATGCCCTGTTCTGCTGATTTGAGCTGGAAATAAGGCAGTCAAAACTTCAAATCTGCAGTTTTTTTTTTTTTTTTTTTTTTTTAACTTGTGTTGTTGTCTTTGTGCATGTTCGGAGGTTCTGATTTGTGTTTCTGTATTTTCATTGCACAATTTCAGTCCTCTAAAATGCCCTGTCTATTACATACTGTACAGCCTTGTCTATAAGATGTTGAATGAATGAATGAATGAATGAATGAATGAATGAAAGTGTGAAAATGTATGTGAACAAACGTGTAAGATTAAACTTTTGAATCTATCTATAATTGAATGCAATTATAATATTAATGTAGAAATAAATAAATACACTCTGGTTGTTAAATAATTAAGATTATTTAAATGTTTTTGAAAGAAGTTTCACCAAGCTGTGCTCACCAAGGCTGTATTTATTTAATTAAAAAAACAGTAAAAACTGTAATATTGTGGAATATTATACTTTTTAATGTTTAAAGGTGGCATTCTTTTATTCAGCAAGGATGCATTAAATTGATCAAAAGTGACAGTAATGTCATTTGTCACAAAAGATTGATGTCCAATAAATTATGTTCTTTTAAACTTTCTATTCATTAAAGAATCCTGAAAAAAAGATCAACAATTGTTTTCAAACTTTTGAATGGTAGTGTATGTGTTAGGGACTAGTCAACTTACCGATTAGTGAGGTCGACTATTTGTAGATTGCTTTCTTATATTTATATATCTTTTAGTTTAGCATGCTAACCGTGTGTTATGTTTTAACTGTTGACTTTAAAAACATCCCCTTTAACACATCATCATATCTACAAAAATAATGTAATTATTTATGACTACTTTGAGAATTAGTCGACTCAGTCCATTTTAAAAATGTAGTTTTTCACACTATATATTACCTTAATTTAAGAAACAAAAGCAAACTGCTACATGACAAGATAAAATATGTCCGTGTATCATCAGATTTTCTCATTAAAAGATCTATCTGGCATACAGTAAGAGAAAGTGAAGAAATTATTATTTTTTTTTACTTTTTGAACTGATTGTGTAACCTGAAAAAATTGGTTGCTTGCAGATGCTAGACTCCAGACTCATGAGGTTTCACAGAGACTGTGGCACCTCATTACGGGCCAAATTACTTCAGTATAACACCTAGCTATACAGTAGGTGTAACACCTTTGGTTGAAGTTAAAGCATGTGCTTCATTATAGAAGGAAAATAATAATACAGATGTATTCATGCCGCCACTACGGCTTTACTAAACGTATAACAAATAAGTTGGCAAAACTCAAAAAAATTGAGGCAATCAGTTGTAATCATACATTTTAATTGCTCTGAACTTGAAATATTTGAGTAAGCTAATTCATACATTTAACTTAATAATATCATGTAATCTCAATTTTTTTTGTAGTGGAAAACTTGACTAGCTTTAACTAGCTAATTCAATAAATGGCACCTTGCTAATTGGTTACACAATGCTTTGGTAGCATTAGCATAGCACTTGTTGAATGAGGACAGCAATATAATACATTTAACAAATATCTGTTCTCAAACTAAGCTTATGCTCCACTCATCATAACGATGGTAACCCTACAAAAACCCAACATAACAGAAACTCTTCTAAACTAGCATAACAAAACATTAAACACTACTAACTACTACTCCTACTTAATGTTAATATTGCACAAAAACATAATATAACACGTAATTTTGGCATTTACTGTTCCTTTTGAGTGTCATGGCAAAGCATGCTGGGAAATAGAAATTCCAGCCCAATTTCAGTTAAATTTAAGTTAGTCTAAATTAAAAGAAACAAGTTTATAACTCAAAACAATGAAACAATTAAGATTACTTAAAATGTGTCAGTTTTGAGAACTCAAAAGAAAAATAAAGTTCTGAATACTCATGAAAGTTAATTAGTTAGAACTAATTTGTTTAATTCGAGTTGGCTCTACTCAAACTGAGCGTTAGGGTTTACACTGGGCAATGTTTTTCAGAAACACTTTTTGATATATTCTGGTCGAAACCCTCTACACATCCTGATAGCAGTCAATAATAGAAGTGGTCTAAATATTAAAAAAAGTACTTGTGTCTTCTGTGGAAGTCTCAGGACCAATTTTTTTTTTCCAATAATTGCATTCAGTCCAAATGCCATTAAGAGATGGCAACCCGTGAACTCTCTTAATCTGCAGCATTCAGGTGGTACAAGTCAGCGCTCTTTAAGTTGTTTACGTTCATTATTAATGTAATGTTATGTGGTCTGAGACATGAGGCAATTTAACGCTTTGCAAGCTGTGTGCGTTCATGTGTTTTGGATGAGGCGTGGCTTTGGAGACTCTCTAAAGGAAGGGCGGGATCTTATGCTTTCAAAGCTAGCTTGCTATTGCTAGCCTATCCGAAATTGCCCGTCCTACCTTTAATAAATACAAAGCCATTGACGGGGTTGTGAAACCAAATCTCTAATCACACATGTATACAGCTTTGTGAACGCTCAGAGAGAAGGACTGTTTATTTGAGTCCAGCCACATGCGGCAGCTGCCTTTTGTCTTGTGTGTTTATCCCTGATGAATTACTTCATTGTCTCTTGTAAAACACATCTTTGTTTTGTAGCGATACTTGGTCACATGACACATGAGTGGACCTTTTAAACGCATGATCTCTTCTATAAATGCTATGTTTTTGCTAAATTAGTTTACAAATTTAACTCATTTTAAAGCAAAGGGAAGTGGTACAGACTGTTCAATTCATCTGGTTTTTAGGTTTGAGATTATAAACCCTTGATATTTGCCACAAATGCAGTTTAATGCTAATTTATTGAGAGGATGCTGGCAGTGGACATTGGAGCCATGTTTTGGTCTATCCCAAAGGCTATGAAAATGCTTAGTGGGGTTGTGATCATGCACAAGCCAACATAGCCACACTCTCTCAGTAGGAAGGAATCTAAAGTTAGAGCCACAGTGCGAGTAAATCTACATGAAAATGAACCCTACGTGAAGTATGCCAACCACAGACTCCCATCAGACTGTCAAACACATACAGAACATGATACAAAGGCTAGGAACAAAACAAAGAATCAAAACCGTTCAGTCTCATGGAGAAACAGTTTGTGGAGTCTGTGATAGTCTCTAGTAGAGAACGGAGCCGGGCTGCTGATAAGATGCACAGGGGGCAGCGAGACCACAGTGCTCCTTCCTCTGCCGTCGAACGGAAGCCAAATCATTAAAGCACTGGGCATGCCTAACCCTGTCACATTCCCTGAAGCTGAGACTACATGTTTTAAATGCCTGCACTTATGTAATAGCCTTTTATGCATTAATTAAACCTGTCAGATATTAAAGCAAGTTGCCACTGATGAAAAAGAACTGTGGTGAGAAGATGGAGAGAGATGTAGAACGAGAGACAGAGGTAGGGCTGAGAGTGCAGAAGAGGTATTGGAATGAAGCCACAGAGCTAAAGTAAATACAGTGTGGCATGTGAATGACCTACATAGAGCCTAGTGAAGGAGGTTAAAGCGTACATTGTGCCAGACTTGTTCATTAGCCTTTTATTTCCTCTCTGTGAAGAGTGCAAGGAAGCAGACGCCAGGGAAAACTCTCCATAAGTGCTGCTATCTCAATGAAAATATGTCATGGAAATTGTTTTAACTCTTCGTCTCTCTCTCTCTCTCTTTCTCTGTTGCAGGAATATAACATGACCAGATTAAATGGATAAAACCACTCTTCAAAACACAGCATCATATGGTGAAAATGAAACCTCTGCGTCTCTTGTACAGTTAAAATAACCCAAATCTAGATCATAGACTCCTCAAGATTAACAAAAATCAACTTCTCAGTCCATATCGGCCCTCTTTTCTCATCACGCTTGCCCTTCTCTGATCAGAGCTGCTATGTACGGTAGTGCCCGATCCGTGGGTAAAGGGGAGGGTAACCACAGTGGCGGGAGCAATCAGAGTCCCGGCCGTTCGCCCCGTCTCCCACGCTCGCCCCGTCTGGGCCACCGCCGCACCAACAGCACAGGGGGCAGCGGAGCTGGAGCGGGAGGTCCAGGGAGTAAAACCCTTTCCATGGAGAACATCCAGTCCCTCAACGCTGCCTACGCCACATCCGGCCCCATGTACCTCAGCGACAATGAAGTGGTGGCATCTGGCCCGGACCTCCCGAAGAGCACCATGACTCTGGGCCGTTCGGGGGGACGGGTGCCTTACTCCATCCGCACGACTGTCATGGGATCCAGCCCGAACATCGCCACCGGGGTACCCGGCTCCTCACCCAACGATGCCATTGCTTTCGGAGACCACCATATGCCTTCCAACCTGGCGTCCACTGTGCCTCATTCGTTACGCCAGGCGCGGGACAACACCATCATGGACCTGCAGGCCCAGCTTAAGGAGGTTCTCAGGGAGAACGAGCTCCTGCGCAAGGAGGTGGATGTGAAGGAGAGCAAACTCAGCTCCTCCATGAACTCTATTAAGACCTTCTGGAGCCCCGAGCTGAAAAAGGAGCGCGCCCTGCGCAAGGACGAGGCGTCGAAGATCGGCGTGTGGAAAGAGCAGTACAGAGTCGTCCAGGATGAGAACCAGGTGAGAGAAACCAGCTGTTGTGTACTTTCTCAAGGATTACGTGGAGAACTCATTTTAAGACATATTCACAATGCATAATAATGTGACATATTTCAGAGTAAATCAGAATATATGGCAGGCAATAATGTAGCTTCAGTTTTGATGTCTTTTATGCTTGCACCTTATTTAAAAAAACATTGTCATAATTATTTTCATGTTTTGGCCAGGAAATACATTACAAATATAAAACTAACATTTACATTTAAATGTTAAGGTTAAGGTTAAATAAAGGTTAAATTAATTAATTGAACTTTTAAATGAGCATTAGATGACGACAAATGTAATATAAATGTAAAAATAGGTGGAAATGAGCATGAACAAATTCAATTGACATATGCCAACACTTTATGCGTTATTAAAAATTGGCAGTGAAGACGTTTTATAATGTATAAAAATATTTATATTTCAAATAAATGCTGTTCTTTTGAACTTTCTATTCATCAAAGAACCCTGAAAAAATGTTTAATAATTTCCACACAAATATAAAGCAGCACAACTTACAAAAGTATCAAAAGTAGCTTTATTTGCAACATTTCGGTCCCATGACCTTCATCAGGCATATACACACTATTCAAAACACAGACACATTTAAAAACAACTCATGACTAATCACTGAGAAGATCCATTATACATCATATAATAATATTGAGAATATTTTCATCATGCATGTCAAAAGGTTACAGTCAAAAAAATCGCCAACTTTATCACCGATGATATGATTTATGATAAAACAATTCTTAATATCCCCTTTTTGTATGATATGATGATATAATGATGTATGAACTCACTGATTGTGATTTGTTAATTGATGGATCTTCTCAGTGATTGGTCATGAGTTGTTTTGAAATGTGTCTGTGTTTTGAATAGTGTGTATATGCCTGATGAAGGTCATGGGACCGAAACGTTGAAAATAAAGCTATTTTTGATACTTTTGTAAGTAGATAGTGTGCTGGACTTTTGTTTTTTCAACATTAATAATATGGAATTATTCTTGAGCCTCAAATCAGCATATTAGAATGATTTCTGAAAGATCATGTGACACTGAAGACTGGAGTAATGATGCTGAAA
This sequence comes from Romanogobio albipinnatus, assembly GCA_023566225.1. Taxonomy (NCBI): domain Eukaryota; kingdom Metazoa; phylum Chordata; class Actinopteri; order Cypriniformes; family Gobionidae; genus Romanogobio; species Romanogobio albipinnatus. Next base: position 50,970,102 of record CM042245.1, on the reverse strand, counting down.
ATTCAGCTTTGTCATCACAGGAATAAATGTTATTTTAAAATTACCACCAACTAATATATTATGCATCCCTAAATATTGTGTTTTTTTAATCCTAGCATCTGAGATAAAAATCTGTCGATGTAGCTACATGTTGGTCAGTTAGGTGTCTGAATATAGTCTCTTTTCTCTTCTGTAAGCTGGAATATGCAGGTCTTTTAGTGCAGTTTGCAGTAGCCAAAGGGCTTCATCTGCTGAAACACTATGATATGAAACAGTGCACCTGGCACTGAGAAAAACACTATTACTTGCAGATTGGATCTGATTACTGAAGAACATTGTACAAGGCATGTCTTTAGAAATGGCTCTATTTTTCTTTGAATGTTTTTTGAAATGGCTTGCCGAGAGCCCCTGGACATCTCATATGAAGCTGATAATCAGAATCGGAGCAGTTTGTTTAGTTCACACCGGCAGGTGTTATGATAAAAACACTAGATAAGTGGATCTTTTGCGTTTTTATGGTTAAAATAGACTCTGACTCAGGTGCAGATTCCTGCTCCTTCTCTGCAGACTGTAGCTTAACACATGCCCATCCTGACATTTACAGTTTTATTCTCCTTCCTCCATGCTGGATTTTAGCTCTGGTGTAAGCTGTAATTTAGCTATTTCCCATGTATTTTTAGGGCCTGCAGTCTACAGCATGTAGCAGACGACAGCTAGCACGTGGCATATACAGTGAGGAAAATAAGTATTTGAACACCCTGCTATTTTGCAAGTTCTCCCACTTAGAAATCATGGAGGGGTCTGAAATTGTCATCGTAGGTGCATGTCCACTGTGAGAGACATAATCTAAAAAAAAAAATCCAGAAATCACAATATATGATTTTTTAACTATTTATTTGTATGATACAGCTGCAAATAAGTATTTGAACACCTGAGAAAATCAATGTTAATATTTGGTACACTAGCCTTTGTTTGCAATTACAGAGGTCAAACGTTTCCTGTAGTTTTTCACCAGGTTTGCACACACTGCAGGAGGGATTTTGGCCCACTCCTCCACACAGATCTTCTCTAGATCAGTCAGGTTTCTGGCCTGTCGCTGAGAAACACGGAGTTTGAGCTCCCTCCAAAGATTCTCTATTGGGTTTAGGTCTGGAGACTGGCTAGGCCACGCCAGAACCTTGATATGCTTCTTACAGAGCCACTCCTTGGTTATCCTGGCTGTGTGCTTCGGGTCATTGTCATGTTGGAAGACCCAGCCTCGACCCATCTTCAATGCTCTAACTGAGGGAAAGAGGTTGTTACCCAAAATCTGGCAATACATGGCCTCGGTCATCCTCTCCTTAATACAGTGCAGTCGCCCTGTCCCATGTGCAGAAAAACACCCCCATGCATGATTTCAAACCATGACGTCTTAGTGTATTACCAACAGTAACCTTGGAAACGGTGGTCCCAGCTCTTTTCAGGTCATTGACCAGCTCCTCCCGTGTAGTTCTGGGCTGATTTCTCACCTTTCTTAGGATCATTGAGACCCCACGAGGTGAGATCTTGCATGGAGCCCCAGTCCGAGCGAGATTGACAGTCATGTTTAGCTTCTTCCATTTTCTAATGATTGCTCCAACAGTGGACCTATTTTCACCAAGCTGCTTGGCAATTTCCCCGTAGCCCTTTCCAGCCTTGTGGAGGTGTAAAATTTTGTCTCTAGTGTCTTTGGACAGCTCTTTGGTCTTGGCCATGTTAGTAGTTGGATTCTTACTGATTGTATGGGGTGGACAGGTGTCTTTATGCAGCTAACGACCTCAAACAGGTGCATCTAATTTAGGATAATAAATGGAGTGGAGGTGGACATTTTAAAGGCAGACTAACAGGTCTTTGAGGGTCAGAATTCTAGCTGATAGACAGGTGTTCAAATACTTATTTGCAGCTGTATCATACACATAAATAGTTAAAAAATCATACATTGTGATTTCTGGATTTTTTTTTTTTTAGATTATGTCTCTCACAGTGGACATGCACCTACGATGACAATTTCAGACCCCTCCATGATTTCCAAGTGGGAGAAATTGCAAAATAGCAGGGTGTTCAAATACTTATTTTCCTCACTGTATATATTAACATTAACTGTTATCATTATACCACCACCTCTTTTCAACAGAAGATGTTTATGTATTTAGTCTAGTCTAAGGCACAGCCAGATTTTTTACCATTGAGATCTGAAACCTTAAGGAAAGACCGTCTGTACATCGTCGTGCAGAGTTAACTTTGAACTCAGTTGGATGCCAGGGACCTTCAACACTCTTTCTGCACGTGGCTCTGATCCTGCTTCGCTTTTGCCTGGGCTGAACCGTGAGGCTAATGAGGGGCTCATCGTCATTTGCCTTTGATGCCTTTCTTTCAGGCCTCCTGTTTGAAGGCCCTGGTGACGTTTTTTTGAGTACTCCAGTGCAAGACGGGTGACTCCCCACATGCTCTGCTTAGTACAGTGAACTGGAGTATTTGACTGATGAAGTCATGAGGCGGTTTATCTAGATAAACTAGATCAATATTCAAAAGAACCTTGATCAGTTAAATGAACACATCAAATTCTCTGGAGAGAGAGCCATTCAAAGACGGGATAAAGGAGCAGGAATAAGTGGAATGAGAGTTGAATGCTCCTTAGGGACCTGTTCAATTATGAGATGTGACACAGCAAACCCTTTTAGTCAGCCAACTCTCATTCATTCACCTCCTCTGCTCATATCTCTCTCTCTCTCTCTCTCTCTCTCTCTCTCTCTCTCTCTCTCTCTCTCTCTCTCTCTCTCTCTCTCTCTCTCTCTCTCTCTCTCTCTCTCTCTCTCTCTCTCTCTCTCTCTCTCCATTCATTCAGCCCACATGCTAGTTCACTGGATTCGTGAGCATGCTCTCTCTTTCCTTTAGGGATGCACTGACAATAATATTATGGATGAACGATAAACAAAAATAATTAATAATCATTTAAATTGTATAACTGAGAAATTATTATTCTAATATTCTTGGCAATAACCGAAAAATGTCTGATGCAGTATAAACGCATTCTCAAAATACTAATAACAAAAATTTTAATGAATTTAGGCAACCCTTTATGATGTACAGTATGAAATTTATAATGAAAAATGTATATTTAATTTGAGATTTGGCTAAAGATTACAATTAACAGTGTTGTTATTAGTGTTTTTAAAGATTAACTTTACGTTGGCGATTAAAAAATGGCGATATGAGCATGCACAATTAAAGTCCCCATGAAATCAAAATTGATGTTTTTGGGCGTTTAGTATTAATGTGTTAGTCTTACTGTTATTTATAATCTAGTGTGCTCCAAAACAATGACAAAATGTGCATTTAGAAGATATAAGCATTCAAAATTTACAGTCTCTCACTTCCGCCAATATGGATCAATGATTTTGACATCATTCTGCACTTCAGCTTCTCATCAGATTTTCTGTCCAATCAAATGCTCTCTAGAATCGAAAGCGTCCCGCCCCCTACATTTATAAACATAATCTGAATGTAGGGCTAAAATCAGTCACTTGTTCACACATTTACTACATGTTGAATAGCGCATAGCGCACTATATAGGGGATATGGAACGATTCAGACAGTGTAAATATGCTTTCCATTGGTGCAAACGTAATCTGGTTTCATATTAGTGTGACGCAAACCACTGCAACACACACAGTCTGCTTCGGTCCAGAGACACAATACACTCTAAAAAAAAAAGGTTTTATATGGCAATATAAAATATAATATAAAAAAATATAATATAAAAAATATAAAAATGGTTCTTAGCTCATAATCATAGGGGAACCTTTTTTAGTGCTATATAGCACCAATTTTGTGCTAGACCAAGTTCTTCAGCGGTTCTTCAGAGGTTCTTCACCGGTTCTTTGACTAAGGTGCTATATAGCACCTCTGAAGAACCGCTGAAGAACCAATGAAGCACCAAAATTGATGCTATATAGCACTAAAAAAAGGTTCCCCTATGACTACGAGCAAAGAACCATTTTTGGTGCCATATAGAACCTTTTTTTTTTTGTTGAGTGTAGCACAGAGCGGATTGTATGCGTGAATCGGTGCAGACCTGAAAACATATCGGACCCATTTGAATTCTGCACAGAATGACATATTTTAAAGCGATGTGGAGGAGATTAGGAGGAGAAGCGGTTAGAGAGTAGGAAACTGCGGCTTTGCCGAGCTGTGATCTAAATGAAACGCTACTGGGTATTTAAAAAAGGCGAGTAGCTGATCGATATGTCACGCCCTGTCTTCAGTGGAAATGACGTCACAACATTGAATAATGCTGCATGTTTCAGGGCACTTCAGAGGGCCTTTAAATATGCACTATATTGTTACTGATATATTGTGCATCCCTATTTCCTATAGTATTCTGTGACAGTCATTCTTTCTGTAATAAATGCCTTTCTCACACTGGACATGTTGTTGGATTTAAAATAATCCTTATTAACTTGGTCTTTTTCTTCCAATCTTTCTTACGAACATCTGCTGTGACATTCCCAACATTAGCAAGCACGTTCATGCGAGCCTTCCAGACAGAGCGACTGAGCCAATCGGGTGTCCATCCAAGTGTGTTTTCCTTAAGCATGTGTGTCTGCCCTCTGAGGAAGCGGGAACAGATGGCAGACGCGGCTCCTGATGCGCTTACTGTAGTAGTGTTGTAAAAGGTCCAAAGATTTGCGCCCCAATCCCTCAATCTCCTTATCAAATAGTGTCACTTTTCACAGCCAAGTTCCGCCCACACCAATATTCACTGTTCCGGTCAGACTGTTTGTTCCTATTCCGAAATGTTTGAGGCGCATACTCAGAGGAGAACAGATTGCGTAGGTTTTTGTTTGCTGTGTCATGTCAGTAAATGTAACCTAGAAGGGTAGCAGATGGCCATGGGTGGAGTCAGGAGCCGGCCAAACCTCAGGTCATCAAGCTCCACACTCTCTCAGATGGAAATAAACATCACATGCTGAGCTGAATGACTAGGAACCATGAAAATATCTCACATGATTTTCTTGTACAGTACTTCCTGTTGTCCTGATTATAGTTTGTGGTCTGTATTTACTCATTATGTAATAGATAATCAGGCCATTACTCACAGCAGAATGACTGTGGCATACAATATGCTGTGTGTACACTGTTGGAGCAGGGCCGTAAACACCATAGACTTTGAGGAGGACGTGTCTCTCTCGGTCAATATGGGGTTTTAAGTGGCAAATGTCTCAAACTTTGAGATTTGGTCTTCTAATCTTGAACATTTTGTTACCCACAACAAGTGTGATTCATAGCGTTAACTCGTTCCCTGCCATTGACAATCCCGTCAATCCGCATTTTCGTTCAAAATGTTATTGTTTTTTATTAAACTTACCGAAGTGTTCGTAAAAAAAAATGTATGAAGCTAGAATAAAATGTTAGTTTTTGCTGTTGTTAAAAAGCAGAGGCTCTGTTCTTTCTTTTGATAGATTTTTATGTTCAGATATTCATACAACAAGATATTCTGAGGGCCTTGACCATTTTGTGGAGAAAAAAAAACGATGGCAAAGAAAGCGTTAAATGCAGTGTACCCCAACTTAAATATTTATGAAATAATATATAACATTTTATTTAATAAATTTATATTTTGATAATATATAACATTTTATACAAAGAAATATTTTACAAAAATATATTTATTTTTCATTTAAAAATAAAGTTCTTATTTTAATATATTTATATTCTTTAATGCTTATAATTGCTTCTATTATATTGCTACTAGTGCTGTGAATTGATTAAAAAAAAATCTAATTAATCACATTTGTCCTGTAATTAATCATGGCATCCAACATTGGAGTTTTTGATATTGTAATAATTTCAGTTATTCTCCAAATGAATGAAGAAACAATTTAAAGCATATTTTAAATATTTGTTGTAATGGCATCTTTTTATGAATGAAGGCCAGTATCACTGATACTAATGTCGCTATGAAATATTAATGACGTTACATTACAGTATAACTGAAAGCTACCAATAATACATGTTATATTTACCCATGGCCTTCCCTGTTAGACATAGTCTACACAGAAATTGAATAAAGTTATCAAAACCTTTCTTAACTGCATAAATAATAAATTAAATATAGATTAATCATCATTAAAGCCACAATTTTCTCTGTTCCCGTTGTTCTTTGATGAACATTAATGACAGACCTCATCAGTGCTGCTGTCACTTTAAGATCGGCCGAACATGACGCGGATCTCATTTTCTCACAAGTTCATTTAAGGCGTTATTTAACTAATTTAAGACTCCTAATATGAGAATACTCGACTCGGTGTTGTTATTTTTTTGTTCAAGAGTGAAAGAGAACTCGATGTGTGCACGAGACTGGCGCGTGTTTGTGTGTGTGTGTGTGTGTGTGTCAGGGTGTCCCTCGATTAGCTCCCTTGCTATATATCAGTATATCGTGCATGAATGTGGATGACTCCCTGATCAGTGCCCTGACTACTGAACTAGGGAGCGGATTGAGACGCACACACACAGACAGGACATTGACATACAGCGCAATTTCTTGTGTCTTGTCGTGCTTGGATTGTTTAAAAGTATTTACATGAATAAGAGCATATAATGTAATGCTGGGCAAAAATGGATATGAAAATGGACGCTGCGTTAATTGCATTAAATATTTTTAATGCGTTAAACTGAAAAAATGAATCGCCCACGTTAACGCGTTAATTTGCCCAGCACTAATTAATACTGCTTCTCAGTGCATAAATGTATTCTTTAAACTGCAGACATGAATGATAAATCAAATTGTATGGCTTGTTTTGTGCTATTAGTTTTGTAAGTGATCATGCATACCGTTTGCTTGTGAACAATAAAAAAAGACCAGAATATCATAGCTGTGCTTTTTTGACTCGAGAACACCCTAGCAACCACATAACACAATAAAAATGACTCCGAACACCTTAGAAAACGCAACACCCTAACAACCACCCACAACAACTTTGTCTCTCTTGTAGAGCTCAAGTTTAAAAATAAACCATCCTATAAAATCACCAAGAGCTTTGTTTGCTCGCTTATTCTTATTTAATTTCTCAAGCAGTCTGTGCTGATTAAGGAAAGTCTAACAATGTTTGAGTCATGTTATTTGTGTCATCTCAAGAGTGATGTAGTAAAAGTGTGGATGAAAGAATGCAGGGACGACTGATAGTATTTTTATCCGTTCTCACCACAGGGCTGTGAGCCGCTGCTCTTTGGCAGACGCGGCGGGCCTTATATGGAGTGTGGTAATACAGGATAGGTGTGGAATGAACAGAATCCTTGCATAAGGTTACACAGACCTTCTCTACACAACCGTCCTGCTTTACCTCTCTCGCCATAGTTCACTTATAGGGGAAACAGTGAGAAAGTCATTGAGAGGAACAGATGGAGAGAGAGAAAGAGAGGAGAAAGAGGTGGTATTGAAAAGTTCCATGTGGCTTTTAAAGGGACCATGCATGGAAAAAGGCAGACATGGCATGGGCAGAATTTTTAAGCCTTGGTTTTCTGATTTTTCTTGGATGCTGTGCGTGTGTCTACTAGAAGGGGATAGGGAAAGAGCAGGATTGCTTTGTCCACTACCACTTCACAAAACCCCACTGACTGTACAGATGGCCCCTCTGACATGCTCTGTTAAGATTAAGCCCTTGTGATCAGCTCCATTCTTCCTGTCAGTCAGCAGGAGTTGCCCACCTTCAAGGTGTTTATACCTGCTATAGTTTATACCTGCTGATGAAAACGAGGACTATTTTCAGGACATCAAGATTTTTTGTTGTTGTTGCATTATTTGATTTATTTGATACTTTCCTTTCACAATTGCAATTTTAATTTAATTCTCAAATCTCATTGTCTTTTGTGGCATTTGTTGTACCAAATTTAATTTAAGTTATGTACATAGTCTCATTTATTTTATACATCTTTAAAAATAAATATATTATATATTATTTATATATTATTTTTATTTTACTTGAATGTACAAATGTAAATTTTCATTTCTATTATGTGTTGTACTGAAATATTCTTATTTCAACAAAATGAATGTATGTTAATATATTACTTATCATTTTATATATATATATGTTAAGTGGTCTCCTGATTTTTTTCCAGAGCTGTACACACACACACACACACACACACACACACACACACACACACACACACACACACACACACACACACACACACACACACACACACACACACACACACACACACACACACACACACACACACACACACACACACACACACACACACACACACTGATCAGGCATAACATTATGACAGGTGAAGTGAATAACACTGATTGTCTCTTCATCACGGCACCTGTTAGTGGGTGGGATATATTAGGCAGCAAGTGAACATTTTGTCCTCAAACTTGATGTGTTAGAAGCCGGACAAAGGGCAAGCGTAAGGATTGGAGCGAGTTTGACAAGGGCCAAATTGTGATGGCTAGACGACTGGGTCAGAGCATCTCCAAAACAGCAGCTCTTGTGGGGTGTTCCCGGTCTGCAGTGGTCAGTATCAAAAGTGGTCCAGGGAAGCGACAGTGGTGAATCGGCGACAGGGTCATGGGCGGCCAAGGCTCATTGATGCACACGGGGAGCGAAGGCTGGCCCGTGTGGTCTGATCAAACAGACGAGCTGCTGTAGCTCAAATTGCTCAAGAAGTTAATGCTGGTTCTGATAGAAAGGTGTCAGAATACACAGTGCATCACAGTTTGCCCATGCTGACCCCTGTCCACTGCCGAAGGCACCAACAGTGGGCATGTGAGCATCAGAACTGGACCACAGAGCAATGGAAGAAGGTGGTCTGGTCTGATGATCACGTTTTCTTTTACAACGCGTGGATGGCCGGTGCGTGTGCGTCGCTTACCTGGGGAACACATGGCACCAGGATGCATTATGGGAAGAAGATAAGCCCGCGGAGGCAGTGTGATGCATTGGGCAATGTTCTGCTGGGAAACCTTGGGTCCTGCAATTCATGTTGGTGTTACTTTGACACGTACCACCTACCTAAGCATTGTTGCAGACCATGTACAGCCTTTCATGGAAACGGTATTCCCTGGTGGCTGTGGCTTCATAAAGTTTTTGACTTTCAATTTTAATTCATACATAAACAGAGAAGCCTCTTTTAATTTGATTTACTCTAATTGAAAATGTCTGTTTTAGAATGATTATTGCCATCCAATTATGCCCTCCCCTGTTCACATCTGGTTAATTACATAATCGCATTCAGTTGTCTGGCTTTGCTTCCCTTCGAGGGCTTCATGACACAGCAAGTCTCGGTTGCCATGGTTGCCTTGCAATAGCAGACCCTCCGCAAGAGCCAGCTTATTTCTCAATGAGCCCATTGAATCAAACTGTGGCAGTTTTCCTTTAATAAAACTCCATTCAAATCAACATTGAATATTGTTTTTGAAGATAAACAGTGTGGCATAGAGACTGTCCTTGGATATCAATTCGTTTTTAACCACCAGTGTTCATTTTAAAGTTGCATAATGTTGAATTTGGGTGTGAAATATGCATTTTAATAAAGTTTATAGTGTTCACACAGGCTTTTAGGAACTATTACATGCAGAGATGAAACTGATGTAAATTCATCATCTGTTGATGACCAAACATTTGAAGGAGCAAGGATAAGCTAGATCCTCGTACAATGCATGTGTGAACATTACAGATGGCCTAAAGTCTGTGCTGATATTCTCAGACTCGAGGCAGGAGACAAGCTCTAATTGGTACAGTGGTACTGAATGAAGGGGCCTGTATTGTGATGGTCACCTGCAGGGTCTGACCGTGCTACTGGAAGGTTTCGAGGTGAGTCGATTGGGACACATCAGTGGCCCTGTTGGAGGCTGGGACACAGACAGTCAAGAAGAACTGAGCTAATTAGAGAGGTCTAGACTTAAAGGGGTCATATCATGGAAAATAGGATTTTCCTTTCCTGTTTGCTCTTTTAAAATAAGAGTTTGATGTACTGTAGACGTAATCTGACTGCTTTTTTCCACAAACCATCCATTGTCCGGTTTGTTCACAGTTTTTGAAAAGAGATTGCAGAAAGTGAGTGACAGAGATTCTTTGCATTAAGCTTTGCACTCCTGGAGTCGGATGTACGCGAGTGTCTGACTGCTGTAGAGACCTCAGGTTCAGCTCTGTCACCTGATACTGCTGCCTCTGTGCGCTGTTGGTTTGCCGTTGGGTTTCCTCATTAGTCTGGGCGCACACAGAGAATGGAAATTAATTAATTAATGCACTCGCTATGATTTATTCATGATGTCGATTCATGGTGAAGAATCGCCTCACTAGGTAGAAAAGAGCACAGCACGCTTTGCGGTGAAAGCAGGCCAAGCGGTGGAAAAACACCAATCGTTTAACTATTGTCCTTTGTGCATTTGTTTTAAAGGCAACCTGAATTGCTGTTTGCAACCTGTTATATTGAGCTAAACAGTGATGAAAAATAATATAGGCCTAGCCAGTCTATTAATTGTATAACATAACTCAAAGTCAAATATAAACAGGTAATTTCCATTTACTCTAATTTATACCCTTTTTTTTTTTTTAATTCTTTAACTGTCACCCCCCTTTTTGAGAATACACATAAAAATGCACTATCCAAACTTAAAGGGCTGTAATTCAAGAATGCTTTGGAATATAGACCAAAGTTTGGTCTCGTTTTAAAGATGATAATTCAAAATATTGAATACATTTTTGAATTGCTTTAAATCATATTTTAAAGCAATTCAAAATATGAAAGTTTAAATTTACTGTAAATGAAAAATACTGTACTAAATATTTTTTATTTCATATAAAATATTTTACAAAAAATAATTTACTCTAAAATTACTATAAAATCAAAGCCATATGTCTAACCAATTTGTGTTCCAAATTTGAAGTTGATATCACAAAAATTAAAGTCCCCATGAGATTTTGTTTAGGTGCTGTACCAAAAATAGCCACCGGGTGTCATTCAAATTCCATTGATTGTTTTTTGATGCATTTTCCTGTAAATTTCTGTCCAAATATCACTTCCATCACAAAACAGTCCCCAAATATGGACCCTTGAGACTCAGACCTTTCCGACAATATGCGTTTTGTCAAGATTGGAAAAGATTTTGAATATAAAGTAGTTAAAATAATTGTTGTAATATGAAACATGACACCGCCCACTAGGGGAGGAGCCCGCTAGAAGAATTTAGAGTAACGTTTCCATGGTAACACAATGTCCGATTTCAAAACGGGTTTCACAGGATGAAATTTGAGTTTGTAAGCTTTCAAATGATACCTAATTTATGATAATTACTTAAATATATGATACGAAAAAAAGGCGATCAAAAAAAAGAGCACCAGGCGTCCCACCTGTGGGACGGTGACAGTTAAGAGGTTAAGTCAACTTAAATTAAAAAAGCACATTCCACTAATAATATTAAATTCATCATGTGCTATAGACTAAATCATTTAGGAAATTTTACTTAATTTATTCGGGTAGATTCCGCAAAAAAAAAAAAAACCCGGTTAAAACTACTTAAATATTATGTGTAATATTGTTACCGTATTTTTTTGTAAGTAGATGGTGTGTAATCTTTTTAACAGTGTAATTACGTGTACTGAAATTGTTATTAAATTACAAAATTGATGTAATTATATTTAGTTGTATTACTGAGGTAAACTGTGTAATTCAATTAGTTACTAATTATATTAAAAGGACATTGCATTGATAAAGTAATCCAAATAAAGTAATCCAAATCACACTATCAATGGGTTACTTATAACAGTAAGCTATTTCATTTCCAAAGTAACCTTCCTAACACTGAATGTATGTGAGATTCAACACATTCTTTCTGTTGCGTGACTGTGTGGAATTTCTTTGCATTGTCATGAGTTTAATTCCACTTCCTGTCATTTCAATTCAAATTCAACTTCCTGTGGGGCGGAGTCAATTCAATTCAAATTCCAATTCCCGAATTGAATGGAGGCCAATTCTGAAATTCTGAACTTTGCACAAGCCTGGTATATGCATTGCCTGTTTTAGCACTGCAGAGTGATGCGCGTCAGTGAACGTCACAGCTGTGCATTTTGCTATGAAACCGACAGATTTATTATGCATTCAGTTCAAATGTAAATCTTCTACAGTATTACAGTTAATCGATCTAAAAAGGGGTTTGTGGATTAACAGCTGTCAACCATGTTGGTACGCAAATAAGGGGTCTGAACTTATTTACCCAGCACATTTTTTATTTTGGTTGTGCATGCGCACCACTTATGTGCACCCCTGAATATAGAACAGGATTTGATATGATTTAGATTATACACCAGATTGAGCCTGACCACATTCAAACAATGCCTGAATATCTATGGCTAGCTGTTGGTAAACATCATCCAGACAGAGTGTTTTGTCCCAAAGTCAATGTTTTCTTGAATGGGTTTTTGGTTAAATGCATTAATAAGGCCTGTGGTTAGTGCTGGGCGGTGCACTAGTTTTTATTTTTGTGTTGATATGAATTATTATTATACCGCAATATCGGTGTATGTCGCTTAAACAACGTGAGGAACGCGGTGAATTTAACAACGCTCACCACGTGGATCATAGATCAGATACAGACCGGAGTTTAAGCGTTTACGTTTTTTATGGACATTTTTCATATACTCTCTAGTGCTCTAAACATGAACCAGCTGTGTGAATGAGCAAATATGTCATCACGTGCAAATAAGGACACTGATACAGCCGTACTGATCATGAACACGATGACTCAATGGATTATTCTGATACACAGAAGACAATGATGTAAACTGACAATTTATAGAAGAATGGGCAAAAGTAACTATGCCTTTATTCTTTCTGTGTTAAATTGACGTGTGTCGTTTGTTTAGAGACTGCAGTGCTTCTCTTCGTTTTGGCAGTTTGTTGTTATAGGGTTAGATCTTTTAAATGCATAAGGTGCCCTCAGCAGGTCTGTGTTTTATTGGTTGTTGTCTCCCCACAGCATTATTTTGTGGGGTTTGCAAACCTTCTAGTGTGGAATTTTTCTACAATATTCACTCATCATGACCGTAAAATAGGGCATTCTAAGTCAATCTACTGGCGTATTTCCTCTCTCAATCAGTAGAAAATGTGGTTAACACCTGGTCATGCATAGGAAAAAAAATATTTTTAAAAATACTGTGATTATAAATTTGTGGTCATACCGCCCAGCACTACCTGTGGTTAACACAATTGCAAGATATTTTCACACTATGTTCCTACTTCCTACAACATAAAATAGATCAACAATTCCACACCCATGATTTTTTGACATGTCTTGATAAAGGCGGTTGCTAACAAGTTGCTGAATGGGACTGCTGAGGTTGTCTGGGACATTAAACATCTTCACGCCAAACAGGAAAACTTATCTACTCGCTAGACCACTTTTACAGCCTTGTTGTGTTTATACTCACAAACTTGCTGACTATTCTAACTTGGACTTTCCAATTTGTAGATTTTAAATAAAAATGGAAAGAAACTTAATGATGGTGACATTGAGGTGCGGTTGTGTTTTACTTCTGATGATTGTGTTTAGGCTTCAAAATTCACAGTTGTTGTTCATTTGTGAAGATTATCTTGTAAAATCATGAACTTTGGTTGATCAATGGCTTTTTTTTAGGAACCAGGGTGATCCTAACTTCCATGTTTGCCTACAAAATGACACCATCCCTGCAACACTAAATAGCCTATAGGGCCTTAATAATGTCAGCGGAAAGGAAAGTCATTTCAGAGGAGAGCAAATTTATTATTTTTGAACGTGAATTAAAAAAGAGAATGTAATCAATTTTGATATGTTGATTTTAAATAGGTATTTGTGTTTCAGTGAAGTTACCGCAAAATGTATAATGCTAAATGATCGACATATCCTCACTTTTCCTTACTTACATGCGTATCAGACACATCTTGACTGTCTTTGATAATCATGAAAGTGTAATGACACTTATTCTGGATATTTCTGTAAGGTGAAACATGCTTCTTAACCAAACTGGATCCTCCTAGTATGCCATGATTTGCTGTGTAAAAGGGAGGTGTGGCTCTAGCATTTTTGTGTGGGATACTTGTTCTCTGGAACATGTTAGTTGAAGGCAGCGCAAAGCTTTGTGATGGGCCGAATGAGTCTGTGTTGTTTGGCCGAGCAGCTCAGGTCATTCAGTGTGGCCCAACCGACATTCATGGAATGCTGGGAGGTCGTTAAAGGTCAGAGGTTGCACATGCTTGAGATTACAGCCTGTCTGTATCTTGTTATTAGAAAAGAAAGGCCAGAGCTACTCGTCTATCCTTAGTTTAGGCTCATTTCGAGTCTTCTGAAGACTGTGGGCTGCTTCTAAGTATCCCATCGCAGTTTAAATATCCGACGCAGTCCTCTGCCAGCTTTTTTCCCTCTCCGCTGCATTCTGTGGTTTGGCATTCCCTTGAAAACATTCCATCTGTGGGGGCTGGACCGGGATAGTCTGATCCTTCTAGTGAGGGGGAAAAAAACAAACACGTGGAAGAAAGTAGGAGGGATGAAGAAAGATCCTGTTAGCTCCTGCTGCAGCGTCCACTCAGATGAATGGGAATGCTAATGGATACACTTTCAGAAAAAAGGTACAAAAGCACTCACTGGGGATTACCCTTTCAAATGGTACCAATATGCACCCTTTAGGGGTAAATGTGGTACAAAGGTATATCTTTTGATAGGGTACCACCCCCAGTCACAGCTTTTGTTCCTCAGCGTATGATGGTTTAGGTGTTCATGTCCAGCCAGTTGTATCACAGCAGGAGTGCTTGTCTCTATCATACAACTTGGTAGGAATGGTTTCAAATTTTAGCTGTTGTTGAATCAATCCCCTTTGGCTGTCTTGTCCTGCACAGCATACTTTTCTCCACTGTTGTCTGTTCTTTGGCCTGAGGCTGACCGATAGCTTTGTGTGAGTTATCACTCTGAAGCTCCACCCTCAGGTGATGAACTTGTAACAGTAGTTCTTGAGCACAGCTGCCTGTCATATGGCGCTTTTTCACTGCATGGTGCGGTTCGGTGCGGCTTGGTACGGTTCACATAAATAGTACCACCTCGGTTGAGGTTCCAAGCGTGCAGTACCGATACTAAAAAGTGACGTGTAAACACTGCAGATCACTGATTGTTCAGAGAAATGTGACCGTGTGACCGTGATATAGCGGTTGAGACCCTGAACACATTGCTAAATACAAGATTAGTTTACCCTTGTGCGCCGTCGAGCAAATCAAGTGATGTTGTCATCTGCACTTTGTACGAGTGCCTACTCTCTTGTTTTTAGCAGTATTTTGTTTTGCTGCTATCAGCCTCCTTTGAAACAAATGTATTGTCATGTAGTTAAAAACATCCACATGCCGAGAAGTAGAGGCAGCACAATTACAATGATCATTCTATAATCCCACCCACTTTAAAGGTCCCGTTCTTCGTGTTTTTTTTTGAAGCTTTGATTGTGTTTACAGTGTGCAATATAACATGTGTTCATGTTTCGCGTGTAAAAAAAAACAGTATTTTTAACACAATGTACTTATCTGTACACCGCTGTTTTCACTGTCCTAAAAACGGCTGATGACTTCCTTTATTCTATGAAGTCCCTCCTTCAGAAATACGTAACGAGTTCTGATTGTGCCAGCGGTTTCCGTGTTGTGATTTGACCGCAGTTTAGCGAACGTGGCCCGGTTCCTGTGCTGTGATTCGACCGCAGCTTAGCGCACGTAACTTGCATGGAAAGGTCACGCCTCTTAACGGGAGATGTATGCGCTTAATGATCTCTACAGCGTCACTGGGAAAGCCAAACAAAGGTGATTTGACTCCGGGATGAAAATAACAGCGTCTCGACGACATGGCGACAAACACACTCAAACGCAACACTTCCTTTTCTCCACGCGACCGTCCTCTTCTCCACGTGGGACAGCAACAAGACCACGCCCCCTTTTTTGCGTATTCTTGTGGGCGGAGGTTAGTCTGTTCTACTGACTGACGTAATTAATGAAGGAAGTACCAGGATGTAGTCCAAGCCGGCCATTCGCTGTAGGCTTTGAAAGGGAACTTCTGTTAAATAAAATATCTCGCTTGGCATTGAACTTTGAGCTTTATAATTTTACAGGTATTATTTATGCTCCAACAGCAACATTACACACTAACTAAAGTTTGAACAGTGGGATCACGAAGAACGGGACCTTTTAAGCGGTGCTAACTGCAGTGGAAAACCAAAACGAGTCAAAGTGAGCCGTGCTGTGCCAAACCAAGTCGTACCATGCAGTGGAAAAGCGAAGCGAGTTAAGCCGAGCCGTACCAACACTGTGTTCTGTGTGGTCAGTCTTGTGTTGGACCCTTGAGTCTTAAAAATGCAGTGCAAATGCTGGCATCAGCTATAAAAGTTTATACTGACATGTAATAAAAGTGCTAAGGCCTTGGGTATAAACATCCCCCCACTAGCAGTTAGCCGATGTTCATTTGTTCTGAATTTGGGTGGTTGCTAGGTAGTTACATATTAGTAACTAGGTGGTTACATACATTATATGTCACCTGAGCCCATTTTGACTGGGTGTAATTACATTTACCATTGTTGGCCAATTTTCGTGCAAAATCCAGTCATTTGGAATCCATGTGATCTGGATTTTTTTGTGAGGGCAAAAGATTATCAGGTTCATTGTATTATGCGAATTCGCTGTATTGTGCAACTGACAGCTGCTTGGTTTGAAAGTGACTTCTGCTTCATATATCGCTACATTGGAATAGACAAATCTTTTTTTAAAGTTGTATTTAATTTAGGGTGTTCACACTTGGCACGTTTGGTTCATTTGAATAAGTGTGAACGCTGCCATCCGAACCCTGGTGCGCACCAAACAAGTGGACCAAGACTGCTGAAAACATGGGTCTCGCTCCTCTTCCAAAACAAACTCTGGTGCACTGTAAACCCTAACGCTGAAAATAATTAATTAGTTTGAGTAGAGCCAACTCAAATTAAACAAATTGGTTCAAACAAAATCCATTTTATGAGTATTTACAACTTTCTTTTACTTTTTTTCTCAAAACTGACACATATTAAGTAATCTGAATTGTTTCATTGTTTTGAGTTTTATGAACTTGTTTCTTCTAACTTATTTATCCGAAACTGGGCTAGGATTTCTATTTCCCAGCATGCTTTGCCATGACACTCAAAAGGGACAGTAAATGACAAAATGAAGTGTTGTGTAACCAGTTAGCAAGGTGGACTTTATTGAATTGAATATAGCATTTCCACTACTAAAAATTTGAGATCTAAATGATAAATAATACATATTTCAGAGTTCAGAGCAATTAAAATGTATGATTACAAAATATCAATGATTTCAATTTCTGCTTACTTAAACTTAAATGTCTTATGGTGCGTTCACACCGGACGCGATTCGCGTGAGTGATTTACATGTTAAGTCAATGCAGAGACGCGAAATGGCATTCTGCGGCGCGATTCGCGCGAATGAGGCGGCGAGATTCGCGCGATTGAGGCGGCGCGAATGACGCAAATTGAGCGTTTTGAACGCGCGTTTCGCGCGAATCGCTCAAGTTGAAAAATCTGAACTCTGGCGGATATTTCGCGCCGCGTTAACCAATCACGAGCTTGCTCTAGTAGTGACGCATTTACAAGCGGAGATAATCGTGGCCGTATGTGGATACCCGGAGCTGTATGATACATCATCCTATCACTACAGGAACAGGAATAAAAGGAATAAAGGAATAAAAAGGATCTTGCTTGGAAGAAAGTGAGTTATTGTGAGCCATTGTGAGCCAAGTGAGCCATTTCACAACAAGACAGGAGCAGAAAAAAAGAGCCAGAGCCAGCGGCAAATGTGAGAAGGACTAGCCGAGGAAAGGCGGGTCTCGCTGGGCAAACGAGCGCTGAGCGCCGCCGATCCCCTGGATCTCACAACTCCGAAAACGCCAGATAAAATGCTCAAATAGGCACTCTTTTTATAAATTAACCACAGATTTGAGCTTTAAACAGCTATATTATCGCCTGAAAAAGTCTTGAAACTACGTTTTGTCACACATTAATAGTAGTATTTTTTACAAAAAAGACGAGCTGGCTCATATAGGGCAGAAGCCCCTCACTTGACGCGAATTCGCGTCTGTTGTGTAGTTGTCACACGCGAATTTTACGCGCGAATGAAGCGAGTAAACTCAAAATGTTCAAGCGTCCACCTTCGCGCGAATCGCGTCCGGTGTGAACGCACCATTAAAAAAAAAAAGTGAGGCAACTGATTGCCTTATTTTTTTAGGTTTGCCAACTTTTTATGTTTACAGTGTGCTGTTCGAATGGACGCAAAATGGACCAAGAACAGGAAAATGAGACCCTAAAAATGACCGAATGCTCAAGTTGCTCAAGTTGCATACCTGGTTTTCCATCGTCATAGTCGCGATGTTGACCATTATAGTTCTGCACAGGCATCAGACCCACATCTCCTTGCAGCAGATCTTTTGTAAGCTCTTCACGAGTTCTCAGCTGGTTAAAATACGGTCATATGCAGGCTACGCACATACAGCTTTAGCCCAGCACACAGCATTGTTTTGGATGTTCGGTTAGTTCGGTCTCAAAAAAGGCAATACGTCATAAAAGCCGACCAATCAGGTTGCAGGTTCAGTGTTAAAAATGCCAATCTGAATGCTAAGCGGACCAGGACAAACATTTTGGTAAACGGTGTGGTAAAGCAGGGGGTTTCTTTACATCTTTGAGTTTAATATCTGCAGGAAATGTCAATCCTAGTGCGTTAGGGTGGAGAGATTTGCTTGAAGTGTAGGAGTGAAGATTAGAGACAGAACCAGACATGGGGCAAACCTTTCCACCAGAGAGGATGTGTGATGTGGCGTGATATGGAGTGGAAAGAAGAGACGTCAATTGCACAAGATGCTTTCAATGTGTGTGTGAGAAATCCAAACCACTGCATACTCCGATAAATGGTTTGTTGATATTGCTATCGATCTGATGTTTGTGTCTGATCGGGGTCTACTCCCTTTTATAGGCCTGTAGGAGGTGTTCAGACTTACCTCTGCTAGTCCTAGGTTTCAGTTGATTCATTTTAATATGATATCGTCATATCAGATATGTACAAAGCTTGCAGGCATGATGATAACTTCATTATAGCGGTTCTTGTAAGATTGCATAGGTTCTTCACTACATGATGGAGGCTTGTTTGCAATTTGTTCTCATGTCTATCACTGAAGATCTACCTCTTTTCACCTCTGTCCCGACCATGTGCCTGATTGTCGTCCCATCATGCCTCTGACAGCTTCAACCTCAGTGCCTGGCCTTGTTCGGCCGTCTTTAGGTTTTCTTTAGTGAAATGTAAAAGAAAGTAAATGATCAAGCTGAAGATTTAAGATGTGTTAGATCTCAGCTTTGTCCTGTCAAAGGTTTTATACCTCTTTGTTTTGAGTTAAAGGCTGGCTGGTTCTTCATATTGATTTTTGTGTGGCATGTCTTGCTCTTTAGATGTGATTTCACAAGCACTGCATGAACCTGGTATCATTGTGAAAGAGCTTTCAAAAAGACTGCTTATTATATGAATTTTATTCTATATTTTTTTTTAATGTTTTTGCTTTTTCACAGAACAAACGGAACAACAACAACAACAATGTTAATATAAAAATATATACAAATATATACAATACAACAAATTTAATAAATAAAAAAAACCTATGGCAAAACAGAAATCATTTGACAAGTAATGCTTAAGCTGAATGCAAATTCATAAATATTTAATCCTATGAATATAAACAAAAAAAATCTGTACTACCATTATGACTCGTAAGAATAACAATGGTAACAATGATAGTATACAAAAAGAGAAATAAAGTGCATTATCTTGACTGTTGTAAGCCGTCTAATAATACTCTTAGGCACAATATTAAATACATTAATGAATACAGATTACACCCAATTTCTAATAACTGTTAATAGCATTAACAGGGGTCAATGGCTATTTCATTCTTTTATATTTTAATTTGACTTTCAGAAAATACAATTGGATTTGCAATTGTGCATCCTGCTTGCTGCCTCATTTTTCTGTTCAAAGTCTGTTGTTGTAAACATGTCAGGGGACATGGAAAAATTAACAAATTAAATTTACATTTATTTATTTATTTATTCATTTATTTATTCATTTTATTTATTTCTTTATTATTATTTTACATGTATTTATTTTTACCTTTATTCAGTTTTACATTTATTTAAATAAATAAATAAACCAAATAAAGGTAAAAAATAATTAAAATGTAATTAAAAATACTTTACAACTAAATATGTACAAATAAATGTAAAACAATACATATAAAACAAATAAAAGGTCAAAATGAACAAGTTAAACAAATACTTATTTATTTATTTGTTTGTTTGTTTAACTTTTATTTTTACCTTTTATTTATTTTATTTGTATTGTTTTACATTTATTTGTACATATTTAGTATTTTTAATTTCAAATATTATTTAATTATTTATATTATAAATTTTATATTCATTTAAATGCATTTTATTCTTTACATATATATTTGCAGATTTTATTACAAATATTATTTATTTATTAATAATTATTCGTTTAAATGTTAAAATTAAAAAATGTGACAGTTGTAAAAGTCAGTGCTGTATCCATATACAAGTACATTATATCCTTGTTCTTTGTCTCTTTTCCAAACGCGCACACAACAGAGACAGCAGCAGCCAGAGGAGACTCATGAATAATGCAGAGTCCTGTCTCTGTGGTGCCATTAGAAACTGTTGAGAATATAGAGTCAATATTTACAGAGCAATACAGCCATCAGTGTCTTTTTCTGTATATGTGTGTTTAATTCAAAGCTTCTTACTGATGATGACCATGATTCACTATTTCATTAGACTATTCGAGTGTGTGTGTGTGTGTGTGCTGTATGAATGTCGTGTGTCTGAAATGTGCGGTTTTTTTCATGACAGAAGCAGGTGTTTTCTTCAGTTACAATATAGTTTCAAGCCAAAAAACATAGTGTCCTCTACTTGTATGTAAATTGGTTTATCACGCTTAAAAGGAAATTGACACCTTCTGTCTCACATCACAAGTTCACGGAGAGGCACCTGTTGCTGTATCCAGACAAAATCATGCAAAAAATATGAATAGTATTATCATCGCTGTCAGCGTATTCATACCTGCAGAAATCAAACCACCCTCTGTTACACCACATTGCATATTTTAGGCTGTAATGTTTTCCTACAGTGTTGGGGGGAAAGGGCTCTAGTAACAGTGGTGTTGTCTGCGCTCTGGTCATATTCATGACTATTCTTAAATTAATGCCCTCTGGCCTTCCCGAACGCCTTCTATTACCTTCTCCTTGTTCCAGCGTAGCTTTTGTAAACTGCTTCTTTGGTCCTGTCTGAGATAGATGGATAGCATGTATCCCTCTCCTTTGGGACTAGTTGTTCAGTGTGGCTGGAGAGAGCGTGGCCTGTATTTACCTTGGTCTCTAGAGAGCTGCTCCAGGTGGAAGTAATAGCCACCTGTCTTTAGAGCTCTAAAACTCACTCCCACCCCCAGAGATTCAGTGTCCCGAGTAGAGCCTTACAGCTGATGTAGTGTTTTGAGAAATCTCTGGAGGAGTCATACAAGGTTGAAGGGAATTATTAATGTGATAATTTATTCATTTTGTGAATAGATGAGAGTATATGCCATGGTTGTTTAAACAAAGGCAAAGCGAGTTGCTTGTAGTAGTGTTTTTATATATATTTAAAAACTTTTTTTATAATACATACATTTTTAATATACATGCATGCATACATACATAATTTTTTTTAATGCTATAAAAAAAAAAAAAAAAAAAAAAAAAATATATATATATATATATATATATATATATATATATATATATATATATATATTATGTTAATTACTATTAACCAGTACTTATTTGTATAATTACACTGTAACAAGGGCACCTAAAAATAGTGTTTTTAATTAAATTGACAGACATAATATATTGTATTGTCATTTTTTTTTAGATTATATTGCATATATCATAGCAAATATAGCCAAAATTGCAGTGTTGCTAGTATGTTGAAAGAGAGCATTATTTACACAGACTTTATCTCTTCTTCATTTGTTTAATCTGCAGCATTTCCAGATGACCATCCAGGCCCTCCAGGACGAGCTGCGTATCCAGAGAGATCTGAACCAGCTGTTCCAGCAGGACTCCAGCGTTCGCCCCGGCGAGCCCATGACCGCCGAGTTGACCGAGGAGAACTTCCAGCGGCTGCATGGCGAGCACGAGCGGCAGGCCAAGGAACTCTTCCTCCTGAGGAAGACTCTGGAGGAGATGGAGCTGCGCATCGACACGCAGAAACAGACGCTCTGCGCCCGAGACGAGTCCATCAAGAAGCTCCTGGAGATGCTGCAGAGCAAAGGGCTGTCGGCCAAGGCCTGCGAGGAGGACCACGAGCGCACGCGGAGGCTGGCCGATGCCGAGATGCACATCCATCACCTGGAAAGCCTCCTGGAGCAGAGGGAGAAGGAAACGGCCTTGCTGAGGGAGGTGAGTGAACCATCAAACAGCACTAAAATATGACATATGTCACCTAGTGCCTTAGCAACATGTTGTGGATTAAATAACAGTAAATGCACAAATTAAACAGCTTCTCTGGGAAAGATGCCTGGTCATTTTTCCAGAAGTGATGATGATGATGATTCGCAAATGTTTTTGCTAGGACTCCCAATTATGGTGATGATGAATCAAGGGCTCTAGATTAGTCATTTTAAACTGCACCGGACGAGTGAGCTTACCAAGAGAGGGAGTGAGAGAGGGAAACCTGTTACAAATTGAAGGCATTGAACATTTGTTGCTATAGAAACGGGAGAGACTGAAAAGAACATTGATGAAAGGAGACACAGATGTTGCTGAGTGAAAAAACTGTTAATGTGGCGGAAGACGCATTCATCACATTCAGTTTAGTAGTTTATCTCGAGGAGGGATCTTCTATTCAAGTTCAGCTGAAATTTCTGTTGCATAATCGAGCTGTTCAGTTTATACTCCTTAACATGGAAGAGAATTCGCTTTTGAGTCAAGGGTTCCCTTGGGAGTTTCCAGTGGGCTTTTAGCATAGTGGTTAAATGTTAAATCCAGAGAAATAAGCAATTTTAACCAGGACACGGACCGTACGTCGCCTATCAATGACATCATACCCGCGTTACCTTCGATTTCCGGATTTATTTTGTAGAAACCATGGAAACAACAAAGACACTTTAATATATTATGTTTTTTTAGACAAGGCAACAACTGTTTGGAGACATTTATAGACAGAAAACTAATTATTGTACAGTAATACAGCATTTCCCCCATCATATCAGTAATACAGCATTTCCCCTCTTTGTTTGGAGCAACTGATACATTCTCCAACAAGGTTAAATCAAAAAGATGCAAACAAATCCTCATTAATTGATGTCATTTTAACCAACGCTTCTCATAGATTTTCTGCATCTGGACCATTGTGCTATAGTATGAGTGAGAAACTAAGATTTTAAAAAGTAAACCACATATTATTTTGAGATGAGATGATCCTTTTTACAAGATTTACTTTTAAATATTCTTAGAAACCTTTTGGAGGTTTATTTGAAAAAAAAAAAAACATGCTCTTGTTTTACTTAATTATATATTTTTTTTAGCAATTATTAAGAACTGTAATTGTATGAGTGCTGGACAGAACGTTTTGTATTTTGTACTTCTCATTTTGTGTGTCTTTTGTATTTATTTTATTTATAAGAGATTTACATCTCAATGGGACCATCTCCTGGTTAAATAAAGGTTAAATAAATACAATGTTTTAAAATCAATTGGATGCTATTTAGCAACACACAAGCCATCCAGCATTTTTTTTTTAATGTGATATTCTAATATCGATCTAGCTCACTGCAGTGTGCATAAAGTGTCTCGTAGCAGCCGCGGAGCAAATACAGAGTAACATTATAACAACTTTTAACACTCTCAAATGTATCTAATATGATCAACAGCACTGCGTTACCCCACATACGCATGACCGGAAGAAGTGGAAGTGGCGACTGTGGCATAATAAAAGTTCAGCGCGAAAATAACTATATAGTGTGCCTTTAAAGGTATAGTGATATCATGCCCTCAGGTTGTTACAAACCTGTATGAGTTTCTTTCTTCTGAAGATATTTTGAAGAATGTTGATAACCAGACGGTTGATGGTAGCCATTGATGTCCATAGTCCAAAAATATAATGGAAGTACTATAATGGCTACTTCTGCTCAACAGAAGAAAGAAACTCGTACAGGTTTGTAACAACTTGAAGGTGAGTAAGTGATTACAACATTTTCATTTTTGGGTGAACTATCTCTTTAAGTTGCACTGACAAGGATGCAAGTTTATGCTTGATGATTCTGGCAACTGTTTGTCCTGTATTTATCCTTAAATATTTTCATCTCAGAATGAGATTCAATGCTGTCAGGAGACTGTTATTGTGGTAGTTCTGTCTGGCATTCTCACTCTGTATTTCTGTCAGGCATCTTCTGAGACAGCCAATAGCAGAGCTTTGGCAACAGTGACATCGAGTGGCCAGTTAATGAAATGGCACAATCAACTCTCACTATGGCTGCGTCCAAAAGCTCAGGCAGCTGACTTATTGCCTTGCTGCCTTATTAGGCAATGACTTTGCAAGCAGCGTTTGCACACAAAGTGACCTCACAAAACTGATTTCAGTCCTCTTGTAGTAGTGTAATGGTTTAATGATCAAAGAGCAAGCTTTGTTGAAAACTAAGGAATACTTAATTACTACTATACTAATTTCTTGCTTGAAATGACATCAAAACTAGAAAAATTGGTCAAAAATGTGCATTTACTGAGCACACAAACTGACCACCAACCTTGACAAAAAAAAAAAAAAAGATGTAATCAGTTACATCAAAATTAAGTTAGGTTAAGTTTAAGTAAGCAGAACTGTCAGATTTTTATTTTGTACTCATTGTCAGGTTTGCAGGATGAAAGGAGCAAATGGGAGAAATGGGCTTTTATTAATAATAAAAAAGAACAAAAACAAACAGCCTGAAACAACCCTGAGGGGTCGAAACAACCCTCAAGTCAACAAAAACACGAAGCACATACGACGGGTAACAAATGACAACGATCCAGCACTGGACTGCAAACACAAGGGCTGAATCCGAAATCGCCCCCTAAACCCTCAAACCCTATTCCCTACTTTAGTCCACTAATACAGTTCACTTGAAGGAGTGAATGAAAACAAGTGAGCGAATTTGGACAGCCGCTGTGTGTACATTGGCTGTACACTCATTATTGCGATGCAATGTGGGATAGAATGAGTGCACTCAATAACATCCACTATGGTTTCGGACACCACTACAAATGGCTGTCCCCTCAAATACTGCCCTATTTAAGGGTAAAGTGGGTGATTTCGGATTCAGCCAAGGAGAATAAATAGGGAAGCAAACAAAAGAGGGTAACGAGGGAAGACAGGTGGGGCAAAAGAACCAATAATCAGATAGCAAGATGGGCGGGGTTAGACAATGGACAGGAGAGCACATGGCACAAGGGCCATTTCTGGGCGTTTCTAAATTTGTGGGTGTTTTCAAACTGATGGGTGTTTATAAATCACGCAATGACAATTATCCCCTTCACCCGACCCCACCCCTAAAACCTACCCACACTGTGATGTGGGCAAATCAAGTAACAGTGGAAAATGTCCCTTTGTTTACGGCCACGCACACTGATTTGGTAACTCTTATTACTAACCTGCAGAGACCTATACTTGTCTCAATACCAAGTACGCAAACTTCTGATTTGTGTCCTTGGTAGTTCGGTAATTATGCAAATGTAACAGCAGAGTTCTTGATAGCGTCACTCAGCTCTGGCTACTCCGGTTATCTCTGTGTGTATATTTTAGGCAACAATAAAACAAAATATGTCATAAAACACCACTCTGCCTCCCTTCATTGTCATTAAAAAAAAATCTTAAATATATTAATAGCCACACAAATGTGGTTCAGGCAATGCATACCTTGATTGTCTTTACTGCATGTATATTTATAACAAAAATAAATAATTAACACAACCCTACCTCTTTTCATTAAAATGTAAAAAAAAAAATGAAACCCATTAGTATGTGGTTTAGGCAATAAGTGTGCAAATATATGATTATCTTCACTGTGATAAAATGAATTATGACATAAAACACAACCCTGTCTCTTTTTGTTAAATGTCAATAATAGCCATTATAATAAAAGTATAAGTAAAAGAAATAAAGCAAACAAGTTAAATAGCCTAAAAATATGAAGTTATGAAACTTCACTTTGCCCTCAGCCAAAACGATTTGCCAGGGAACAAATTATAGATTCATGAGACCAAAAATCGCCAGTTAGATCTACACAAGAAGAATTATATCTCATGTTTAACCACTACAAGAGACATCAGAGCCAGCGGCAAACGTCAGAAGGACTAGCTGAGGACAGGCTGCTCTCGGTAGGGTTAATGAGGGCTGAGCGTCCGCTGATTGGCTGGATCTCACAACTCCAAAAACATCATATACAATTTTCAAATAGGCAATCTCTTTATAAATAAATCACAGATTTGAGCTTTGAACATCTACATTCTCGCCTGAAAAACTCTTAAAACTACATTTTGACACATTAACAGTAGTATTTTTAATCTACGCTGGGTTTCTCATCTGCTATTGACCCTTGTTGGTTGGTGCGAGATGCATTCTGGGATACCTGTCTGTCTCAAGTCACCTCTCGAAGCATCATCGATAGAAGGGGCAGATCAAGGACACATCCGGGGATTTGAACTGTTCTTGTCTAGATGTGAACTTTGAATTGGAACAGGACATGTTAGGCCTTTTTAAAGTTCTAATTTTGTTTTGGAGGTCTCCTGCAATAAGTTTACATGCATCAAATGTCAAAAAACACTTAAGTTTTCTCATAATATTCATTGCACATCACCTCATTTTTAAAGTCCCGGTCTGTTGTGATTGGTCTACTCTGCTCTGATTGTTCAGAATTGCCATTCAAATACAAATTAGATAATTTAACATTTTTTATTTTAGCAGTATTTATTTTTATAACATCCTGGAATAGATAGTAATGTTGTAGCTCTCTCAGATATGAGTGTCGTTCAACAGCAGCTTTCAACAATTCAGTTCCCTGAAGCGTTGCTCTGCTTTCCATATGCTTTCTGCGTCTCCACACATGTAGACGAATGGCTGTTTTTCCCGTGTCTGTCTCTCTCTCCATGTGCATTCATATCTGAAGGCTTTGGTGTCCATATTTTGTGTTTGAATGATGATTCAGAGGTCTTTGATTGCCCGGAGGGTGCAGGCTCTTTGTGTTCAGTGCACGCTGCATTCACTCTGTTGCTCGGTACATTTATCTTTTTCATAAGTGACTCAGTCATGCATAAACACTCAAACCAGTGGACAGAAAGTGTCTCTCCTGCCTCAGAATTTTGTTTGTGACATCAGTGTGCTGAGTTTGTAATTTGGCTGTGTTGAAATCAGAAGTCAGGGTTGATTTATTATCAGCTTTTGGGCTGGACATAATCTGGAGTGGTATGGATCCTCATCAAATGATGGCTGGCGGTAGAGGAGGCCGTTATTATCCTGTGATTTCACATCATGATCCTCGTCTCATGTTTTCTTCCCAGGATCTCCATAGACGATATGAGGGAGCTCCAGAGTCTGCCAAAACCAAAGCCCTGCAGACTGTCATCGAGATGAAGGCAAGTGTGTGTGTGTGTGTGTGTTGGTTGTGAGTAAATCCCAAACTTTAGTGTTGTTTCTAAGGCAGATAATAATAGTAGTAATAATAACATTACGAAAACCTACTCGTATTCCTCAAACTGTCTTTTTGTGTCAGTAATTTTACACAATTTTTCAATAATTTATGGTCAGTAAGATATCTTTTCTTAAAAAGTAAGTTTTATTCAACAAGGGCACATAAAAAGTGACTAAAGACATTTTATAACGTCATAAAAGATTTCTGTTTTAAATAAATGCTGTTCTTTTGAGCTTTCTATGAATCATGAAAAAAAATGCATAACAGTTTCCACAAAAATATTAAGCAGCGCAGCAAATCAGCACATTGGAATGATTCTGAAGGATCATGGGACACTGAAGAGTAGAGTAATGATGCTGAAAATTCAGCTGTGCAATCACATAACTAAGTGACATTTTAAAATATATTACAATAGAGAAAACTCAAAACAGTTATTTTAAATTGTCATAATATTTCACAATATTACTGTATTTTTGATCAAATAAATGCATTTAAATATCTTACTGCCTCTTTTTGGATTTGTCCGGTTTATAAGTCGACACATATTTGAAAAGTTTTTATCTATAAAATTATATTTTAACACTTTTTTTTATTGCAGAGATTAGCAGTACCATATCGGTAATCAGCTGTTTTTAACATTATTTTAATTTTCAACCAATATTGAATATTTCTTCTATTTTTACATTTAACACCCACTTGAAATCTTTAAAAAAACAATAATTTAACAACACTGTTAAATGTAATCTTATGAGGGAGTGTTTGGAAAACCTGCTTGAAAATGATTTTTATTGTTGCGTGGTTACGCTAGTGTCTAAAATGGTATATTAGATGCAGGGCGTTTTTAGGCATAGGCGGTCGCCTAGGGCACCATCAGATGAAGGGGCACCAGTGAGCGCATATCTGGCACTTTATTCTGGCAGGGGTGTGTGTAAAGGGTGTCACGGCCACCCTGAAATATGATTGCCGCCCCCACTGGTTCCCCCAACACTATTGGGCTAGAGTACTCTCAATCAGACGATTCCTATATTGGATCAGAGTACTGTCAATTACTGTCTGACTGTTGCATGTAAAGTTTGCATTTGGAGCGCTCAACAACACCATTAGATCAAAGGTCAGTGCTTTGGCAAGGTAATGCTTTTTTAACCACACAATAAAGCTAAATTCAAAGGCCAATTAAAAAAAACAGGTACAATAAAAAGTGCACAAATCTGTATTTTGTTAGGGCCGTATTTGTGGCAGTCGAGAAATCACGCTGTGAAATGGACAGATCGCGTCATATTGCTCGTGTGTATTGTAGAGGCAAGAAATACCCACACTCACTTTAGCTGATATATTATTATATCTTGGCTCTATAAAGCTTTCTTCTCTTACTTGCACCTCCAAGTGTGTGTTCGCGCCAATGCATTGATAAAGGATCTGTGTGTTTTGTAATTGTCCCATATAAAACTGTAACGGCTGATTTAAAAATTGTATAATAAAATGTGCTAATTCACAACATTAATTACATCCTTTATTAAACCGCTTTGTCGAATTTAACGCATCTTTACGGATGGTGTCGAAATGCTGAATCGATTCATTCAGTTCTAACAGTGCTTGATACAAGCATGCAAAGGGGAAGTTCAAGCGTCAATGAGCAACAAAGACCGCACTCAATCAATATATATTCATGTTACTTTCATGTGACTGATCAAGCTTTTATACGTAATTTGCGGTACATTTGGAAATATTTCCAAATTGTAAATATTTGTTAATAAGGATTACATTTTCAAATTATTTGTGTTTGATAATAAGGATTAAAATTAATATAATACCAATAGGTACCAATAAGGATTTTGTCTAGGGTGTCAAAATGGCTAGAAACGGCCCTGATTAGATATCAGGATTGATTCATGTTTAAAACCCTTATGTATAAGCATCCAGCAGATCTATCTCCTTAGGTAGGACACTGAGAGTGTTGCACCTTGTCCTCCATTCCTCCGCCTCAAACATCCCTCTGATCTCTGCAGGACTCTAAGATCAGCTCTCTGGAGCGCAGTCTGAGGGATCTGGAGGACGAGATACAGATGCTCAAGTCAAACGGCGCTCTCAGCACTGAGGAGAGAGAGGAGGAGATGAAACAGATGGAGGTCTACCGCAGTCACTCCAAGTTCATGAAGAATAAGGTAGAACCTGTGGCCCATGGGCAATACAACTGTTTTCTTACAGGTTGTGTTATTTGATCGCAGATTTGGGTTGGTGTTAAATATTAGTAGCCGGTGGTGCTGTTATATGACATGGTGTGCATCACAACTATATAAATAAGCATAAAATGTTCAGATTTTTCATTTTATCTGGTCAAAGTTGTCTTGACAACTTCTTCATTGTATTATTTTATTATCATTACTAACTTTTATCTTGACCTATTACAATGTTAATATGGTTTATCCTTTTATCATCTTTATTTTGAATTATAATTAATTTTATTATATGAATTGTATATATAATATTTTTCCTAAGGAAACTCTTTACCTTTTTAATGACATTTAATTGCAGCTAAATGGCTAAATCATAACCGCATGGCCTGTGTGGTGAATGCTGATTGGTTTAGTAACGCTGACGACATCACGTGAACACGGGTGATGTTTGATTGGGCTCAGGGCGTGCATGCGAGCTGGTGGATGGTGATTGGTGGTTGTTGCAGTAACGCAGCCCTCTCCTGACAGGTAGAGCAACTGAGGGACGAGCTGGCGCAGAGCGAAACGCAGGGCGAGGAGCTGAAAAAGCGGGCGGCTGAGCTGCAGCAAGAGGTCTCTTCCGTAAGACACCCAGAGAACCGGCTTAGCACACGCACAGCTCTGCCTCCCTCACCAGAGAGAACGTCCCGTCCATTCAGACTTCAGATAGGGTTCTGATTTACGCTAACTTCAGAAAATCCCACTGGCTGACCGACCGACTGACCCTTTAGCTCAGGGCATTTTTTTTCTTGCAAGAGATTTCGTGTATTATCTTGGCCCTGAAGGGTCAATTTCTTACGTAATGTAATACATAATTTATTCTGCCGTCTGTGAAAAGGGTCTATACAGTGAGGAAAATAAGTATTTGAACACCCTGCTATTTTGCAAGTTCTCCCACTTGGAAATCATGGAGGGGTCTGAAATTGTCATCGAGATACATAATCTAAAAAAAAAAATCCAGAAATCACAATGTATGATTTTTTAAAACTATTTATTTGTATGTATGATACAGCTGCAAATAAGTATTTGAACACCTGAGAAAATCAATGTTAATATTTGGTACAGTAGCCTTTGTTTG
The DNA here is from genome assembly GCA_023566225.1 of Romanogobio albipinnatus. Taxonomy (NCBI): domain Eukaryota; kingdom Metazoa; phylum Chordata; class Actinopteri; order Cypriniformes; family Gobionidae; genus Romanogobio; species Romanogobio albipinnatus. The sequence continues at coordinate 50,938,995 of CM042245.1, read as the reverse complement.
CAATTACAGAGGTCAAACGTTTATTATCCTGTTTGAGGTCGTTAGCTGCATAAAGACACCTGTCCACCCCATACAATCAGTAAGAATCCAACTACTAACATGGCCAAGACCAAAGAGCTGTCCAAAGACACTAGAGACAAAATTGTACACCTCCACAAGGCTGGAAAGGGCTACGGGGAAATTGCCAAGCAGCTTGGTGAAAAAAGGTCCACTGTTGGAGCAATCATTAGAAAATGGAAGAAGCTAAACATGACTGTCAATCTCCCTCGGACTGGGGCTCCATGCAAGATCAGCTCGTGGGGTCTCAATGATCCTAAGAAAGGTGAGAAATCAGCCCAGAACTACACGGGAGGAGCTGGTCAATGACCTGAAAAGAGCTGGGACCACCGTTTCCAAGGTTACTGTTGGTAATACACTAAGACGTCATGGTTTGAAATCATACATGGCACAGAAGGTTCCCCTGCTTAAACCAGCACATGTCAAGGCCCGACTTAAGTTTGCCAATGACCATTTGGATGATCCAGAGGAGTCATGGGAGAAAGTCATGTGGTCAGATGAGATCAAAATAGAACTTTTTGGTCATAATTCCACTAAACGTGTTTGGAGGAAGAAGAATGATGAGTACCATCCCAAGAACACCATCCCGACTGTGAAGCATGGGGGTGGTAGCATCATGCTTTGGGGGTGTTTTTCTGCACTTGGGACAGGGCGACTGCACTGTATTAAGGAGAGGATGACCGGGGCCATGTATTGCGAGATTTTGGGGAACAACCTACTTCCCTCAGTTAGAGCATTGAAGATGGGTCGAGGCTGGGTCTTCCAACATGACAGTGACCCGAAGCACACAGCCAGGATAACCAAGGAGTGGCTCTGTAAGAAGCATATCAAGGTTCTGGCGTGGCCAAGCCAGTCTCCAGACCTAAACCCAATAGAGAATCTTTGGAGGGAGCTCAAGTTCCATGTTTCTCAGCGACAGGCCAGAAACCTGACTGATCTAGAGAAGATCTGTGTGGAGGAGTGGGCCAAAATCCCTCCTGCAGTGTGTGCAAACCTGGTGAAAAACTACAGGAAACGTTTGACCTCTGTAATTGCAAACAAAGGCTACTGTACCAAATATTAACATTGATTTTCTCAGGTGTTCAAATACTTCATTGCAGCTGTATCATACAAATAAATAGTTAAAAAATCATACATTTGTGATTTCTGGATTTTTTTTTTAGATTATGTCTCTCACAGTGGACATGCACCTACGATGACAATTTCAGACCCCTCCATGATTTCTAAGTGGGAGAACTTGCAAAATAGCAGGGTGTTCAAATACTTATTTTCCTCACTGTATTTATACTTTTATTTCATTTACCAAAAACATTTTCTAATAGTTTTAATTTAACAATAACATCAGTGCATCCCATCTCCCCAGTGTTCTGATTAGTGGTCAGTCACTTTATGCTTTTTTATTTTGATTGACAACCTCAGTCTTTTTTTCCATACTGAATTCAACTTGAACAGAATACGATATTCCTCTAACTAAAGAACTCATGGGAGGGAACGATGGAAAAGGTCCAGGGCGGTGAAGGGAACTGTTAAAAAATATTAGCTTTTGAGTCTCGACTCCTTATCAGTGGCTGCCTGTGGTCATAACAGCAGGATCAGTGGGCGGCAGTGGTTCAGGCCGACGGGTAAACTCCCAAGGTTTCTCTGATCAGGAAAGCAGAGTCGCCCAGTGCTGTGCTGAGAGGTCGGATGCCACTCTAGACTCCCACGGTGCTTTTCACCCGTCTCTCTTTCTTTTCCTCTCCCTCTTGTTTGTAGCCCTGGTTGGAGTAGAGCTGAGAGCACTAATGTCCATGAGGCTTGAGTCTGTCTCGCTATCACTCTGAATTTTCTCTCTCGCCATCTCCTGTGCCTGCACATGCATTTCTTTCACTAGGGTGACTGGCAGCCAGTAGAGTTACAGCTTTAGGCCATGCTAACCTGCTATAGCTGCCCCAGTGCATGCTGGGAATGTGTCAAGACTGTGGCTGTTTGTCTTTTATATTGCAGATGAACACTTGTTGTCTGTTTTTTAGTGTCCTAACTTTGTTTACTGTCTGTGTGTAAAAATGGATTTATATTTGTACTTAATTCAAATGCTTGTGTATCTCGCAAGCATGAGTGTTTTGTGGATGATTTGTTCTCTTCACAGGAATTGCCATTTACTAAAACAACCTGGTAATGCTCTGCCTGCTTGAGGCGTCTAATTCAACGAGTTTGCGAGTTTAATTTTACTTAGATGAGGATTCACACTTGAAAATTCTACTGTTTTCTCACATCAGACCTGAGATGACAGGTTTCATCATGCGTTTGCATCCGTCGATGGTGTTTTAGGGGAAATGTGGTTCACCAGAGCTTTGAGGTCTGGTTTGAAGGAGTTTTCTGGAGTTTTCCACACATTCAGACTGACTGTTTGTCCTGCACAGATTGATCAGGTGAAGCAGGATCTCTCCCGGAAGGACACTGAACTCTTGGGCCTGCAGACTAAACTGGAGACGCTCACCAATCAGTTTTCTGACAGCAAACAGCACATCGATGTACTCAAAGAGTCTCTCACTGCCAAGGAACAGCGTGCTGCCATCCTGCAGACTGAGGTAAGAGTTGCGTTATGGCAATGAATTGGCATTGTGTAGCATGGCTGGATAAAAGTCAAATAGATTTTACAAAGATGGGAATTTCTTTAAAGGGGCCCTTGATTATGATTTCACTTTTTAAATTTTAGTTAGTGTGTGATGTTGCTGTTTGAGCATAAACAACATCTGCAAAGTTACGACAGTTATAACCATAATTAAACTAAACTAAACTATACTGGTTCTATCTTCACACAGCATATTCTCTGGTTCTGAAGGCATCTGACAACAGTTCCCACATGAGCGATTTACAGATTATCATGACAGAATTGGCTAATCAATGACTTGAAGAAAATAACCACATCAGCTACATAAATGTATCAACTAACCATTCAGAAACGCCTTGTTGCTTTCTACATGTTGTCACTTCTTCTTGAGTCTCTCCATCATTGTGCGACTCCAGTTTGAACATAAAAGGCTGAACCGTTTCTGACATTTTCAGTGTGTCTGCTTGCGGTAATTGACCTATTGGTTAGCCCCACCCCCCTTAGTTACTGTTGCTAACTCGGACAAACAAACGGAGTTGCTATATCTTACAATGGCAGCTGTGAGTGTGAAAACCTTATCCCAAGATGTTTTTGGACACAGAATGTAGCGTATACCCCGTCCGAATGATGGCCAAACTTAACTGATGGTTTATCAAGTTTATTATGTCCTTTTTCACTCCAAAAAAATCATCGTAAGAGCTGAACAAACAAAGCATAAGAAGTGCGCATTAACGTCTCATTCACAAACTGTCTCTCTCCGTTGCTCTCTCTGTTGCATTACCATTAACATACACAGCAAATTACACAAAAACACTCATACAACTATCAGTAAACAAACATATACACAGACCGTAATGCCTTTTCGAAGGTGCAGTTAATAACTGGTAAACTTTGTATCTGCAAAATAACTCCGATAAACTGCGTGCAAGCTCTTCCTTTCACTACCCGTAGACTATAATACTCATCAAAATAGGAGTCCTCCTTAGTGGGACAGATAATGTAGACCATAAACATATCTAAAATTAAATTAATTTGCATATAACCAGTTTAATATGGAAAGGCACTGAAATGTAGACCTTCGTGTTTTTGACCTACAGTGTTACATGACGTGAGAACAGTTAGTTATTTTGGTTTGTATGTTAGCAGGGACTTTAATCGTAACTTAACGAGAGTATGACAAACAGAAAATCCTCTTAGGATACCTGAAATCAGTGTTACAGTACCTCAGGCACGGCATTTTAGCATTTTTGTAGCATAAACACCATCAAACCGATGAGAGCTTCGGATTTTCCAATGTTTCTCTATGGCGCTGACACCTAAAGATGTCCGCGTTCCGGTCCCAGCGCAACTGATACTCATCTGCTATTGGCTCATCTGCGTTCGAGGGGAGGGGCTTACCGATAGGTCAATTGGAGCTGCTAACACAAGCTCTTGAAGCTCCGCCCTCTTCTTGAAAGGGGGCTGGGAGCAGCAGCTCATTTGCGTTTAAAGGGATAAACACAAAAACGACACGCTTTTGCTCACCCTCAAAGTGACAATTTTAACATGCTATACAAAATGATCTGTGGGGTATTTTGAGCTAAAACTTCACATATACACATATCTTACTTATTTTACATCTTGTAAAAAGGTGCATAATAGGACCCCTTTAAGTTCTTGATTAGTAATTTTTTTTCTGCCAAACTGACTTTCAAGAAATAAGTTTAGTGGGAAAATGATTGCATTCTGAGTTTATAAAAATATTCTACCCATTCTGACTTTTGCTTCCAAGATGATCAAAAGTCAGTGCCACATTGATATAATCTCAACTAGTTATCCAGCTAGATAACTATATTATCTTAACCAGGATAACTATCGTAATGGATATCAGGATCAGGGGATTTTAAATGTGTGTTTTCCAGGCTTTTACGTACACATAAAAAAATGAATGGAAATTTCTTGTGTATATCAACTTTCTGTTGTTCAAGCTACTATTATCTTCGATCTTCGAGTGAATTGCATCTAAATAAAATCGAAAATTATTCAAAAAGAGTGAAAAGAAATGGAAGAACAATTAAAATAAGCATAATTCATAGCAACAGTGTTCTGTACATCCAGTGTCACACGAGATTACTTTTTTTCTTCTTCAAGTAACTAGTAATGTTTTACTTTAAAATTTACAACAAAATATCTTAAATTGTATAACTTTTTCAAATAAGTAACGCTAGTTACTTTTATTCCCTCTTTATTGACTGACACGTCTCCTGTCCCCATGTTGGGAGAAAACGGGGTTGTGTGCACCAGTCCATTTACTCATCTCACTTGCACAAATACAGATTCAGTATTCCTCAAAATGACTAAAACAGTGAAATGCAAATCAGAATATTGCGTCAATTAAACCTGCATTAATTGAATATTAAATAACACACATACCACGGTCTGTCTTAATATTTGATTCTGATTGGCTGGAAGATGTGCAATATAACCGTTTAATGCACAGGTAGTTCTGAGTCTGTTTAATCAATGTTCTATATTAAAGCGCTGTTTTCATTGACTGTACAGGTGTGGTTTTGCATTTCCTTTATCCTGGTGTGAAAAGGTCTTTACATTTGTCAAAAATAGAACTTTTTTTGTTATTGAAAAAACAAACAAGCCCAGTCCAGATAAGAAAAAGTAACACATAAGTAATGTAATTCATTACTTTCCATATAAAGTAATTGGATACTTTTAGGGAGTAACACAATATTGTAACACATTACTTTTAAAAATACCCAACACTGTGTACATCACAAAAAGGCATAAAACATGTATAGGATCAACAAACACACCAGTTAATTAACAAGCAATGCTAAATATACCATACTACTATAGATTTATAAAATAATGCAATACATGTTATGGATATTATACTCTGAACATAGAAAATCTTTTTAAAATCCCCCTTAAAATAATTGTGTAATTTTTACAAGCTGCGAATACATATTATTAACAAACTTTTTTATAAAAAAAGATATATATAAATAATGTTTCTTGTCTTTTTTTGTTGGAAAAACCATTGTATTTACTGCAGTTTTCCGGCCTGACCATCAGGGGGCACTGTTGTATCAAACATGTTACTGGGCTGTTGTGAAGTTGCTGGGGCATGAATGGCTTCTTTGTGTGTGCTTTTAATTCTGTAGTTAGTCTATCATCACACTTTGTATCATAATCCAGTGTTACCAGTGCCAGCATGTGATTCATAGAGTTTAGCTGACGGTTAATGTGCCCGACCGGCCAAGTATTAGTGTGTTCCTGCACATTGTCATGAATAATAGTACTTTAATGTACATTAAGTGTCAGTTCATGCATCTGTATGAATGTTGTGCCTGTGTGCATTTCAGGTCGATGCTCTACGTTTACGTCTGGAAGAGAAGGAGACCACGCTTAATAAAAAGAGCAAGCAGATTCAGGAAATGTCCGAGGAGAAGGGAACGCTCAATGGAGAAATTCACGACCTCAAAGACATGCTTGACGTCAAGGAACGCAAGGTCAACGTGCTGCAGAAGAAGGTAAAGGCCGTGGCGTTGTACAGCAAAACCGTATCAAAAGAGTTTCGATGGTTTCATGCTGCAAAATTAAACGTTTGTGTTCGACACAAGGATCCTACCTTTTCATGGATCCCAGCAGAACTGTTGCGGTGGTCAATGCATTCGTAAACATCGACGCGGCCTTCAACCGCGTGTCATTTCCTCCTCCTGAACATAGATGGCACTGTTAGGCCACGTTTAATGAGTTCTGGCGAAATGCACGAAACCAGCCTCACCAAAATCCCTCTGTGTAAATTTATGATTTCTAAAAGTAGGGAAAAGTTGTGTTTGTGATGGCGACGGAGTCTCCTGTTCTCAGAAATGACACACACAGGCCGTTAACCTCAGGCTAACAGCGGGCGCCAGGGTTTATATGTCTGTTCTGCATCTTTCATATCCATGCAACAGCTGTTTGCTTCTACCTCAAATGCACGTTGGATATACAGGAAGCCGTAGCTTTCGCAGTTACCGCCGACATCGCTTTTCATCGGCAGTATTTAGGGTGCAGCTTTGAACTTCATTCCACAATATACAAACTTTGACAGAAATCGGCACACAAGTCAAAGCTATCACTGACATGTTTCGAGCTTGTCGTGCCGCGCTCTTTGAGCCTGTCAGAGGATGTTTCCATGGTGACCCGACTGGCCATGGCTGGTCCTCCCATGAGGCAATGCTTCGACAGTCACATCCGACTATCAGTTTCAGTTCTTGTGCGCTGAGATCATAGGCTGTGCAAACAAGCCCCCTGTCCGCTGCCTCATTTATCTTGACTTAGGGGTAGTCTGAGTGCACAAAACCCACAGTGAGCTCACCTTTATTGGGAAAACAGGAAGTTGTGCATCTCTCTAATGGACATTCCAAGGATAATGTTGCAAATCATGCTCCTTAGATCGCTGTAACTTGTGTCATATGTTATTTTACGACTAAGTTTCCCAAAAAAGCACACAGATCATTTGCTATAAAGTAGAACTGAAGTATTTTTGCTTGAATGGCTAATAGCTGTACCCCTTTGAATTACACTCATAGTTTACAGGAAGTGGCTTTTGACTGATAATCGCTATCCTGGAAGACCTTTTAAGGTTGCAAATTGTTAAATCTAATTCAGACCTCAGGATATCGCTTTAATGGCAAATGCTCGCTTTTTTCAAGTTTCTTTCTTAATTATTGTTACATTCATAATCCAATGTCCAAATTTGTGAATATCATAAATAGTTTTTTGTGTTCTTCCATGTTTTATTAAAGTAAATTTAGGTATAAAATAAGAGAGCTCTTTTTACATCACTTATAAACAGGTTATAGCCATAAAGTCATGCTTGCGTTCTTGCTGGTTTGGGAAAAATCCCAGTTTTTTTTTTGAGAGTGCTCAAATAGAAAGATCTGACACTTTCTTATCATTGTCTGATATTTCTCGTAATAGTTTCTGTTTTCTTTCTCTTTTCTTTTCTTTTCCTCAACCGCTTTGCTTCTCTTCACAGTTTGAGTCTGAAAGCCTCTCAGAGTCATCGGGGGCACAATGAACTTTTTTTTTTTTTGAAGCCAAGTGCTCTCCCAAGCCACAGAAAGAGAAACATTTAATTTCCATTATAGTGCCTGAGCTGTTCTGTATTGCCCCAGAGTTGTTCCTAATGGCCAAAACACATTGAGACTGCTATGAAGGTATGCATGGGGCGGCTTAACAGGACACCATTCAACGCACAGGTCAAACACGACAAAAACGAGAGGCCGTAGAGGAAGCAGTATTACATCCAGCTAGGAAAATCTAGCACGTATGTATCATTTCACATTTTTCGAAACCTGAAAAGTGAAGCCAACATATTTTTCGATCACCCCCTGGTGGCTGGCTGCCGCATGGGTCATAAACCTGCCCTCGCCATGTAAACAAATGGGATGTGAGCCAAACTAAAAACAGAGCGTCTGTTTACACTAAGTGCAAAAAGCCTGCCCTGTTGGCAGAGGCTATTTACACTAACTCCGCCCACTGACGTCTGGCTGGGCCAGACAAAATAACGGAAGATTCTGAACATTTAACAGTAGCAATAGTGTAGGAGTAAGGCGTGTGGCAGAAAGTTTTGATGCAAATTGACCCAAATTCGATTCTGCCTTTTGTCCAACTTGCTCTACTACCTTTTCCCATCACAAATCAGATCGAAAAGGCATCTAAACGAAAAGTGGAAATAACTTATTTTCTGTCCACTAGAGGTTGCCTATTCAAAACAAAGGCGTAGTTTGATGATGCCAAGTTTGAGAATCTTGGGACGTGGTCTTCCCCCTCACAGCCGGTGGAAAATAATCGGGATAGGACTCAGGCAGAAATCATGTTCATGGATGTGATTATTAATATTAACGTTACTGTAGTATGAAGCATAAGCAGGAGTGATTGTTAATAAGAAGAGCGCAACACAAGCTTTGCGAGCAGCGGGACTTTTATTATGGCATAGTCGCCGCCTCGCCGGCGCCATTTCCGCTTTTCCAGCCATGAGTATTAGGTACCCCAGCTCTGTTTATCATATTAGATACATCTGAGTTTGTTGAAAATGAGGTTATGACGTTACTGTGCGTTCGCTCGGCGGCTGCTATGACACTTGTTGCACACTGCAGTGAGAGTAAAGCGTTTCTGCAACCGAGGGGAGCGTAGATGTGACGCCATCGATAGGCGACTCCCTCACACGTCCCGGTTCCTTGGTTAAAATGGCAATTTTCTCACAATTTACAAATAGTTGAGAACATTTGGGATATTGTAAGTACTCAACTGAACAAAATATATAACACTGGCCTAGTGGTTTTTGGATATTTTACTGCAAAAATTTAACATAGTGCACCTTTAATAATAAAGCGTTTATCGTTAGGTGTTGGGATAACCTCAGGCTAAAATGTAATAATTTATACTGTTATTATTGCATACTGTTTAATGTACTATCTGCCATTATTTATACGTATAAATTAAGTAAATTTAAACACTAAATAATAATAAAGTGTTTATCGGTTAGGGGTAGGTGGTATAAATAGAATCTAACTACTATTTAAACTTAGCAAATAGCCACTGCCTTCTAAAAAATCCTATTACACTTCAAATAATTTTTTTCCGAAGATGTTTCTGTCATTTTAGGTAGTTCTTATCATGTTGGCTTTTGTTCAAGTGTTTGTTTTTCCAATAAGTTTGAGTTTTAGTTAGTTCTTTAATGCTATAAAATGAGGTGTAACGTCATGTTTGACAGCTGTGCTCGCGATTTAGTCTGCGGGAGTGTGGGCGGTACCATGATACCGCGGCTCAACCTCAGAATCACTACTGCGCAGACTCAAGCTCCAAATGATATAATCGATAAAATATTTCTGGGATATTTTGGCGTTATTTTTTTTTTTCTTACTGTTGAAGGAGACACGTGGATCATCTTCTTTACAGTCTATAGGACATATCATGGACAATATCATTGCATAGTTTACATTTATAATATTGACTAAACTTCCTCAGCTCACCAAGTTTATAGAAATGTAGTTGAAAGGCAGGTGATACAGAAATAATCAGGATTTTGCCATCACAACCATCAGCTCATTAACATAAGACTGCCTACATTTACATAAGTATGCATATTCATGACCCACCCTGATGAACGACGTGTGCACTGTGTTAGCCAATCATAGCAGAGCTCATTTGCATGAATTCTGAAGTAGCAAAAACAGCCTGTTTAATTCCAAAGGTTAGTGAGAGTGGAAAATATAATGTAAAAACAATAAAACAATTGCCAGTTTTGATGTTAAAAATCTTTACTATCAATACAAGCAGACTTTAGGGGAAAATAAAATGCTAAAAAGTGTACAATATGTCCCCTAAAAAGCTACACTGTTTAGTTTTTTTCAAACAACACATAGCACTGTCACATTTGCGCGTATGAAAATGAGCTTTCCTAGACTGTGTGTGTCTGTGTATATAAATGAATAGATACACAATGTCCTGTGATGTATGCATTCATTCTCAGAGGAGGCCTAGCCTGAGCTCGTTTCTTTTTTCTCGCACTCTCCTTTAATGTCTGAACATAATTTCTTCTCCCTCTCGGAGCTGTTTGGCTTTGTAATTGTTTTCCCAGCGGCTCCGGTTCAAGTGCGGAGCTCTCTGCCTTCTCAGTGGCACCGTTTGCCTGCGCGGATGTGAGCGAGTGCATGCTGAACGGAGCAAAACACCTCTTCCAGCCGGCAGCCGCTCTTTTCTCTCTTTGTTTATATTCAATGTTTTGTGTTTAACCGAACACTTACCCTTTAACAGCCTGGAAAATAACGATAACTTAATTTGCAACTGTCAGATAAGGTGGCAGACAGATCCGCAGTGGAAGCGGCCGAACTAAATATTGAAAACAGCGGTTTGGATGGGAATTCTTTCGCAAGTTCACGGCAGGACAGGCTGCAGAAAATAACATTTGTTAATGCGAGGAGGGCGGAATACAAGACACAGTTCAGCAGAACTCGCTCAAGTATGTAAACTCGAGTCGACTGTCTTGATGGAGAGCAGCTCTCTTTGGCATGAGAGGGTCGTCAGAGACACTTTGTCTTGAGGATGAACACGGGCAGCGCTAGGGGTGGGCTTCTGGGATGTTTTTGAACATAAACTTTCCACGTCTGGAGATTTTTATCATTGTTAATTCCATTTAGGATTGCAATAAAGCTTTAGACTATCGGCATATTGAAACTAAATGTTTACATTGCATAAATCCTGTTCTGGAGATGAAGAGAGACTAAACCTGTTTGTTGACTTTGTGGTCAGAGTTTCGCTCCATTCGGATGTAATAAACACCCAATATTCAGCGTTGCTCAAGGAATTTGTTGGCAACCTTTGAAACACAATCCAGGACGCTGAGGTTCTTGCAAAACTCTTTTGTTAAGAAACATGTCTTGAGCATCGCAAACTTCAGCAAATCCAGCAACTATATTTCTCTTAGAAGAAACATTCAGCATGCAAACTTTTGAACAAACTAGACACCTTGATGACATAAAACTGTCATCAAAGTAGTGTGCATTGGACTGCACTACCGTTCAAAAGCTTCTCTTTTTTTTTTAAAGAAATGAATACTTTTATTCAGTGCGAATGCATTAAATTGATCAAAGTGACTTTTCAACATTGATAATAATTTGAGCAGCAAATTAGCATATTAGAAGGATTTCTGAAGGATCATGTGACACTGAAGACTCTGGAGTAATGGCTGCAGAAAATGTAGAATGTATTAAAATGGAAAAATGTATGAAAATAGAAACCACTTGTAGTAATATTTCACAATGTTACAGTTTTTAATGTAGTATTTTTGATCAAATACATTTATTTGATCCTTTATTTATATAATGCATTATAAAAGTATTTTTTATGCATTAATCATGCCTTCTAATGCATTGCATGGTCTTGTGAATAATTGTAACCACAGTTATAATTCATTATAATATATTTCTACACACCTTTATAAAGTATAATGCATGAAAACACGACAACCAACTTCAGATGTAACAAGGAATCTGCAAAATATTATAATACATTTTAAATTTGGTTACAATTATTTATAAACGGATATAATGTGCATTATGAATACCTCTATTATGCATTATACAAGGCTTTAAGTAAAGTGTCAACATTGATTCAAAAACATACAAAAAATCTTTCCTCCCCAAACTTATGCAAGCCAAAAAGGTCAGCATAATATTGAGAGTTTTTCCTTTATTAACAATGACTCACCGCACAAGTAACATTTCAACATGTATTATCAAGTGTCTCATATTTCCAGTATTTCGTCAAAGGATGTTCCCATGCGCATTCACAGAGGGCTTGGTGTAAACCCTGAACATTCACTAACCCCTTTTAAAGGCTGGTTCAGAACGCAAAACGTTTGTGTGTGTCCCCCCCCACTCCTCTTTTCGACGGCTAAGGGGTTGAAGAAGGCTAACAGGCTTAGCACCACAAGGAAAGCCTCTTAAACAGAGCGTGTCGGGCCTGAGTTGTGATCTTCTTGCTGAGAAAGAGCCTCTTAAATTGTTTGTTACCATCCAGAGAGAGAGAGAGAGAGAGGGAGAGAGAGGGAGAGAGAGAGAAACACAGGCACACAGACTGAGAGGGCACATGCTAATAAGTGCCTTGTGTTAAAATAATGATAAACCCCACATCAAAAGGGCGAGAGTCTTAAGCCCCTAACAGTCTGATAGAGAGCAAGAGAAAGATCCTCTCTGCTTTTGACTTAATTGGGGGAAAGAAGTTCTTCAGAAGTTTCTAATTAATCGCCACATCCTCCTCCCCCCTCCTTTCGATCACCCGGTTTCTCAGACTTTTCGATTTCAAAGTACTTCAAAGTTGTTTGTTTTACACATTATAAAAATGCTAATAAAACAACTTAAATTCAATTAAAATTTGAATAGTATTACTGTACTTTGACATTTGATTTCATATATTTTTATTGCAATAGCAGGCTCGTATTTGTTACATTTTTATAATATCATGTGTCATTTAATTTTGCATTTAAATGAATTAATATTGTACAAAAATACATTTTAATGTATTTAAAATTATATTTTTAATGTTTTGAAAGCAGTCTGTCATGTTCACCAAGGCATTTATTTGATGCACATATATTACAAAACACAGTAAACATTGTAAAATATTATTACAACTTTCTATTTTAATATATTTTAAAATGTAATTTATTCCTGTGATTCAAAGCTGAATTTTCAGCATCATTACTCCAGTCACATGATCCTTCAGAAAATATTATATGCTGATTTGGTGCTCAAGAAATATATCTTCTTATTATTAATATAAAAAATAAAAATTGGAAACGGTGAGATTTTTTTTCTCTTCAGGATTCAATGGAAAGTTCAAAAGAATAGCATTTATTTGAAATATAAATATTTTGTAACATTACAAATGTTTTCACTGCCACTTTTGATCAATTTCATGTTCCCTTACTGAAAAAAGGGATTAATTTCTGTCAAACAAACAAATAAATAAATAAAATCTTACCGTCCAGAAACAGAAACTTTAAATGCCATTGTTTCTGCCTAGTAAAAAACAAATCAGGTAACAGGAATTGCTTTAAACATAATAAGTATTGTAAATAATTTTAACTTTGGTATTTGTAGAACCGGTAATAGTGCTTCTATAAAGGGAAGCTTGCATGCTTACAGTTTACTAGCAGAAAAACTCTTTCAGATAAATTACTGTACGTCTCGAAATTCATGCCCTTTAAAGAGCTTCAACTACAACAAGCAAAGCTCTGACCACCTTGAACCTTTGCAAAGTTCCAAATATATGTGTCCGTTGCAATTGACTATATAAAGCTAATGAGACGCAGTTACACGCTGTAATTTTCCTCCTGCTGTCACTTTGTATCAAAGCAGTGCAACTGAATTCATGTGATCTCAAACTAGTCGGCACAGACCTGGCATGTCGACTGATGCCAGAACTAATGGACTGGTTCAGTGCCACCCCTAACATATGGTGATCAAAGCTGGAATATGAATTTTGACAATTTTGAAAAATTAAGGAAAATCTATTTCTGTGTGTGGGAGTTTGCAGACACAAAGACTGGCGTCATGCCATTTACCTGTCAGGTCTCACCCACTCAGGTGCCAAACTCCTGACACACATTTGCATTACTGAGCAGCGTGTGTGTTCGACACCACCCATTCCCTTTCAACAAACCTCTCATAAATGACATTCACGTGTTATGTTGCAAAATAGATCCTGACAGGTGGATCAAGACCCCAACGCAAATCGGCTACTTATTTATTTTTTAAAATAAATAAATGGACCTTTTATTATTTTGATTTGAGCAAAAAGAGGAATCTAGGAAATTATGAAAAGGGTCAGTTACACTGAAAAAAAAAATTGGATTAGCTTTTGAAAGGGGTCATGACATGATAAAGAGATCTTTGTTTGTACCATTAAAACATCCTGCAAGTCTCATAGATTCAGGGCCCTAACCACCATAGACATTGAGGGGGACAAGTCCCCCCCAATAATTAGAAATGGTCTGTATGTTAGGATGACAAAAAGGTTTAAAAGTACAATTTTTAGTCTGTTTTGCCTCAGTGGTCTAACAGTGCTCGTCAAGCTGTCAAAATGATTGAGTTTGCTAATCAAATCAAAGTAGGCGGTTTACATTCTCTTTTGGCTCGTGCAGTGCACAGTCTTCACACAGAGGAGCGTGTCAATCTATCGCTTAATGCTGTTGCGGAGAGAGACTCTATTCTTTCCGGTGAAATCACAAAACAAAATGCTCACAAACGTGTCCCTGCTCTTAATATACAATCATTGATGAACATCTTTGATTTTAATGAAGAAAACAAAAAAACTATATTTGGACAGATTAGAACCCGGAACCACGGTTTACAAAAATCTACCACCAGACCACTAGGGAATTCGAATGTTAACAACAGATCTATGTATTTATTCACTAATGCAAAGAATCTCTGGACTAATAATATATTTGAGGCTAATATTGCTTGCAAATAGTCCCAAAGGATTATTTACCAACTAGAATTAGACCTAGAATTTCATTCACTGTTCTATTTCTTTATGCTTTATAAAAATAAATAAATGAATAAAAATTGGTCCCCCCAATGTTCAAGGCATGGTTACAGCCTTGCATAGATTAAAACGTGCTCCTCAAACAAAGCACGTATTTAAGATCCAAAAAATAGCTGTTTTTGATAATGCCAGATTTGTGACATCTCACAGACAAATACATTTGCCTATGCTCGCCTCCAGAACAAGACATCAATGAATAGTCAAAGAATACATAATCATACCATAGGCCACGCCCACTGGCGTTCAGTCGCATAATGGCTGAGTCTGACATTTGCTTACACTGGATGTGAGCGTTGCATCAAAAGCAAATTGAACACATTATAATCGCTGATGCTGTCTACACTGGGTACAATATATAATAAAGCGTGTTCAGTTTCTGACATACTCCACACGCTTGAGTCTTCTGACAACAGGACAAATGGATGAGTGGATGAACCTTCGCTTTGACTCGTCCAGTTTAAACCGTTTGTCCGCACAGGATTAGGGTGCAATGGGGCTAAAGGCACCCCTTAAGAAAAATTGACTATTCCCATAGTGTATGAGTGCAGAAAAAAAAAAAGTTTTGTATTGAACATTTATGGAGCAACAGATTTTGTGTGAAAATAAATCATAAAAGTGGTTTTATTTTGGTTTAAAATCGTATAAAAATCTATGGTGGCAAGGTGGGCCTTTTACCCCAAACTCGGGACAAAACCAGCATAGGGCAAAAGGCTCACTTTTTTTTTTATACAAATACTTTAGCTAAATTAATATGTTTTTAATAATGTTTAAAGCCGGGTACACACTGTGCGATTTATAATAGTCTTTTACGTTTGTTCCTTGTCAGACTGTAAGAACATGATCTCCGCTGTAAGCCATGTTACACTGTAAGATCTAATTTGTCATTAATGTCAGACTGTACGATGGTCAAGGCACGCTAAAAACGGACGCACATCAGTCAATGACGTGGTGACCGAGAGCTGCATTACACACGGGATTGAAATGGGGGGTTACAAAGAAATCTCTAACGCTCATTTTGTGCGTAGTTTGTCTTGGAAAAACAAAGATAATTTGACGGTCGTCGTAGGAGAAGTGACACCGCAGGATTGTGCGTCAAATCTTCTGACACTGCCAAAATTTAGTCTGAGGTCAAATTTGATCACAACGGTCATTAATCGGCCGCCGGTGAACATGTCTAACTAACGATCAAATACTTAAGATTTTAGCCTAGGATCAGAGGAATCTTTTAGGATTTGCAAAATTTGATTCAGACGGCCAAATCGTGGCCAAACCCGTAATAATTGTTCAAAAGAATCACTAACGAAGTTTTCACTATTTTCTGTTCATTTTGATAAATAAAAGAGATCCCATAATCATTTAATTTACAGCAGTAACATTAAATCATATTAATCATTTCATATCATAAAATATCATATTTTTTAATTTGATCCATTAAATATGGTGCATTAAATATGGTGATTAGCTCACCACTCATATGTTTGTTCGGAGCATTTGGCTTTGTAAACAATGCACAGTTTAATGGAGAGTTTTACAAATAAACGTTTATAAAAAAAAATGAAGCAGCGAACTATATTGGATCTGACAGCATCACAAACCGTAAGAAATTGATTTCATAAAGCTTTGTCTGTAAATTATGATTTTGTATGGATAATGTTTTCAAAACACTTACTCGCGTGAAATAGCGAGTGGACATTGATACTGTTTGCTATGCAAGGATGTTAGCCAATCATAATAGTGGCTGTTTACTGACGAGACTTAGAGGAGCTGCCCAGACAGAGGGTCAGAATAAAGATGGAAAATTGTGGAAAAGTCGTTCCTCTGTGCCATTATCGTTATAGTTGTGGTATGGACTCTGCTGTTCTTTCATATTTAGAAATATTTTTAGTACAATATCTTTTATAGTTATTTCCGTGGTGTGAACGGCCTTTACAGTGTATACAGTTCCGTGCTCATTATGCAGAAATATTCGATCTCGGAACGGCATGTTTGAACAATCAGAATCAAGTATTCCGCAAGAAATATATTACACTTTCCCTTATACATATAGTCGCTTCCTAATACCCATCTGCTGAAAGTCTTCAGAAAAGATCTCCCCTCCTGTCGCTCCACGCTGTGGGTTTGACATGTTGTTTTGTTCGGCTTGCACATTGCATACAATTCTGATGCAACCCGCTGTAAACGTTCAAATCTTTTCACTCTGAGTGCGTGTGTGTGCGTGTGTGTGTGCGCCCGCGCTTGTTGTCTTGTTGTGTGTCGTGTGCCTCTCTGTCTGTTTCCAGAGCTCACACCACACTGACAAGCAGCGGATCACTAAGTGAAACAAAAGACTCTTTAATAATTCAGACAACCCCCCCCCCCCCCGACCACTCTCACACATATACACACACACACACACACACAAATCCCTTTAAGTCTCCATGCGTTTGGATCTCTGTGACAAGAGGCTGCTCTTTTTGTCTTGTCTTTTATCCGCTCACACATGAAACCAGAAACGAGGCAGAGAAGCGTGTGGGAGTGTGTGTGTCCATCTACAGTACATACAGACCGTTCTTCTCTCAGTTTTAGTTAGCAGGTCATCCAATTCCGGATTAAACCTGCTCCCTGAATCCCAACATGGACTTTCTCTCCTTTAATAGGCTCCTATTTGAACGTAATCATCATTTGGCTTGACATGGATCCCCCCTAATCTAGTTCTGTATGTCCGTGAGGAAGATGAAGGCATTTTTCCTCCATTAGCCTGAGACAGGATTGCAGTTTTCTACTCAATGCACTGATTGTTTTCCAAAATATAATTGCAGTTATCATATGACTCTGCACATGCATAATATGAGCGCTATGAAATATTCATGAGCACTTGGTGTGCGCAGGCCAAAGCTGTACGGGGTAACCCAAGACTGGGTAATGTGGCAGAGGAGCTAATCAGGTTTTGTTACACAACCAGGTTCCATGGGCGACCGCAGACTGTATCAAAGGGAAGAGACTTCTGAACGTGAAGTGTGTGTGATGGGTTCAGACATTTGAATGTGTGTGTCGTCGGACAGGTGGTGCTGTCAGGTGTGTGTTTGATTAATGAGGGGCTGGAGATGTTTAATCGTGCGTATTGGACATGCATGTGCACACACTTCTCCCGTTGTGTCTTGCACAAAAAAAATCTGCCGCAATTCCACTTAACTTTACAAATCAACACGACCTATTTTTTTTCCCGCTCAGCTTTTCGCTTAAAACCAGCTGAGACTAACCTCGACATCTGTCCAAACATGTCTGAAATTATTTAAAACAACAAACCCTGCCGCACTTTTTATTATTCGAGCAACAACTGTATTTTTTTTTTTTTTTAACCAGGGCAAATTCATTATAGGGTTTCTTCTCACTTTTCCGTCTGCCTACATTTGTTATCCTTGTAATCGCTTTTGCCAAAACATTCAGCCTTTTAATTAAATTCATAAGTCGACACAGCTTTATCTCTCTCAGTGGTCTGGTTTGAAAAACCAGATTATGCTGCTGTCACAGTTTTCTTCTCTCGCTCCTTTCCGGGAACTGAATAAGAAATGGTTCTGCTTCTATATCGGTAAGGCCTCAAAGACTGGAAATTAAATGTTAGTTGCAAAAATTATTTATTAATAATAATAATCACACATAAACACTGGGTGGGTAGTAATTTAATCTGGATTATGCACTTGTAATTATATTATATTATGCTTTAAAATACTCTATCAGACTACAGTTACTTTTTTATTGATTACATGATCACACGCAATGGCAGTAAATTATTCATAATTAATTGATCCTCCCTACTACTTATTTTAAATCGTATTGAATTTAAAACTGCTTGTATACATTCAGAAGAACTTCCAGGTTTGTGGATTTGCACACAGACCAGCCACTGAAAACCTTTCCTCAACATTGCATATCTAATCATTTCCTGACGAACACATTAATTATTATATAATTGTATAACTCAGTGAGTCATTTAATCTTGTTCTATTACATTTGGAAGGCTTTTGTCTTTCAAACGCATTAAAATATACAAATTCACGTCATTTCATATTGGCATGCAATGCAGGGCATTCCACAACTGAATGTCAGCTGAATCTCTTTGACCTAATACATTTACTTTAACTATGCGTTAACTATAAGTAAATAAGTTAGGCCCAGTGTTAATTTTGACAGCATATTTTGATTTAGTTTTAGTCATAGTCTTTTGACTAAAATGCCGTTTAGTCATATTTTAGTCACCTGAATTGTTTTTAGTTTTAGTCTAGTTTTAGTCGACTAAATATCATACGATTTTAGTCGACTAAATCTACAGTAGATTTAGTCTCCCAAAATCTAATGAGTTTAGTTAAATTGTAATACATTAAACATTTAAGTATTACATTTGACTGTCACTTGAACTGACATTTTGACATCATTTTGTTTTTGACATTAAAAATACACGAAAGAGAGCTCAATTCACTTTTTTGTTTGTTTTTAAAAACATCTATATAGTTTTTATAACTTTATAGCCTATATCATGTTAAGCTAAAGCTTCAAATAAGTTTATTTATTTATTTTTTTAATTTCAGTTAACATTTATTTAATTTTAAGTAACAATTTTTTTTTTTATGGTTTTAGTTAACTATTATAACCCTGATACTTTATTTAATATGTGTCAAATACTGGTCTTTCCTCCTGACTATGAATTAAATGGGAATGAAACTAAATACAGTTTATTGTGTAAGCAAAAACCAATATATAATGCGTGACTTTTAATTATAAACCAGCTGGAAATACACTGGGACTCTTATTTTGAAATCTCGGCTTACTATTGCAGTTGCAGGAGCTCATTCAAGTTCAGATGAGGAGATAAAATATGCATTGTTACAACCGTCTAAAACGTATTACTATATAAACATGGTAAAGTAAACATTGTCATTATTCATCAGCATTAGTTCATAAACAATTGCCTGGCATAAATGAGCGCTATTCATTGATTGTGAGCCGCTCTGGAGCGCTGGATTGGGGATGCTTGAGTGACCTGTAGAAGCGCAACAGCGCCGTGTTTTCCAGCGATTAGATCTGCACGTTCAAATCAAATGTGCGCATCTGTTACACAGGATATCAGTTCTGACTTCTGACAGGATCTCTTCCCTAATCGTCCCTCCTTAACATTTTCGTCTCGTTTTTATTTGTTGACGAAAATGACAGTTGATTTTCGTTATAGTTTTTGTCATCTAACACTAGTTTTTATTTAGTTATCGTCTCGTTTTCGTCAGTGAAAATAGGTTGTTGACGAAAATTATTCGTCAAAGAAATTAACACTGGTAAGGCCAATAATACTATTGTCAATAATAAATAATTAAATAAACAAATAAAATAGTTTACAGTTCTCTCTCACGACAAAAATGTTAATCTTTTTTATTAAGTGTTTGAATGTATTGTTTTTACTTTTAAATTATTTATTTAATAAAAATGTGTATGATTTAATTACTTATAGGAACTCCGCTAGAGTTAAACAGTTGAGTTTTACGTTTTCAAATCCATTCAGCCGGTAGAACTTTTAGCATAGCTTAGCATACATCATTGAATCTGATTAGACCGTTAGCATTTTCTAGGCCGATATGGCTAGAAACTATAAAATCGCAACTTTTCATTTTCTGACGGTCTTATGCCGCGTTCCATGCAACCCGTAACCCGTATTTTACCAACCTTCTACCAGTGAAAGTGCACTGGAATGGCAGTCAAACCCGTGACTTCCCATCCGTGAACTTGTACTAGATCGATGTACTCCCAGTTACGAGCTCTGACGTCACATAGCCTGCGAAACAACAATGGCAGCCCCCTGCGGATGTGGTGTTTATGAAACAAATATACAAATAACGTAAAATAAAAGGTATAACCGCTTCTCTTGCCGTATGTGTCGTTTCCCTCAAATAAGCAAGGAGTAAGCACCTTTGGCGATAAAAAGCCTTGTACGGTCCGCCATGCTTTGTTTACATCTAGCTTCCACAGTTCCTCACGCTCAGGCAGTTTGGTGTAACTTTGCCTGGAATGCTACAGAGTCGTGGTTTGAAGTTGTAATTTACGGGCTCAAAAACTTGCCTGGAACGCAGCATTAGTACACGATGAAACTACAGAAGAGTCAAGTTTTAAATAGGAAAAATATCGAAACTCTTTGGTCATTTTTTTGTGCGAGATGCTAACGGTCTAATCAGATTCAATGATCTATGCTAAGCTATGCTAAAAGTTCTACCGGCTGAATGGATTCGAAAACGTGAAACTCAACTGTTTAACTCTAGGGGAGTTGGAAAATGGAGTTTGGAAATGGAAACTTTTCAAAAAAAGTGGAGTGTTCCTTTATTAATAGCTTTTCATTAAACTCACAAACCCCGGTCTGGGAAACCCTTACATAATGTAATATTTAATGCACGTCAAATCAATGTGATAAATGATGTTGGGTCAGATTAGTAGTCAAAAGTAGTCAGATTACCTTAAATATGTAATGTAATGGATTACGTTACTAACTACAATTTGTGTCATGTAATTTGGAATCAGTAACTGACTACAATGTGTAAGTAATCTACCCAGCAAAATGTGTGTGTCTGGTTGTGTTACTAGTTATTGAAATAAAAATCGTTTTATATAATTTTACAATAATGTTAGAATTGTGTTATATATTTGATTTATTTGATTATGTATTATATATTTGAATGTAGATACATTTTTGATATATTGTAAATATATATATTTTTTATGCCATGTTTGATTTATTTTGTGATATAACTCTGTCTCATTGGCTGTGAGACTGCGGCCATAGCAACAAAACATGTTTTTTCAACATTTTAGAATATTTGATTGTACGTCTTAAAACAATGACGTACATATCGAAGACCATATATTTTCTCTTCATCTTGTTCAGCCCAAGAACTTTTAATCTAAACACTCGAGGTAGGCCTGCTGATAAAATGTGTTTTCACAGAGAGCGGCTCTATCAACGGCAGGTTGTTTCAAAGCAGCTAAAAGAAACAAAAACGGCAACTATTTATCAAATCCGTCAGCGTTTAATTGAATGTGAAGCGGTGGACAGGAACAGTCAGTCTTTTCATTGAGCTGTCGGGACATGATGAATGGAGCGAAACGTGGAAATGCCCATCTCTCCCGTGTCATTCATCAGCGCCGGCGTCACGCACACGCCAGCCGCGCACGCAGATAAGGAAAGTTTATGAAGAGAATTAGTTCTGAATATGCTTCTAATGAGGTCATTATTTATTTTCAGCTGAACAGTGAAAAAAATAGAATGTTTTTAACCGATCCGTCCCTCCCGCCGTTACTAATGTTGCATATGGAATGCTGTAAGTGGTGAAAATAAAATGAAAAATGGCTTCCCTTAGTCTACTCTGAGCTTAAGTGTGAGTAAATGTTGTTTATTGTGCTTTAATAGATATGTCTTCATCTGGATCAGTTTGATGTCGTAAAACTGTCTCTCTATCTTTGTGCAGATTGAGAACCTGCAGGAGCAGCTGAAGGATAAGGAGAAGCAGATGACCAGTCTAAAGGAGCGTGTCAAATCCCTGCAGGCAGACACTTCAAACACGGACACGGCCCTCACCACGCTGGAGGAGGCCCTGGCTGAGAAGGTGGACACCCACGAACACTCTCTCTCTCTCACACACACACACACACACACAGATTCATTTACAGCCATCTGAACCCATCAGTGTCGTGTTGTACACTAATAGGCATTTTGTTTGCCATGATGCTCCCCCATGTAGTGTTTGAAGCAACTGCCTGTCAGTTATACTCCGCCTTATCTTTTATTTTAGCATTAACTGAAACCAAAGTACTGGTTTAGTATTTTTCTCATCCGTTGCCAGTTTAGAGCATTGCGGCAAATGCAGGATCTGAACAAAAATGCTGACATTGACTGGAGTGAATAATTAATGTAGCTATAATAATTAATAATGCTAGTAGAAAATGATAATAAAATATATTATAAAATAAAGAAATTATTATTAATAATAAATGTGTTATTAATAATATTATTATTTAATATGAATTTAGGATCAATA
This sequence comes from Romanogobio albipinnatus, assembly GCA_023566225.1. NCBI lineage: Eukaryota > Metazoa > Chordata > Actinopteri > Cypriniformes > Gobionidae > Romanogobio > Romanogobio albipinnatus. Next base: position 50,916,198 of record CM042245.1, on the reverse strand, counting down.
TCATTAGTAAATGTATAAATATTACATTATTAGTATTTTTATTACAATTCATAATAATTTTTTTATATGAATGCATGATCTACTAATAGTAAATATTAAATGCATATTACATTAGGTTGTTTATTATTTTGCATTAATAGTATAACTACAATTAATGTTAAATTTAATATTAATGTTTAAATTAATATTATTAGTAAATATAACATTCATATTAAGCAATAGGAATAATAATATTAACAATAAACATATAGTAATAGTAAATTATAATAAATCAAGTTATTTGTTTTATTATTATCAATGTTCTTATTTAATATGAATGTATAGTCTAATACTATTAGTAAATATATAAATATTACAGTAAGTTATTAAATAAAATAAATAAATGTTGGTTTTATTATTATTAATGTTCTTATTTAATATGAATGTATAATCTAATGCTAAATTTAGTTCTTTATTTTACATTAATAGTAGTAGTATTTTATAGTAGTAGTAATATTTTCTAATGACAATTAATATTAATTCATATAAATCTTGTTATAATATTGCATTTAGTTTGTTGTTGTTATTATTATTATTACTATTAGTTGTAGTAGTAGTAGTAGTACTAATTAATAAACTTTTTATGTATTATTATTTATACATTATATTTGTTTATTATTATTATTATTAACTACACTATGGATGGTAGTAGCGTGTATTCTCTCCTTCAGAGGCATGAGTTCCCAGGTGACAGATACAGCAGAGGTGTGTGTGTGTGTGTGTGTGTGTGTGTGTGTGTGTGTGTGTGTGTGTGTGTGTGTGTGTGTGTGTGTGTGTGTGTGTGTGTGTGTGTGTGTGTGTGTGTGTGTGTGTGTGTGTGTGTGTGTGTGTGTGTGTGTGTGTGTGAGAGACAGCGGTGAAGATTGCTCTGTCACACACCCTTATGTAAGGCCTCAGTCATTCTCACACTACGATTGACCTCCCAGCAAGCGTACAGATCCACGGGTCAATCCCAGTCACTTCTCATCATCTCACATCGCATGTGTGATTGTCTTCGCCAACACCTTCTCGTAGTTTGCTGAATGTTTCAGGTCACGGACATCCAGATGACACAGTTCTCTGAATCAACATATCCCCCACACACACCCCACCTGCCCCCTGAACTCCATCTCATGAATATGAATTAATTAACCCCGGCGGTTATTAGCATTGTCTTATATGTCCGCCGTTTGGCGGCGATCTGCTGTTCTGCGTTTACCCACTTCATCTCGCTCACATACCCTCACGCGTCGAGGTTTGGCCCTCCTGTTCCTCCCAGCCGCGGGCCGGAAATTAACTTTGTCAGTCATCTGCATATTGAAAAAGAGAGCTCTGGCTCGGTTAGTGGACACACGTACTCGAACACAGGCGTACACGTACACACTTTTGTGCTACGTTCCCCTCACACAGACTGTTTCTGTCCTTCCCTAAGTTACCTAGACACACGCAGTTTTCTATTTCACATGCCTCGGATGCCGTACGAGCCACATTCTGAACCCCGGTTGCATCTGGTGCTGAGCATCACGGGGAGAGTTAGCTGGCACAGCGATGAGCGGTCATGCTTAATGTCACAGCTCAGCGAGGATCGGCCAGGAACGTCGGCTCGAGAGAGTGAAATACAGCCTTTGCGGTGAGAAATGCAGTGCAGGCCTAAAAAAGAGCTGTATTATTATTGTCCGGTTCGGCCGCTCGGTGTGTGAGTTTTGGCCGGCGCGGGTGTGAAAGTGCTGGAGGCTGATGCTCTCCATGGTTCCAGCCGTCCTCTTTCACAGGCCATCGACTGCGAATGCGAGGCTGCGCCAAAACACTCTTTCCTCAGACCTCTTATTGTCTCGCGTTATTGCTCTGTGTCTCTTTTTCCTTTCTCAGAATTATTAAAGCAGGGTTATTAAAGTGTACGTACTGTACAGCATAGTAGCCGTTCACATCAGATCTGACTCATTTCTACTAAAGTTACTTCCATTTTCTGAGAGAAGACGTGGCCAAATCCTCCAACACCTGGCCAAAGTTGACACATGTGTGAGATTAATGGATCGTACACCGAATGTTCATTCAAATATGTTCCACTAGCCGTGCAGAGTTACGCTTAAGTTGGGAATTAAGGAATTGGTGTGCCTGGGCTTTTTAAATTTTGACAGGGGTTGGCCCACTCTTGTTTTCGGGGTAAATATTACATCCCTTACACAAACTGAATGCACATAACCACAAAATCATTTCCTCTTTGTGTGTGCCACTTTTTTCCTTTTAATCTTTTAAAAGAAAAATGAATAGAAAATGTACTATTATAGTGTTCAGCCTTTCATAATACAGATATCCAACAAGTAAAGAGAAAGCTTAAAGGCACCTCATTCATTCATTCATTCATTCATTCATTTTTAAATATATTTTAAAAATAATAATAGGTTATGACACTAGATTTGTGTTTGTTTGTTTGTTTAAATAATTTAAATTATATTAAATTATTTTAATATATTTTTAAATAACAATATTTTTTATTGCTCTAGATTCATGTTTGTTTATTTATTTAGTTTATTTATTTTTATATATATTTTAAATATCAATAAAAAATTGTTTATTGCTCTAGATTCTTGTTTATTATTTATTTATATTAAATTATTTTTTATATATTTTTAATAATAATAATAATAATAATAATAATTGTTTATTGCTCTAGTTTAATATTTTTTTCATTTAGTTTATTCATTTATTTAAAAAAAAAATTGTATATCAATAAAAACAATAATAGTTTATTGCTCTAGATTATTGATTATTATTTATTTATATTAAATAATTTTAATATATTTTTAATAATAATAATAATAATAATAATAGTTTATTGCTCTAGATTCATGTTTATTTATTTATTTAATTTATTTTAATATATTTTTAAATATCAATAAAAAATATTAGTTGATTGCTCTAGATTCTTGTTTATTATTTATTTATATTAAAATATTTTAATATATATTTAATAATAATAATAATATAATTGTTCATTGCCCTAGATTAATGTTTATATATGTTTTTATTTTCTGTTATATATATTTTAAATATATATATATAAAAAAAAGTTTATTGCTCTAGATTCTTGTTTATTATTTATTTAATTAAAATAATACTTTTTAATAACAATGAGTGGAATAAGAAAAAAAATTAAGTATTTTATATATATATATATATATATATATATATATATATATATATATATATATATATATATATATATATATATAAAATATAATATAATATAATATAATTTTTTATTATTATTGTTATTTTTTTATTATTATATCTATTAGTAAATATATAAATGATAGTGTGTGCTAGGTCTGTTATTATTTACTTGCTATTATTACTCATGTCATTGCAAATCTTTGTAGTGTTATTTTTTTCCCCATAGAACACCAAAGGGGATTTTTTTGAAGGATCTTCAAGCAGCTGTTTTCCATATGTCAACAGTTCATAGTTGCCCATATGACGTTTACGCTTTATTCCAAGTCTTCTTAAGCCATATGACAGCTTTGTGTGAGGAACAGGGCAAAATAAGTGAAATTCAACTATTCACTGATGATCTTGCATCAACTGTTGGACTGAATGGAAAGCTCACCTGCTTAAGATCCTTCAAAGCATCTAATTCTGTGTACCACGAAAGAAAGTCACATGGGTTTGCAGCGACATGAGGTGGAGTAAAGTATTCATTTTCCCTCTGCTTCTAAATCACACATTTAACATGTCCTCTCTTGTTTGTGATGTTTGTAGGAGCGTATTATTGAGCGTCTGAAGGAACAGAGGGATAGAGACGAGAGAGAGAAGAGCGAAGAGCTGGACAGCAACAAGAAAGAGCTCAAAGAGCTGAAAGAGAAAGTCAGCGTACTGCAGGGAGACCTGTCCGATCGCGAGGTGAGCACTTGTGTTTGCATGGACTCACAAACTAATACTTTATTAACGCAAGTATTGTATGAAGCTGCACATTTGATGATTTTTTCAAAATCTACAGTGTTTTTTTCTAATGATTTACACCTGGTGGACAATGAAATCTATGACATAGATTTACATTGTAGCAGTGAGGTGAACCATATCTAGAGAGCAAAATGTTTTGACCTTGGACTCTTTTGACTGTAATCAGTAACTAATGCCTTTGAAACTACCCAGAACACCCTAGCAACCACATAGCAACAATAAATAACGTGTTGTGTTATTTAGAAAACCACCTAGTCTACAACATCATTTACTCTGTTGATGACCGTTAAACTACAATGTCATCTAGCAAACAAACTTTGAGATTTGTGTAATCTGGTTGCATATTTGTGAACAGAAGTCTGTGTTTGCGGTGTAAATATTGTAGTCATGAATCGTGGCCTGTATGATCAACTAAATCCACAACTTAATCCCAAACAAAATCTCTTCTATCAGGAGATCTGTAAGTAAACTCTTCCAATATGCAAGCATATCAACTATTATTTTTATTTTTCAGTGAAATATTTGCACATATTTGATGTTTCTGCATGATTAGTAGATTAAATCTTGGGTTTGCAAATCATGTTACAGGTTTTTGTACTGTACAAGCAAACAACAAACCGCTCAGAGGTGGGCGTCCAGCTGACATCTTGTACAGTTTCACATTCTTTATGCAATAAGCTGAGATGCTGGTTTTGCATTTATAACGCAGTAATCCTGTATAATGTGTCAGGTGCAGATTAAAGAGGTCAAAGCGGATCCCAGACAGCATTAGAAGAACTTCCTTTAGATTGTACTATTGGATAAGGTGCTCAGGCTTGATAGAGACAGACTGATTCCACAGCCATACGCACAACCCCAGAGGAGCTGTAGCGATGAGAGCAGACATGCTGGACCCACAGCACTGTCAGTCCTGTGTGTGTGTGTGTGTGTGTGTGCGTGTGTACGACATGAAGATAAATGGAGGATTCTAAATGTGAGGGAACGGCCCCTCCCAGAGAGCAACTGCTCATTTCTCTTTCTGTCTTCAACTCTGCTCTGTTTTTTGTTTTTTTTGCCTTCTATCCTTTTTCTCTTTCTTTATTCCTTTTGCACTTTCTTGTATTTTGGATAGCGTCTCTCCAGTAACCTTTTCATCAGCATAAATGAAATGAAAATTTGGCCATCGTTTACTCACCCTTATGTTGTTCTAAATCTGCGTGGATCACAAAATAAGAAATTAAAAACATGTACTGGTCGCAGAAGCTTTCTGAAAATGCTAAGCTTCATAAAGGACATAAATGCACCATAAATACAGGATTGTTTAAATGTTTTGCATAATTTTAAAGCATATTTCCTCAAAATTCTCACTTCAATTTTTTTATAATTCTGTCTTTTATTTAATTTGAATTTTAATTCAATTTTATTATTTTTCATTTCATTTAATTGAAAACAACCTTTTCACAAAACTGGTCTGAATGTATCCAAAATTCACAAGTTCAACTGAAGGATTAAGGACTTAAATGTCCTCAAAATTCTCATTACTGTAGCATTGTCTTGCCTATTTTATTTTATTTTATTTTAATTAAATTTTTTTTATTTTTATAAATTATTATTATTATTATATATATATTTTTTTAAATAAAATTAAAATAGTTATACAAAGCTGGTCTGAATGAATCCAAAATTCTCAAGTTCAACTCACTGACTTGATTATCCAGTTATAATTGATAAAGGCTCACTAGAGTCGCAATAAGGACTTCAATTTTGACTTCATATGGCTTCTGAAGATTCGGGATATAGCGTACAGGTCATACCGACTACTTTATAACTTTTATGGTGCTTTCATAGTGCTTTTTTCCCCCTTTTTGAAGCATGAAAGCTTCATTCCCCATTCATTGTAATTGCATGGAAAGAGTGACCAGTACATTATTCAAAAATTCTCCATATGTGTTCCATGGAAGAAAAACAGTCATACGGCTCTAGACCGACATGACGGTGGGTAAGTGATGACCGAATGTTAATTTTTGGTTGAACTATCCCTCTAATGATGGTGTTCGCCGTGTACTCGTACAGCAGCTTTCCCGCAGCTCTGTGTCTGTGGCTGTTTTATTATTCAGGTTATTCTTGTTTGCTGTGATCTCTGCATTCCTCTCCGCTGTCTGCCTCTAGAACATGGGCGATGCACATCCCCACCACTAAACCACTTCCTGTCTCACCCCCGTCGCTTCTTCCGCTCATCGGCATCTTTCTCTTTCCCTTTCCCTTTCCATTTCTCTTTGCTTCCAAAAGTCCATAGAAATTCTCATGAAATCATGCCCAAGTCACATTTCTCACCAGAATCAAAAAGAGAAATAAGAAATGATAGTCTGCAGAAATGAAATGATTCATAGGGAAGGATTTTTAAGGTGTTTTGCGTTGCCATTATTTTAATGACAATTAACCACATTTGCCTTTACTTTAATTCAGATTAGTATTTATTTATTATTTTTTCACTGTATTACAATAACAATAGACATATACTCAACCATTTTGTGTGGTTGTTGTTTGCCTTTTATTTATAGAATACAGTATTTTACAGTATGTTGAAGTGCTGCTTATTACAGTTGTTCAAAAGTAACAATAAAAACTGTTGCATGTTGTCTTCTCACAAAAAAAATCTATTTCTAATAAATGCTGTCCTTTTGAACTTTCCATCAGAGAATCCTGAAAAAAGACGCATCATGGTTTCCTCAACAATATTAAGCAGCACAACTGTTTTCCACATTGATAATAATAATCAGAAATGTTTCTTGAGCTGTGACACTGAAGATGGGAGTGATGATGCTGAAAATTCATCTTTGATCACAGGAATAAATTACATTTTTAAATGTATTAAAATAGAAAACTTAAAATTATAATCATATTTTACAATATTACAGTTTTTACTGTATTTTGATCAAATAAATGCAGCTTTGGTGGGCATAGGAGAATTAAACATTAAAAACAAAAATCGTATCGACCCATTTTTGAACGGTAGTGTACATTCATTTACATTTTAACTTAAATCTTGATGTTGACTGAAAAAAGGTCATATGCAATGAAACGTGCATTGTAGTAAAACACCTTACTAGTCGTGGGCTTAATTGTATTATTGTAAAATATGAATTTCTTTTGATTTTGGGGTGAAATGTGCCCCAGGAATCATGAGAGGTTTCACGAGATCCGGCCATGTCCTTTAGCTACACGTAATGCTCAGAGCGTCAATGTCCTTGGATCATGACTGCTGTCCTGAGCTGCATGCGGTAACCTCCCATCGCTCGGCATCCTGTTATATCCCTCTCCTTGTTTTTCCTGCATTGTGTTGTTGAGCAGTGACCTCTTCGCTCAGAGCTCTTTCAGCCTCCCCTCCCGCACTCTAATCATAAAGTGTGGAGTCCAGCACATCCCATCATTCCCCTCTCCTGTTTTCTTTACCAACGCGAGAGAATGTGGGGCGGCAGTATGAACATTAAGTGTGTATTTTGGTCCGCGGACTCCAGTCGAGTGTGAAATTGTGGGGCTCTCTGGCTGAAAGCGGAAACGGCAGGAAAGGCCTCATGGATGGAGGGCTGCAGTTTTAACAGCGTGCCCAAGACTCGGCTTAAAAAAACAGAGAGCTGATGTACTGCATATGTGCAGAGCGCTGTACATAATGGCTCACAATATTTGTGATATTACTATTGAGATGTAACTGCTACTGTTACACAAAATCGCTCTCCTGTTTCATATTTTATCACATTATTCCTCATAAAACCGTGTGCCGTTAAAGGAACCGTTCACCCAAGGTTGGAGCTTTCCTCCTTTAAAAAAGCAATATGAAAGCACTATAAAAGTATCGTAAAGTGGTCCGTATAACTTATAGTGCTATATATTCAAAGCCATTCTGAATCCATTGCTGTGGGTGAGAAACAACTGAACTTGAAGTTACTATTTAAGCCATATCCACACCACCAGCGACACACTCCAACAAAGCGACATGATCCCATTCATTTTCAATGGAGGGCTGGCAGCTCGAGTGACAGTGACCATTGGTTACAGAAAGTAGGTGTGTCAAGCAATGAGAGACAAGCGACAAAAGAGTTCAGAGATTAGCAAGATGCAGCAACAAAGTCACTGGTGGTGTGAATGGTGCTTTACTGATAATCTTACCCTCCAGTAGGTGAGTCAGTGAACTGGATCTCATTCATGAGCAAATCATTTAGACTGGTTTTGGGAACTTGATCAAAAGATTCTATTAAAATATTTGATTCAAAATAATGATTTGTTCATGAATCAGATATCAATAATAACAAGTAAAAGTTTGGTGTGTTACTAATGTATGACCTCAAGTGTAAGGATTTAAGCGAGTTTGACAAGGGCCAAATTGTGATGGCTAGACGACTGGGTCAGAGCTTCTCCAAAACTGCAGCTCTTGTGGGGTGTTCCCGGTCTGCAGTGGTCAGTATCTATCAAAAGTAGACCAAGGAAGGAACAGTGGTGAACCGGCGCAGGGTCATTGATGCACGTGGGGAGCGAAGGCTGAACCGTGTGGTCTGATCAATCAGACGAGCTGCTGTAGCTCAAATTGCTCTAGAAGTTAATGCTGGTTCTGATAAAAAAGGTGTCAGACTATAGAGTGCATCGCAGTTTATTTTGCATAGCCGCAGATATTATATGAATACATTTTCTTTCAAATGTGTCCGAAATAAGGTCCAGTTTTTTTGATCCATTCCGATCCCATTGAATTAAATCCTTTTGATTGTGTTTGTGTACAAATGTGTTTCCAAAAAAAAAAAAAACAATGTCACATGGCAATGTGTCTTGGCTCTTCGTGCTTCCTGCTGTTGAAATTGGCTCGAAACGGCTGGCTGTGGTTCTGATCCGCATATTTACATGTGTTTGTGCTCCGGTTGTTTCAGTGCAATCAGGGACTGTGGCATGACGTTAGCAAAGTCTCCTCCTGCTTCTCATTAGCGCTTTCTCCCCCCAAACCTGATCGTCTCCATTCAGGAGTAGATTGTTCAATAAGTGCTCTCTGATTTAACCTTCCTTTCCCTTGCCCTCAGGCCTCTCTATTGGACCTGAAGGAGCACGCCTCGTCCCTGGCCTCCTCTGGACTGAAGAAGGACTCCAAGCTGAAGAGTCTTGAAATTGCTCTTGAGCAGAAGAAAGAGGAATGCACCAAACTTGAGAGTCAGCTCAAAAAGGTGAGCCAAACACTTGGAGGGAATTGAAGCATCACAGCTAGCAAATACAGCGGGTCTCGTCAGCTAAGCAGCCAGGAGTGCGTAACAAGCCATTACGGTGACTGGCAAGCCGTTAGCGCTACTCTGACAACACTCAAAACAATGACAGTGAGCTGAATGTTTGCTCAAGTGCACTTTACCTGTAGAGTTTTTCTCTGTCGAGTGCTAGAGGGAAGATATTAGCTCTGTTTCAGACCCTAGCTAGAAACCTCGCTGTCTACGGTCAACAAAGGCTTCTGCCTTCGACGGCTGCATTCTAAATGAATTAGAAAATTGTACTTGAGCCATTTTAAACACTTCAACAGAGCAGTTATGTTAATAGTCACTCAAATGTAAGTGCGAAAAGATACTCAGCAAAAGTTGATTGTTAGCATTGTGCTAAGCTAATATGCACATCACTTAATACTGTGTGAATCAGTCTAGTTTTATTTAGAGAGAATGTTTTTTCTATCAATGTTAAAGTAATGAATGAAATTTGCTTATTTATAGTCCGTTTTACATATTGAAAGTCTTCATTTAGCTTAGCAAATTAGCAATTGGGAAAAGAGTTGCGACAAGGATATATGTGATGCTGACTTTAATCCAGGCCAAGATGTGGTATCATCATTTTGATACCTAAAATGTTGCCTAGCTAGACAGCTCTTTTGATTTCAGAACAGAGCTATTTATTGAATTGTATATCTTAGGGCGTCTATACACTACAATAATCTCTGATGAAGCACTTTGACTTGCGTAAGATAAAATTTAAATTGCAGAACGTTTTTCTGCCCTTTTAGTCGCAAGGCTTAAACCTTAAACTCTTAAACCTCACTTCTATGACTCGGGTCTTGGAAATGGCTATACATGTTCATAAATAGGACTGCACGATATTGTTAAAAACTAATATATGTTACATTATTAAAAAGTGTAGGAATTTTTTGGGAAAGAATTCTAGAATTTGAGTGACTTTGTTTTTAATTTTTTTAATTAAAAGTCTTTTTACTCTGAAGACTTTTTTTTTTGTTTTGTTTGAACCACTCTTTTAGGGGTAAATTAGTCAGTGTCAATTAGTTGTCATAGGCTTCATTCCCACTGTTTTTGACCCATTCAATATGATTATGATATGATTTTTATTGTCATTATTATTAAATAAAAATATTTAACAAAAATAGAAAAAATTGCAAAATACTATTGTACTATAGAATATAAAAAAGAGTATTTAATTTTATTTTATAGTACACAGTAAAATGTCTGTGATTGCCAACATTGTATTATACTAACGCTTCCCTTAATGTGTTTTTTGACCTGCCTGAGCTACCGTTGTGCACACCAATCTTTTGAGTTCTTTAATTTCATTTCAATATGGATGGTATCCAACGAAAAAATTAAAGTAATACAATTAATAAATCGATTCAAATCGCTAAAAAGTGAAAACTACCCATATCAGTCAGGTAAGATACTTGTCTAGATGTCTCTGCTCACTTACGTGGGTTTATTATAAATAGCCACTTCTAAACTCATGTTAAGTTTATTTACATAGGGTTTTAATAATAAGTCAAAGTTTTATCAGTAAATCATCTGCAAGCACAGTAGATGACCTTCTGTAATGCCTAAAGATTGAAAACGCACACTCCCAAGTCCCGTCCGAATTTGTACGTGAAATCACAGATATTGGGTGATAAGAATTGTAACTCAAACATCATTTAGAAAACTAGTGCCGTCAGAATAGCGCTATTATTTTGGCAGTTTTTCGGCAAGTAAATATGCACGGCATGTTTCAGATTGAAGTTCAGCACTGTGTTCGTTTACACATTTGCTGCCCATGCTGGTGTTTTGTGAGTGTCTCAGAGTGGCTTGATTTACAGTAAATGTACCAAGCCGCTCCAAGATACTGAAAAACACTGTATCGTATTTATTTCTATATATCGTGCAGCCCTATTCCCAATGATCTGTGCTTACTCGAACCACAAGTGATGTTTTGATACCACTTCATACTCCTACTCTGTGACTCTGTTTTCATACCCCTCTTTTCTCTCATTTTCTCTCCTGATCTTGCCTCTTTTTCATCCTCGCCTCCTTTGTTACATTTTTTTTACCAGATCAGATGTTTCTCACGTTTTTCCTAAAAAAATATTTTGTCATCACTCTCTGTGTATCACCCAATTCTGTTTCTTCCTCAACCCCTCTATGTTCTTTCTTTCTTTCTTTCTTTTTTCTTTCTTTCTTTCTTTCTTTCTTTCTTTCTTTCTTTCTTTCTTTCTTTCTTTCTTTCCGAAAGCGCTCTGAGCTCATGTCAGGCCATCCCTTCAATCTTGTAAGTGCATCTTGGTGTGAAAAGCCTCCCTTAGCAGTGTGTATGTGTGTGTTTGTAACTAATAAATGTGTGAGTGGAGCTTTGCTTGCATGAGCTCGAGGCTTATCTCAAGTTTAGTTTTGTGCGTATGTGAGATAGAGAGGATATGTTAGGGAGCTGGCGGAGTCTCTGAGTGTTCTGAGATTTGCTTGCATGAGATCTTTTCTTATCTAAAGCTTGAGAGTGATGGCCTTGTGTGGTTTGACGTTGCTCCGCAGCAGACCTTGGATTTAGTGCCGTGTTCGTAAGCTGATATGTGTCGCATTGAGCTGTGTCAGCATGGTGTGCACGTGCCTCTACAAACGCTACATTTTTAAAAAGTCCTTTTTAGAGCTTGTATAGTGAAATGAAAGGGGTAGGTCAACTCAAAAATGAACATTTGTCATCATTTGCTTGCTATCTTGTTGTTCCAAACCAGAATGCATTTTTTTGTTCCGCATTGAACATGCACAATTAACAATGTTTGAGTGTTTGATGATGATGATTACTATTACCATTATTATTATTATTATTATTATTATTATTATTATTATTATTATTATTATTAGTAGTAGTAGTAGTAGTAGTAGTAGTAGTAGTTAGGGATGTCACAAATACCGGTACTTCGGTACCAAGTCGGTACTGAAATTTAAAAAATGTGACGATATCAGCTTTTCTGTAGTACCGGTTGTAGCGAGTATTTTGGGTACCCAGTAATAGACAGCTACTTTCAATCGCTTTCGTGTTTATCTAAGCACAGGGCTCCAGACTGTAGCCAAATATATACTAGTGTCTGTGAATATTAAACTGCAAAATACTATTTAAATATTAATCCTCCATGTTCTGCGTCTCTGTGAATGAATGGTGCAGATGTGCGGTTTCGCACACATTCTTACTGGTTGAGTTTTATCAATTTAGATCATTACAGTTAAAAGCATGCATATAGCACCCCACTACCATGTAAAATCTAACTATATGGTTTCTATGGTATTTGTATAAAAAACAGTAGCCTAAATACATTTAGTATAAATGTACAAATGCTATAGCTTAGTCAAAAAAACAAATACTGTAATTATATTTTATTACTGCTTTTAATAAATTGAATACATGTCTACATTAATAATATAAAAAAAATTGATATGTATATCCCACATTTCTGCCACAATAATACTATGGTGCAGTTAGTGTTACTACAGTAAATCCATGGTAAATGATGGCAATTCGTAGATTGAAAAGCCTTCTGACTGTATCGTTGCGCACAGTGTTTCTCCTGTTTGTCAACGCTGTTTCATCTGGTAAGCTAGTTTAAATCACAAATGTGTTCTTCGCTGAATTCAAGCCCTTCTCACTGGATCTCACAACGCTGTTTAGTGGTCACGTGACTGAGACCGATCAGCAAGTAAACACATCTGCATCTGCGTTACTATAGTACGCTACCGTTTGAGCTGAGCGGATGGTCCGTGTGGCACAGCTCAAATTAATTTCGTTCCGCTTTTGGCGCATAAACATTTATCAAACTCTTATCATTTATCGAGGAACATTATATTGTGTTAATTATCGTTATCGTTTTATTTCCCAGCACTATTTCAGAAGACTCATATGGCCCACTTTCACAGTGTTTTTTTTTTGGAAGTTTGACAGAATGTAGACAAAAATTTATTGGAAAGGGGCAGCATGAACATTCTTCAAAATTTCTCCTTTTGAGTTTTACGGAAGAAAGCCAAGGAACAACATGGCAGAGTAAATGATGACAGCTTGAATTTTGAGTTAAATTTCCTTTAACTATGCACAAGCTTTAATGTTCATAGTCTGTGTGCTTCTGTGCAATTGTGGTTGTTAGTTTTTCAGTCTGTAGTGAAATCTGTGCAAGTACATTTAGTTCTGGATGGTGATATTGATCACCTTCATACGCACATTCAGAGCTCTTTGCGTGGCTTGATGAGAAGATCTGGGTCCCATCGTCCGTTCCAAGAGTAATGAAATCTCTGGCAGCGTGTGTGCGTCTGTGTTCGCACAGGGTCTCATATAAAAGCCGTGCAAGTGAAAACCCGCTGACAGCTCAGTGGGCGTCTGCTGTGATTGGATGAGACAGATAGGGGGCGGAGGACTCGACTGTCCCCGCGTGACCGCCAGGAGTGTACATGGATTAAGGTGTCAGCGAGGCTCACGGAATGAGAACAGACATGCCACCAAGACATCCAACAGTCTACATTACACAAATCAGCCAAGATTCCCCCAATGCACTTCCTCAACTACTTCATATGGAGGCACATCAAAACTCTTTTATATCCCCTGCTGCGCACACATGCTCATTTATATCATTCAACAACGAGATGTTTTCTCACAAGAACATTTATAGGTCAAGAAAGTCAGCATAAATGCATAAAAACCACTGCAAATGTGTGCTGTTTTCACATAGCCGCTCTGTTATTTTTCCTAGCCAAACAGGCACAGGCACAAACACATTATTAAACAACATTATTAAACCGCATTTCCCACAATCCCCTGTTTAGAGCTGGGACACTGGCTGATCCTCTGAAAGATGGTGCCGTATGGATTGACCGCTCTGGCGTTCCAATACCAACACGCTGCACGGAGCTTACAAGCAGACACAGCGTCCCTTACAGCCCACTAATAACTATACAAATGCTAGTTATTTCCTACCCAGTCTGTTTGTCTCGCTGTGACTTTTTTTTGTGTCTATTTTTATGTTTTTCAAAAGGACAAATCTGTGTCTGTATTGTGAACGAGTTTGGCAGTGGTCCTGAACACATGCTTTTCTTATGAAGAATACGAAAAATACAAATAATTTAGAGCCTAAAATATTATGTTTTGCAGTTATATAAAATGTTATTTCAAGTTCATTGTAAGTTCAATATCTATATTCCTCTCATTTTTAGATATATCCGAGAACAAAAGGCTGTTTAAAAATTAAAATCATGCAACAAAGTCTGTGTTTTGACATAATCTAAAAGTAAATAATCTATTTTCGCTTTTTTTCCCCCCACATACTTTTGGTGCTGTCTACGTTTGTCAAACATTCCCAGTTACTTTAGAAAGAAAATTATTAAAAAATCAATCAATGCAAACCGGCATTTGGTCCCAAACTACCTAATACAAGAATTTAATTTAATTTGATTTAATTTAATTATTTTATTTATTTATTTATTTATTTATTTATTTATTTATTTATTTATTTTTATTTTTAATTTTATTTTTAATTTAATTTAATTTAATTATTTTATTTTATTTAAATTTATTTAAATTTATTTAAATTTATTTATTTATTTATTTATTTTTATTTTTAATTTAATTTAATTTAATTTAATTTAATTTAATTTAATTTAATTTAATTTTATTATTTATTATTATTTTGTTGATTTATTTATCTATTTATCTATCTGTCTGTTTAATGTTTTTTATTTAATTTTAAATTGTATTATTTTCTTTATTTTATTATTTTATTTCTAGAAAATAAGTCAGTTATTTATTTTATGTCTTAAACTGTATTTATACCCCAAATTATAGTTACTGGGTTGGAAAAAATGTTCAACCTCCATTTACAGAAAAATGAATAGAAAATAAACAGCTCAAATTATATTTAATTTTTAGTTATATATTTTTGTTGCCATTTTCTGATGGTTAAGCACCTCCTTTTACTGACTGTTTGTTGAAAAGGAAAATAAATAATTACATCATTTAATAGTTACAGACCTTATTCATGGAACATGCCTTGTACTCACAGATTATTTTGCTCCTCCCTCTTTCTGACACATTCTTGATGCTAATTGCTCATTGCATGTCTGTATCGTGTTTTCGTATACAAACTTTCATTTCTTTTCCAGACTTACCCTTTTACACACATTTGTGTGCAGCAACCGGTCCATCCACACATGACAAGCTCTTGGCGGTCAGAGTGGAAACCTACTCAACCTCAGGCCGAGACTTTAATAAAGCTAATTAGCGGGGCCTAAACGTCACCTTCAAATATTATCCTCAATAAACCAGAACAGTCCTCTTTCACCCAGTGCCAGTCTAAAGAGACCTCAGAGGCCAGACACATTGCTGTATTTTTTACTAGCACGACACAGTAAGGATTTACTTTATTTTGTTTTATTTTTGTGCCTGGCTGTTTTGTAACCATATTCTGGATAGCTTCAAGCTATCTTTGAACGCCTTCTGCATTCAGTCTTGGTACGTGCACACATGCTCTTACATACATGTAGTCATGGTGTAAATGACACAGTGCTCCTGTGTTCTGACCTTGTAAAGCCTGCACTGTGTTTGTGTTTTCAGTTTTTTTTTGCAGCAGGAAGACACCTGTGTCCTTTTAGAGGACTTTTATGAAAGAAACATTACGGCTGACTCTTTTAATTGTCCGGGGAAATGATTTGATTTACTTTTCATTAGAGGAGGCCCTTGACCCGGCACTTTAGACGGCCGTAATGTCACTAATTATTTTGATGACTTCAGCATGATTGTGTTTCCATGTGTCCGCACACACACACACACACACTGTAATGAGGCCGTATCCTGTTGTGATGTCATGGGGGACCTTACACAGAGCCTCCAGGTGTGAGTCGGGTGTCTGAGACCTCAAAACAGCCCACAGACACACGTACTCATACTCAGTTGAATTCAGGGGAGCCTCTACTATTCTTGTCCAATCACAGCACAGATCCTTGCTAAAGCCAAAGCTTGTGAAAAGATACATTTTTGAACTGGTTTGAGGCTGTTTTTGGACCTATTTACACCAAATCCAATGTGGTCAAATGTTATGAATATATTATTATTTGCATATATTTATAAACAGTATTATTTTCAATAAATAATAATAATAAAAAAAACAATAACCCAGACTTTGTTGTGATAGCCCCCTGAAACTCTACCTCTGGTCCGTACAGGCTCAGTCAGTTGCGGTTGAGGCTCAGGTAAATGCAGGATTATCCGAGCGCATTGCCACACTCGAGCAGGACGTGGCACGTTACAAGGAGGATGCTGGGAAGGCACAGACCGAGGTGGACCGGCTCCTGGAAATCCTCAGAGAGATGGAGAATGAGAAGAACGACAAGGATCGCAAGATCAACGAGCTGGAGAGGTACACAAACACACAAGTTTATTCTTCATGAAGACATACAGCAACATAGACTTCTGTTGATTTCATGTGCAGTTGTCTATTCCAAACCCTATCCCTAATTATCCCTAATTTATTTTGTTTTACGTACTGAAGATGTCTGCAAAGGAAGATTTTTTTGGGATAAAAACTCCAAATTATTGGGTTCTCTACTTCTCACCATCTTACTCCATTTGTGTGTGTTTTGTCATGTTTGTTGTTATGCATGTGATCTTTCAGTTGCATGTTTGGTTTATATTTTACTCTATTCATTCTTCCATTTTTGCAACTTTCAGAATATATTTTCCATTCTCCATCTGCCAGTGAAGTCTATTTTCTTTTTCGTATTGCCACCACAGGCTTTTGCGATGACATGCCAAAATAAAAAGTAACAACACAAGCCTTTTTAAAGAAATGGTAGTACTGAGTGCAACAATTGTGAAATTTCCCTTGTCCTGGGTATTGACCGCCAACAACATGGTATCGTGAAAACCCTAGTATACATGAACCTCTGTGTATATTGCCACTAAAAGATAGGTGACCACCCCACTCCAAACGAGTGCACTTGATTTGTGTCCATCCCATTTGTTAATGTATAGTTCAATTGGGTGCACATAAGTAGCCAGTGTCGCCCTGTCAGCGTGCCCTTTTGCTTTTGGAGACTGAAAGATCTATTTGGGATAAGGATGAAGATGAGGGTGTCAATGTCGTTCCCTGTCTTCCTCACTGTTCTGTTTGTGTTCTCTGTTAGCTTTCGCTCTCACCCACTCAGTCATCTCTTATCCTCCGTTTATTTTGGCGTTAGACCAGAAATGAGTTGCAGGAGATTTTGGAGGGCAACTTCAGCGCGCAGCATTATGGTGATGTTGGCCTTGTCATTGAGCATGTGAAGTAGATCCACTGCAGTCATAGACTGTAGATTTAGTTCTAATCCACAACACTTTGCTCTGATCCCGAAGTGTGTTCTGTGAGAATAAAGTGAATAAGCTACAAAGAGCTCCATTGATGATGACTTTATGAATCGCGCACCTTCAGCTGCATGTCTGCTCCTCCCGAAGCATTTTTCTAGACATGTTGCACTTTATGTCGGTGTTTGTGCTGGTGTAAACATCTGTGTTTTCGGCATGTGTAATTGGACTAATTAATGAAAGGCAAATATAGTCCTTCACACATCTTCGCAGCTCTTATAAATAAATAAAGATGATGAATAATTGAAATAGGGCTGGAGTGTAAACAGACAAGAATGTGAGGGAGAGTCTGGCCCGGCGGTAAAGAGTCGTGGAGGTCACGGGTGTTGATGTTGTGCATTGACAGTCGTGTACTACTCCCTTTCACCCTCCATCAGGCCTTTCAAAGCTGTTTTTGGAGACCATTCCCAAGCACAAGCGTCTACAGAAAGCCCTGCTTTAGCCTGACAGGGACATTTATTTGCTCGGAGGCTCTCGCTGTTGGATACTGGAAGTGTTTTCAGTGGATTTCTGTTGTTTCATAAATATTAATCTGACTTCGGTTGAATGTCTCACGCTTTCTTAACAGATCTGCGTTAGGAGAGGATTAGACTAAAACAAACTCCATATGCTTGGCTCGATGCATCATTCATGTCAACCGAGAGAAGATTTCTGAAATAAACACCAGCCACAGTCGCTAACCGTGGCGCTCCGAGCTAATTACCACTCAGAGTCAGGTTATGTTCTCTCAACACACCGGGGAGTTCGGTTCTCAAAAACCTCCCATTGTTCTTTCTGTGTCGTAGTCTTCCGGCACTCTGGAGTTTGACTCTTGATGTGGTTTTGACGGTGAGTTATTCAGACAGATCCTCTTCTGTAAGCGCCTGCGTCTTTAATCAAGACGAGAATGGCAGGTAGAAGCGGTGCGTTCTGTTCAGAGCGAGTCAGGATTACCTTTCTCACTCAGAGATGGAGAAGCCAAAGCTCCTCTTGTTGCAGATCAGTGGTGCGGAGGCAGGTCTTGTTCGAAAATGCCTTCAAAGTCACCGAAAAATGGCAGAGGTTGAATTGGGGCATTGGGGTATTTATTTCATAAAATCGGCGGCAGTAAATTTGCTGGTAATTATGGAGGATTGTAAGGCTCACTGTTTGAGAGGGAGCTGAAATGGGAGGGTGAGTCTGAAGAGACACGTAGCAAAGAAATAGGGAATAAAGAAATAAATAATAGCACAAGCAGAAGCAGAAGCACTATTTTTAAGGATAGTAAAGCTGATTCTCATGTAATTTTGCTTTACGTTTTGGGAAATAAGCAGTGCATGCTATGGAAATGTATATGGACTATCAATTTACATATTAATTTAAAGCATTTAAAAAAAAATGTGTTTGATTGTAAAATCTAGACATACCGTCAGAACGTCTAGAACACCCACCATAGTCTTTCATAATAAAATAAATATGTAACTAAAGGTTTTTAATAAATATATTTAATAAAAAAAGAATGTAATGATGTATTAATAAATAAAAATACATAGTATACATAGTATATGATTCAAATGTATATAGATGTATGGATGTTTTTAGATGTTTTTAAAGGAACACTCCACTTTTTTTGAAAATTGGCTAATTTTCCAACTCCCCTAGAGTTAAACAGTTGAGTTTTACCGTTTCCGAATCTCCGGGTCTGGCGGTACCACTTTTAGCATAGCTTAGCATAGATAATTGAATCTGATTAGACCGTTAGCATCTCGCTCAAAAATGTCCCAGGAGTTTCGATAATTTTCCTATTTAAAACTTGACTCTTCTGTAGTTACATCGTGTTACTAAGTATTTACTAAGACCTATGCTAAGCTATGCTAAAAGTGCTACCGCCAGACCCAGAGATCGGCTGAATGGATTTGAAATCTCTAGGGGAGTTGATGAAAATGAGCCTGTTTTCCCAAAGTGGAGTGTTCCTTTAATGTTATACATGTATAAAATTGTCTGTGGTGAATAATAACATTTATATGGATGGATGGATTGATTGATATGTTTACTATTATATTATATTACTTTATATTCATTCATTCATTAATTTATTTTATATTATATTATTATACATAACATTACATTTCATCCCCCTAGTCTAGCTTTCTAAAAACACTGTACTATAAGTATTGTGACAAATTGTTTTATCATATTTTAAAGCCTCTTTTATGTTTTGTCACATTATTTGGGGACTTTCCTCTGGAAATGTATATCTGGTTAATTGTAATCCGGTTCATAATCATAATCAATTTTGAATCAATTCACAGCCTTACTAAAGATGCGTCTTGTTTTTATTGATTTTTTCTTGCCTTTATATGTGTTCTTGAAACGGAGTAGCATGTGAGATTGCATACCACATTGTCAGGTGCTTTTTTTTATTTTTATTGATTTATGTTTTTTCTTTTCACTATGCGTGTATCACAAGTCTACATGTGAAGGATCATGCACTTTTAACTCTTTTGTCTTACCCAGCTTTCCAAGTTAACCCAGCTCACTCTGTGTGTATTTCTCTATTTCTCTCTTTCTTCCTCCTCGTTTCTTTTCACTGGAATGCTGTCTACATCCCAGTCTGGCTTCAAGGTCAGTATGCCGCTTGCACTTCCTTTGTACTGCAAATCAACTTCTTTAGGTTGTAACACACAAACTATGTGCTGCTTTAACAGGGCCCGCTCTGTAAATCATTTTAAGGATGGTTCGAATGATCTGGGACTTGTGTTATTGAGGGGCTGGTAGGGGGGAAAACTGTATTCGCTAGACGGGGGGGAAAATAATTCAGCGGTTGATTGTGGTGTGGTGGTGCCCTTGGGCGATGCACTTAACCCCAATTTGCTCTTGTTGCCTCCATCACTCCCCTCGGACTTGCTTCTAAAGTTTCTATGGAAAAAACAGAAATTGCTCTGACCTGAATTGATTAAAGAAGGAATGAGGAAACCTGGGAAGGTCAAGCAGGCACTACAAACAGAAGAGCTTGTCTCATTAATGCATGCCAGCTTACCTGTGAGGTCTGCTGAGATGGAGTTGAGAAGAAGAAAAAAGCCAGAGTTTCTGCTGATAGAAAGGATGTGGGAAAAGAACGAGGGAGAGCCCTTGCAGAACTTCTAATTGGAGCGTGAAGAATCTCCATCAGTCATTTTCTCCCGCGTGGTGTTGAAAAGCTCGCCTCTTCTGCCAGCGCGCTGTCAATACGGACCCGTCCCACTACAGCTGGGATTTCAGTGTTCGGCTTGTTTATCGTGGTGATTATTTGCATCTCTTTTTAGTTTGGTCTGGAACAGAGACTTGTCAAACTGTTTAATATTTTCCGCTCTTGTTACTCCACTAGAAAACGAGCCGAATGTTACGGGAGCGCTTGACAGAACTGTCATTTTCTCTCTCTCTCTCTCTCTCTCTCTCTCTCTCTCTCTCTCTCTCTCTCTCTCTCTCTCTCTCTCTCTCTCTCTCTCTCTCTCTCTCTCTCTCTCTCTCTCTCTCTCTCTCTCTCTCTCTCTCCTCTCTCTCTCTCTCTCTCTCTCTCTCTCTCTCTCTCTCTCTCTCTCTCTCTCTCTCTCGTTCTCTCTCCCATCCTTCTTCTCCTCCTCTATTGTTTTTTTGGTGGCTTTTTTTATTTATTCTCTGGAACTCAGGAACTCAACGAACATGGCCGATTTGATATCTCCCCCAGATGAAGGGGTTTAGAGTAATGAAAAGGAATCCGTGTCACTCTGAAATGAATTTTCCCCAGTGTTACGCATTTGCTGCTGAGCTTCAGGGCCTTTTGATTTAGTCTACAAATGCTTGACAATAAATGTGATGTGCGTCGTTCCCTGAAGTCTTTTTCTTTGTTTCTGTCTCATTCTGTTTTTCTGTATTTTTCTCTTGTTAATTTTTTCCCCTGCTCTCACTTTTTTTTTCATTCTTTCTTCTCTTCTTTTGTCTGTATACCTGTTTTCTATTTTTCTATTTGTCTTTCTGATTCTCTCTTCCTCAGTCTGTCTCTTTCTGTCATGTCTTGACTTATTTTTTGTTTCTGTGTTGGTCTCTTATTTTCAAAGTAAAAAAATTACATATTGTGTGTACACTGTAAAAAACGATATGATCTGATTATTAGACTTTTATTGACATGACTGATTTGCTTACAATATAAAATGACGTAACCTGTTACATTATGATAGGTGAAGTGAATAACACTGATTATCTCCATCACGGCACCTGTTAATGAGTGGGATATATTAGGCAGCAAGTTAACATTTTGTCCTCAAAGTTGATGTATTAGCAGGAAAAATGGGCTAGAGTAAGGATTTGAGCGAGTTTGACATAGGCCAAATTGTGATGGCAAGACGACTGGGTCAGAGCATCTCCAAAACTGCAGCTCTTGTGGAGTGTTCCCGGTCTGCAGTGGTCAGTATCTATCAGAAGTGAACCAAGGAAGGAACAGTGGTGAACCGGGGACAGGGTCATGGGTGGTTAAGGCTCATTGATGCACGTGGGGAGGCTGACCCGTGTGGTTTGATCAAACAGACGAGCTACCGTAGCTCAAATTGCTCAAGAAGTTAATGCTGGTTCTGATAGAAAGGTGTCAGAATACACAGTGCATCGCAGTTTGTTGTGTATAGGGCGGCATAGCTGCAGACAATCAGGGTCCCGGTGCTGACCCCTGTCCACCGCTAAAAGCGGCAACGGTGGGCAAGTGAGCATCAGAACTGGACCCCGGAGCAATGGAAGAAGGTGGCCTGGTCTGATGAATCACGTTTTATTTTACATCACGTGGATGGCCGAGTGCACCAGGAATACACTATGGGAAGAACGCAAGCCTGGCGGAGGCAGTGTGATGCTTTGGGCAATGTCCTGCTGGGAAACCTTGGATCCTGCCATCCATTAAACATTAACTTAAAGTATTTTATTTTATTAATTTATAATATATAACATCTATTATCTATGTAATATGCAGTATCTGCCTATGTAATGCATAGTATTTTGTCATTCCTCCCTCTGTTTTTCCCTCTCTCTTCCACCTCTTCTCTGTTTGTGTAATTTAAGTCACCGTTACTCATTCTGGAGAAGGCTGTAAGGCTGTATTTCTGGGTTCTGTCTCATTATTGCGGGAGGCTGTTCTGCTGCGCTGGTCTGTCGGTGTCGGTTCCTCCAGCAGGTGAAGGCCACAATCCCACACAGACAGGGAGGTCTGCTTCTCTGGGCCTGTCGATGAGTGCATACGATCCGGCCGGCTTGGGGAACACCTCCGCCTGTCTGTTGTCTCTGTGTGCTTTCCAGTTAGCTTTGGCTGGCCTGGCCTCAGGGCCGACCGCATGATTAACTAGATTAGTCAAGGGCCGGAGGGAATCGTCCACTCCACACAGGATGATACGTAAGATACGCGTGGACACCCCATTGTGCACCTGGCCGCAAAACGTTCTCAGAAGCCAAAGTGTATTAGGCTCAAAAAGTTAGCGCTTGCCACAGACAGAACTGTGAAAATGAGTCCTGCTATCACGCAGCGGCTCTTGCCAGCTCTCCTCCACCTGCTGCTAGAGAAATGGCCACAGCCTGCGAAGAACCCACATTTCCTGCCTTTTATTAGTCCTGAGCTCACGAACATATCCTGAACGCCAGGAAGGAGATATCCGGCCAATATAAAGACACAATTGACATTAAAGGATGACTTTGAGAGGGATGAGGGATGGAGTAAACACACACACTCAAACAGTCTTTGATGGTGTTCCACTCCGTTCTCTGCTGGTCAAACAGGTTGTGGTTGTGATAAACAGAAAGATTTTTGTCCTTACTCAACCTTTCTGGACTGTTAGTGTGGGCACACTTATGTGCAGTTCTGTCAGCGCAATTGGGGAAAAAAAAGAAAAATGACATCAAAAAGTCGGCCCAAAAGGCTTGGATGAAAACACAGCGCGGTAACCATCTCCAGCCTTCTGTGTTGCGCAGCCCGCTCATAAACGCACGCTGGCTCCGTAACATAAGACGCCTTTCTGTTTTCTACCCAGAATTCCTCATAACGGCGTGATGGATTTATTTCTTCAACATCGATTTCCGTGTGCATTCATCTCAAAATCACACCCAATTTTACCATTGGGTCTTATTTTATGTTATTAAGTGTCAGGTGCGATTGAACTTTGGAATAACGTTTGCTTTAATGCCCGCCGGGCCTCATTTCTCCAGCTAAGTGACCACAGAACGTAATTGTTTAGAAATGTAGGTTCATATTATTTTGAGAAAGAAAATGTTAAAAGAGCAAACGTTTTATAAGAAGTCATTTTAAGTTCTCAGGTCTGGATTGCGTTTTTTGTTTTTCTATCTTGACCTTGCAGTGGTGGTCATTCAACAATGTTTGCTTTTTCCTCGTCATGGCTTTGGGATGGCAAAGTACATGTCCTTCCCTAGGGCTTAATTTGGCGAGGTTTTTGTTTTTTTTGAAGGGTGTTTACTAGATGCAAGATTCAAAGGCTTCATTATGCAGAAGTTTAGAACATCTTTATAGCCGAAAGTTAACAAACTTTCTGATGTTCACTCACACACTCCAGCCGATATCTTGAGAATTTCAAAGTGCTTTCAAGCCTGTGAACATTGCCTGAAGCTGTTTTGTTTATGAATTATTAATTTTAAGATCTGGATGAATTACTATTTTTGATAATATTCCAGGGTTTGAGCTCTGTGAAGATGAGATTCATTAAAAAGCGTTAGGTTAAAAGTGTAGAACCTTCTCCATTTTCACCTGTGTCCAAATAATTTTTTTTGGTTCATTTGTTACGTTTTGATGTATAATTAGTGTGTTTTTCCTCTAGACAACCTCAAAATTGTGTTGAAAGATTATTTTCTTTCTCTCCCTCAGTACAGTGCCCTGTCATAGACGTGTTTACCTGTGTTTTATTTTTTCCACTCATTTTAATGTTGTTTCTCTCGTTGCCTGAAGCCGCACTGGTAGTCAAATATAGTAGTTTTCCTAGTATTGAGAATATGGCCGCTAATGCAACATAAAGCTCAGTACAGAGAGAAGGAAGATGACAGGGGGTTATGCATGTGATCCAGAGTTTTATTTCGAGGAAAGGAAAATGTTGGCATTGGGAAAATTGACAAAGAAGGCACTCTCTGCCCTGTAAATGGGGTCTCTGCCCTTGCACACCTGCGTAGTTGAGTTCAGTAAACAGAGATGTTTCCATTTAGGTTTGTGTGTTAGCAGGAGAGTGAGACATTCTCTTCAGAAGTGTCTTGTATTTAATCTTGTTTTTTACACAACCGTTCAGAAGTTTGCGTTCGGTAAGATTTTTAAAAACGTTTTTGAACGTAGTCTCTTCTGCTCACCAAGGCTACATTTATTAGATCAAAAATACAGTAAGAACAGTCATATTGCAAAATGTTATTACAATTTAAAATAGCATTTTTCTATTTTTATATATTTTTATAAATAAAGCTGAACCAGTCTCCAGTGTCTCATGATCCTTCAGAAATCATTCTAATTTTCCTTCTGCTAGATGTCGCCTATTCAAAACAAAGGCGTAGTTTGATGACGCCAAGTTTGAGTGTAGAATCTTGGGACATGTGGTCTTCACCTCACAGCCGGTGGAAAGAATCGGGATAGAAATCATGTTCATGGATGTGATTATTAACGTTACTGTAGTATGAAGCAGAAGCAGGACAGAGTGTTGTGGAGCAGAGCAAGGCCACTAGAGGGATTGTTAATAAGAGGAACACAGCACACGCCTCGCGAGCAGCGGGACTTTTATTATGCCACAGTTGCCGGCGACATTTCCTCTTTTCCGGTCATGAGGTAACGCAGCTCTGTTTATCATATTAGATACATCTGTGTTGAAAATGATATGACGTTACTCTGTGCGTTCGCTCGGCGGCTGTTATGACACTTGTTGCTCACGGCAGTAAAAGAAAGCGGAAACCAAGGGTAATGCAGATATGACGCAATCGACAGGCGACTCGATCACACGTCCTGGTTCCTTGGTTAAAATGGCAATTTTCTCACCATTTACAAATAGTTGGAAATATTTGGGATATTGTAAGTACTCAACTGAACAAAATATATAACACTGGCCTAGTGGGGAAAATTTTTTACATAGTGCACCTTTAAAAAATAAAGCTGAATTTTCAGCATCCTTACTCCAGTCTTCAGTGTCTAATGATCCTTCAGAAATCATTCTAATTTGCAGATATATATATATATATTATATAATAATATATTATTTTTTTTTTTTTTTTTTTTTGAAAACGTGACATATTTTTTTCAGAATTGTTTGAATAGAAAGTTCAAATTAACATTTGAAATATAAATTGTTTTAAACATTATAAAAACATTTACTGTCACTAACTAACTTTCTGAACGGTAGTGTATATAACTTCATTTTCAGTTACAGGTTTCAGAATTTTCTGATGTTTCAAATTAAAACAGACGTTAATGTTTTTATTTTCAGAAATTAGAATATTGGTTTAATCTGATTATAATGAGTTAGGTTAATGCATTTACATGATGCTTTAATAATCAGAATATTCTTGTGCAGTCATGCCTGTTTTGGGTCCATTTAAGGAATTTTTGGAATGGATATTTGATTTAACCTGACAGGATGGGCTAGATTAGAGTGTCACCCTCACTTATATCCGTAGTGGAGCTCACTGGAAAAACTGGCATGCG
This sequence comes from Romanogobio albipinnatus, assembly GCA_023566225.1. Lineage (NCBI taxonomy): Eukaryota > Metazoa > Chordata > Actinopteri > Cypriniformes > Gobionidae > Romanogobio > Romanogobio albipinnatus. Next base: position 50,889,977 of record CM042245.1, on the reverse strand, counting down.
TGCTGGTAATATCAACCCCACAAAGTCTTCCTTTCAGCAAGGTTTAAGAATCGTTTTTATTATATCCCTGCACCATCATGCTTTTATCACCGCATATCAAAAATACCAGAACGACTGGCGAATTACATCTGAATTAATGTCGTTGTTTCTCTTTATTGTTGTAGAAGTGTTTCCTCCATGAACTCTGTGAAATGGGGTTACCTATCCCATCACATCAGAGCTCAAATGGAGACATATAAACATATAATCAAAACCCTGAATAAAGGGCTGGCGAGCAAAGCATAAAAACAGTCAGCTGCTTATTGCAAGTGTAGCGGAGCCAAGCAGATGGCTTGGCCTCTTCTGGAAACACCAAATAGGAACATTCCAGTATATTTATGACCTGTTACACAAACTCCCTTGAACACACACACAAAGTCTTTCTTTTGCTTTGTTATATGGTCACGTTATCTTCGAGATGCACGGCACAACTTGCCTGATGTTTCCAGACTCCACACAACATTTATTTGCGGCGCTTTTATTAGATTTTTTTAATAGCTAGCAAATTAGCAGTGTTTGAAGCGGCAACTTGCCGAGATGCTCATAAAGTAGTTCAACTACAGTCAAGCTACACTGAGTCATAGTAGTACTAGTTAACTAGAAGTTGCAAACTAAATAATATTTCTGAAAGTATGATCATCAGATGGTACCATTTAATTCTGCAATTAGACCATTGATCTGGCACAAAACACCAGAACTAACTAATAAAACGGGAAAACCGGTTTATATAACGGAGCAGAAAACATTGTTTAAATAAATATTTCAGAGTTGAAATTAATTATTTAAATGAATCAATGAATTGTTTGTTTAAATCAGTGAATGGTTAAAATAAATCAGTGAATCGTTTATTTAATCAGTGAATCGTTTATTTACACGAACCATGTGAATGAACTGATTCACTAAAATGAATCCGATTTCCCAATGCAACATTTGTGAGAGAGGACAGAGTTCACAGTGATGAAAAACGCATTGATGTAGCTGTTTGTCACGTTACACCACTGCTTATTGGGAAAGCTACATAGTTTTGAAAGCAGCTGTTGTGCTTTAATGAATGTGTAGTCAAGTTAGTAGCGTGCTGCGTTTAGTTATTTACTCCCTAACCGTGCAACTGAGTCGAGCACCTATTGTGTTCTGTGTGTTTTGAGCCTCATGACCTCAATTCTGTTTGCGTTTGCAGAAATGTATGATTATAACAAATATTGCATAGAGCAGTGGATGTAATTGTAGAAGACTTTCCCTCTTCGTCGCCTACGCTCTTGTCAACACGCCTCCTGATCCTGCATGGCTACACGCTACGGCCTCACATCCCAGAGATACACATTCATGTACAGTAAAGAGAGGGAAAGAAAACCTTGGGAACCTTCTGAAAAAAAAAAAAACACTCACACCAGTCGTTCCTTTACTAGTATTATGTCACCAGGCTAACTCGAACCCCGTACTTTTGTATGGCAGCTACTAGCTGATGACTAGAGTTGTGCTAGTTTCTGCAACAGGAGCCAGAAGACTGCGGCTTCAACACAGAAACTCTACTGTGCTCAGGACAACTCATCCAGAAGAGTGATCAGGTTCTAGTGCCGCAGCGGCTTGGCCCGGTCTCTCCAAGCCTTGTCCGGCGTCACCTTGCTTCACGCTCTGAAAGCTCCCTCAATGTCTTAACACTGCTTTTTACTCCAGAGTACCAGCCGAATAGGGATGCAGGCGTTGTGCGGAGCGCCTTGGTTCTGCTTTCCTGGCACACTTAGACATGGCTTGTCATATCCCATAAGCCCCCTTAATAACTCTTCAATTACCGTACTGTATTGTGTGTCTTGGGCAATGCTCTGTGGTGTCAAGGGGGGCAGAGGGAGGTCTTTCCACAACGCTGTGTTATTACTCATTTAAAGACATTGGTGTTGGCATAGTCAGTGGTACATCTGTTCTGTAAGGCATTGGCGTTCGTTTTTTCCTTTTTTTTGATCAAGTCAAGATGGTGAACAGTAACCGATCCTGGCCACCGCGCTGCCAGTGCGCAATACTCCGATGCCGGCCACGTAAACAGGAAAACTCTGGCGTTCGATGGGAACGATTGAACGCAGGATTGAGGACTGTTTGGTACAGCACTTCTCAGAAATGAAAACTGCTTGAATGCTCTTTTAATTGATTTATTCCTTCATTTTTGGTAGTGCTTTGTGTTCCTTTGGGTTTCCATGCCACAACAAATGGAGGAGGGTGAAGGATAATGCAAAAAATCCCAGAGCTCAAACACAAACATATTGCCGTTTTCATTTGCAGCACAGCTTGTTCTGTGGAGATCAGTCCTAATCTCTTTTGTTGTCATTTCTAATAAGCTAGCTTTTGGCTCCTCTCATTGACCCTTCTGTTTGTACTTGACTGCTTATGTGTGCAAAAGAGATTTTGAAGAGAGTTTTCTTTTTTATTCTAATGTAACCTGGTATTTTATTTTATTTTATTATTCTAAATAAATATATTTTTAAAATTCTGAATGGAATAGTGCATATTCTATTCCACAGTAATATTCATTGTATACTCTGTACTATTAAAATCCGGAACACCGTTTCAGGGTCCAAGCCTCAACTCGTTTCACTTGAGAATGCCATCGACTGCCGTTTATGAGCGCTATTTATTCATATTAAACATCAAAAATTTGAAAAAGTTAAATATTTTAAATTCTTATAGTCTAGACAACAGTCTCTGTGCTCGCAGCGTCACAGACATTAATATTTTAACGGTTTATAAAAGATGAATCACTGTCTGGCCATCTGGAATTTTGGTATGGAGATAAAGGTTATGATTATAATTTCTTTTTGTAGTATTACACCACATTGTGTGTGTATATTAGCACCGTTTGTTCAGACTTAACAACCGAACTTAACAACGAACTTAACAACCAGACTTAACAACGTCAGACTTAACAACCGAATAGTATGTGAAACATTGTGCATTATTTCCTAATGTGTACAGTATACATTCTGCATGCATGATTTTTAATTTTTTTTATTTTATTTTGACCCATTCCTAATTAACATTCAATGCTTGTTATTATGTATTAAAATATAGCTGCTTTTTATTGAAATCACTTTAAAAATTTGTGATCTGATTTCAAGCATACAAAAAAGTACTTTTTATCTTTTTAATCATTTTTTTTATTTTCGGAATGGAATAATATTCTACTGTACAGTAATGCTCATTGTATACTACATACTATTTTACATTCTGCATACTTTTTTGCAGCTTTAGTTGCTATTCTGAACATGCCGTTTCCTGTGTCCATCCACATAAATGTCCATCTGTGCATGTCTGACTGAAATCTGTTGTCTTGTCACTGCAGGCAGATGAAAGACCAAAGCAAGAAGGTTGCCAACCTGAAGCACAAAGAGCAGGTGGAGAAGAGCAAGAACGCCCAGTTGATGGAAGAGGCTCGTAAGAGAGAGGATAACATCAGCGAGAGTTCTCAACAGGTCAAGGTAAAGTAGACGTTTATGGTCTTCAGTTATTTGATTTAACCCAACAGCACTGAGATGTTTCAGTGTTTGTGGTGTTCAACACTGACCTCATGCTTGTGTGATGTTGCCTTATTGAAATGCAGGATGAATCCCTGTTCCCTGTAATGGTTTTCAGGCAAAGGTTTTACACACATAACCACTGAAATCTGACGAGAGCAGTGGCTGTTATAGTCTTAACATTGAAACTTAACCCGTAATGAGGCCAATCAACCTTTTAAGAAGCCATGAGTTATTCACAATAGCTCAAACCTTTGTCCAGCGTTTAAAGGTTTTCCTTTTGTGCTGCCTAGAAATGTGTCTCTTCAGAGCGATCCGTCTTCTGATTATATAAGTGTGGATGTCAGCTCCAGTTCCTCATTTGAGAATTGCTAGGATTCTTCTCAGGTAAAGAGAGATATCATGTTTCCCTCATCCAGACCGCATCCACGCACATCCTGACCTCGTGTCCTCCTTTCATTGTGAGCTTTGGATTTCAGTAAAGAGAAAAGGAGAGAATAATTGAACGATGAAATGGGACACAATTGTTCAGTGCAGCCGCAGGAAAAAAAATTATTTATGGCTCTGTGATAGTGAAGTAGAAGCGCCAGCGTCCAATCCAGGTATTGGGGTGTTTAGTTTAGATTTGCGAATACAAACTACCTCATCTAGGCTGATGTAACTTTCATCATATTGACTATTTTAGCCCCAGTTTGACAGAATGGTGGTCTGTGGTGGTCGTTCCCGCCCTTGTGGAGTGAGGGTCTGGATAGAAAGCCAGAATCAGCAGTTAATGTCTGTGAGAATCTCAGTGCAAAAAGTCCCAGTTTTTACGGAGGGACTGTTTTTCCTCTTTGCCGTAGACCTCTGGACAACAATGCCACAGCGGCCCTCTCTTTGTTGTGGTTTTCGGTGTTTTTCCTGGCCGTTGGTTTGTTCTTTCGATCATTCTCCGTTTTCACATTTTCCTTGTTCTGTGTCATGTGTTCTTTGTTTTCGTTCGAGTTCATATGCTTTATTTCTGACAGCAGGATTGATGTGCTATTGGACTTCGACCTGTGGTACCCGGCGACTGGAGCGTCAGTGTGCATGAGTACGTGTTGCGGTCTAAGAGAGCTCATTTATGACTCCAGGGCCCCAGCTTCCTCCGTGGGGTCACGTTGCCGCAAGCCCACACTGTGGCTTGCGCTCCCCCATTCGAAGCACCCCGATGCGGCTGCATCGCTGGCCTTGTCTTGGCGACAGCTGCTTCCTTCAGCCAAGACCATCAACCGCCACCTTCCCCCACAGGCACGCCACGATCCGGCTTTGAGGCCCTGAGACTCCAGATCAGGCGAACCCTGAGCTGATCTACACACGCTATTGGACGCACCAGGCGTGTTTGGAAGGGAAACCCATTGTTGTTGATGATTCGGTATGGTTACAGTGGTCCTGCTCCAATCAGTTTGTCAGAGTGAGTTGAGAGAGAGGTTAGCCCAGGACACCAGAGCAATCCACTCTCTGACCCGGCACTAAAAATGGCTTTTTCAATCAATTAAGAAGGTTTCCATTGGAGCCCTGAGGTGGGATGTGGGGTGGTCAGTTGTGGTTGAGCACCAGAGCTGCACAAACATATTCGGAATAGCAACTATTTACTTTGGAGAAGGTTAGATGGTCAGAAGAAAGGTCTTTCGCTTCTTCTTTTTTCAAGTTTCCTGCTGGTGGCATTGTGCTGCTTCCACATGATTTGATCCAATCAGTCCTCTAATTAGTGGTGCTTTCTTAGGCAAGCATCACTGTAACTATTCTGACAAACCCCTTGTCCTTAATATTAAACTTGTGTAACGGATGCTATTAAAGGGATAGTTCACCCTGAAAAGAAAATAGTCGTCTTTTTACTTGTATACAATAGTACATAGTCCTATACAATAGTGATATATTTATGTCCGAACTTTTATGTTGATGGGTTGCCATGAAGATCTTGAGTTTCTGTGTGTTTTTATGATATGACAGCTTTTCTCAAATTAAATGGTAAAATGCTCATAAAGTGACTCTCAGAGCAGCTTTGGAGATGAAGTTCGTGTCGTCACAGAAACTCTGCGCCATTCAAACTGCGATCTAATTGGTAAAGCTATGCACACTACAAGCCCTATTTAACCAGAGCGAATGAGACGAGTGAGTGAAAGGAGGCGTGTGTGTCACTTCGCAGTCAGAGAGAAGAGAGCGAGAATGCACAGCTGACGTTATTGCCTGTGCCGCTGTCAACAAAACAGACCGGCTTGGAATCGGTAAGACCGGTCCGGGCCGATCTTGTGGAAAATCATCTGATTCTGGTTCCTGGTCAGTCAATCGGTGTATCGCTATAGCTAACACTAACCTTGGGCCTGTAAACCACTACCAAAAGACCCTAGTAACCAGATGGTGACGTGTCTTTTTGATGGGCAAGTATATCAAAATGTCAGTGTCTAGTTAATTAAGTTTAGCTGTTAGGTTCCATATGATGATCAAATGGAACGCAGATGCTGCATGTGCAGAGAATTGCAATGCAGAAGAGGATCTTTGATCAACACCCCTCAAGTGCGTGACTTTAACCTCTTCTGAATCATCCCTATCCTTTTTCATTTATCTCTCTAGTCTGATAAAACATGAGATGGGTTTTTATAGGCCTCCACATCCCTTTAGTGTTTCCGAGACTTTTTCTGCCGGATACAGAGTTCCCGACTTGCAATATGTACTCAGTCATCAAGCCGTACCCCCCCTCTCCCGCCGATCAAATATCATCAGCCTGAAGAAATCAAGACTTTCACTGGGAAATGAAGAGAAGCAGGATGGAGAAAGACAGCGGGGGAGAAAAGATGACATTATAATGAAGCCCAGTAAATACCTGCTTTACTGCGTGGTTGAGTCTGTTCCCTTTTACTGCACAGCCTCACTGTGAGTGCAGCGCCAAATGCTCTGACTCCCAGCATGCCCTGTGACCAGAAGGCCCCACCATAGCCCGATCTCCACCTTGACCGGCCTTCGCTGAAGGTAAAAAGATGGAAAAATTGAAAGAGAGAGTTGGAAAGAAAATAGGAAAGTCAAAGAAAGGAAAGGTACATCCAGTCAACATGCTGCAATTCAGAACATATTCCACTACATACTTGTATAGATGCAATCATCAAAGCAAGCTCAGAAAAAGGTTTCCCCCACAGGTGCATTACTCCAGAGAAGCCATTATACTGACGCCGGAGCGCCACACATTACGAATGGAGTTAGTAAGCCATAGGTCTTCTGTTTATAAGTCTCACGGCCCCTTTTATGTTTGGCACATTGTGCTCTTGTGTGGTTGTAAACATCAGCACTCAGATGCAGAGAGCTTAGAGTGACACCTTTAGTGTGCAATCGTGGAACAGTGTTTTATAACATTTGGCGAGTTAGGGATCATGCTGCTAAGTGTTCTTACAAGCTCCAGTGGTCTTCTGTTTTTGCACACTTATGAAAGCCTGAATATATCTGTACTGTAGGTACGGTTGGGAATCGTAAGAAAGTTTCTGGCTCCATTAAAATTATTAAACAACTAATAAAAAAAATAGTGGTACGGAAAAATGCGCAATATTAGGGTTGTGTATCGTTTAAACTTTAACGATTTAGATTCCAATTCTCCTTATCGATTCCGATTCTTATCGATTCCTAATTTCAATTCCAAAATTGAAAAAAACTTAGATTAAATGTGAATGATATCTAAGTCTTATTGCAAAATATTTAATTGTAGTTGAATACCATGAACACAAATCAACAGGCTAAGAATTTTTGCCTATTTTTTAAAAATACCATAGCAAAAACAACTAGCCTAACTAATATACATTTCAAGCATTATTAAAGGCAAGTCTTCACTCAGTAATTAAAAAATAACACAAAAAAAAACAACTTAGCAATTGCACAAATAAATACAATTGAACAAATACGATTGAAATAAACATTTCAGGTATTCAGGTATAGAAACTGTAAATATCACTGCACTTTATTAATAAAATATAGGCTATACATTACAAATATAGTTACAAAAGTTATTCTGTCTAGAACACAGAGTGAATTTTCTCATTGCCTTTTGTTGTTTGATTAACGTTATCATAGAGGCGGCATCAGAAAAATCTGCCGTCACTTTAAGAGCTGCACGGATACCATACGTTTTCATCTTTTCTTTTTAACTGTTTTAAAGGGTTAGTTCACCCAAAATTGAAAATAAAGTCAGTAATTACTCACCCTCATGTTGTTCCAACCATGTAAGACCTTCGTTCATCTTCGGAACATAATTTAGTATATTTTTGATGAAATCTGAGAGCTGTCTCACTCCTCCATAGGCTTTCAGAGGGACTGAAACTTGATGGCCCAGAATAGTAAGTAAAAACGTCATTTAAGGAGTCCAAATGACTACAGTGGCTCTGTATTAAGTCTATCATGCGACGAAAATACTTTTTGAGCGGAAAAACAACAAAAATAACGACTTTATCCCACTATTTATCCCACTATATACTCTCTGACGAGAGTTTGCGGGAGTGCCACGACGCATGCGCAAGTTCTCGCGCATGCGTCGTGGCACTCCCGCAAACTCTCGTCAGAGGCTCAAATTGAACAATAATAGTGGGATAAAGTCGTTATTTTTGTTGTTTTTCTGCTCAAAAAGTATTTTCGTCGCATGATAGACTTATTACAGAGCCACTGTAGTCATTTGGACTCCTTAAATGACGTTTTTACTTACTATTCTGGGCCATCAAGTTTCATTCCCTCTGAAAGCCTATGGAGGAGTGAGACAGCTCTCAGATTTCATCAAAAATATACTAAATTATGTTCCGAAGATGAACGAAGGTCTTACATGGTTGGAACAACATGAGGGTGAGTAATTACTGACAGAATTTTCAATTTTGGGTGAACTAACCCTTTAAGACATAACTGACTGTGTTTATGAGAATATTTTGACATATTTTTGTGTGTATATGTCAGTTAGTGTGCTGTGCAAAAAGACGAGGAAGAGAACTCAGTTCATTATCGTGCACTATTCACAATGAGAAGCTGTGTGTGTGCGTGTGTGTGTGTGTGTGTGTGTGTGTGTGTGTGTGTGTGTGTGTGTGTGTGTGTGTGTTTTCTGTGTCTGTGTCTGCAGCACAGAAAACAGTGTGGAAGTCGTCTTTGTGCTCAAATGGTTTAAAATGTGCACACAGGAACCGATAAGCGAAATCGAAGAGCGCAATCTTTTCGAGGAAATTTGAAGCCGGTTCTAAAATGGAACCGGTTCTCAATAACCATTCTTTACTGTTGATTTTATAAAGCTATCATATCAGATGATTCTGACATAAAAAAAAAAAATCCAGAAAAACTAGTCAACCTCAGTATCAACACACCGTCCTCATCTATCCTTAGCAAACACATTTATAAAGATTGATATACCAGGCGACCATGCCGCTTCTCATTGGTTTTTCTTCTTGTGTTCACATTTGCAGGTTTATTTTGAATGAAAAGATCTGACAGGTGATGGCGACACACTGGAGTTAATAAAGCCAAAGTGCTGCAGGCGAATCGCAGGTTTATGGTCCTTTTTAAACACGCAGATATAAAAGAGTCAAACAGGAGCCTTTTATGACTCGCTGGCCTGCCGACGCTGCTTTTATTGAGGGGGAACGTATTACTGTCCCTGGGGGGGAGGCCTTTTTTCATCCTAAATGTCATTTTCTCAACCTGCCATAACAGACTGGTCACAGTGCAACGTCTAGGATCCATTAGAAAGCTATAGTTGGCACAGCAAATGGGATTCAGTGAGCAGACCTGGTTTTCTAGTTTTAACTGGTGTTTTGTGTTGTGCCTTTTTTGTCTGTTAGGTGCTTTTGGACGTTTTAAAAGGCTAAAGCCAGCAAAATATACCGTTTTTTTTTCAGCAAGGAACTGTTATGTTTCTTACAAATAGCTTGTGCTTGACCTAACGATGAGTTGTGCGTGTAGAGGGACCATCTTGGGATTAGATGTTACATTACTGTCTCAGGCAAATTAGCGTTGGCAGCTTCAGGTTTAGGACTTTTTTGATTTCTTGAGGTCTCAGTGGAATGTTCTCGAATGTTCCAGTCTGTCTTCCAAAACCTCCAAAGACTGACGAGAGATCAGGCTCTAGCGGTAACACTGAGCAGAGGTGAAACAAAACTGCGGTAAAAATCTGCCCGACAAGGTCGTCATCACTAATGCGGTGGCGAGAGCCATTCTCAACACTCAGAGGGAAACGGAAAGAGAGAGAGGTAAAGCGAGGCTGAGTTGGAGAAATGGAAATGGTGCAGGAAGAAAAGCAAGAGGCGCAGTGTACTTCACACATGAAAGCCTTGATTCTGCCACTCATCACCTCTCGAGCGCGAACAGGTCAGGAGGGAGCTAACAGACGCCAGTCGTGAGACTGACACTCCAAAGCGCTGTTGGAGAGAGGAGTGAGACTAGAGAACAGCAACTTTCTCAAGAGCAACTTGTTTGGTTGTAGGGACGCAATGGGCCGCAACCGTTCGATTTATCTTGTGCATGTTAGAGATGGTGTGTTCAAACAGCTTTTTGTCCTCAGAGCTGTTGTCTTCTCCTCAGCAAAACTTAGAGTTTCTGGCCTGCACCAGAACGCGTATGACATAGCAGCCGTTGAATAATGAATGGTAGAAAGCTCAGCACTCAACATTACAGCTATGGGAAAGGAAATCCTGCCCTAAAATTAGAAGATCTTACTGCTTTTATTGGCAAGGACACCATCTGATCGCTTTGCTATGGAACGTTTATCCACATTAGATGGATGAGACAGAAAAATAGCCTGACTGGAGCTAAACAAACTAAATTTATTATTACCCCTTTTTCTTGATGTATTGACATGCATTGCAGAAATGACTTTGAGTTTTAAGTTGGTGTTTTTTTATCTAAAAATACATTTCTAGTAGCAGTGATTTGTATCTTGAATATACTTGTATTTTGTCTTGGTTTTTAACTTTATGCTTGTAACAAGAGAAAAAGTCTACTCTGCTAACAGGGGATGTTCTCAGAACGTTCTGGCAAGGTTTTCTCAATGTCATCCACAAATGTTTTTTTCTGCACTATAAAAAAAAAAAATCAGGTCTCCAATTGAAAATTTTCTAGTGGCCGATCACATTAAATTTTTCAGTTGGCCAAATTGAATTTCTGTGAAATGATGCAATTTAATTAACAGAAATTCAATTTGGCCAACTAAAAAATTTAATATTTTCAATTGGAGACACTGTGGTCTTTAATTATGTTCTCAAAACTTTAGAGCATAAACGTACAGCGTTTATGGAACTTTAAAAATGTTTTAGTTTGATATTCGTCTAACTTTTTAAAAAAAAGTTTCTATTTGTTTCAGAACATTCAGGGAACGTTCAAAAGTAAAGTTTCCTTAATGTTTGCAAAATTATAAAATGGAATGTTTCTTTAACATTCCCGTAATTGTTTTAAAACGCTTAAAAAAAATGGATGTTTTGAATGTTGAGCGAACATTCCGAAATGGTGTTTTCATAACTTAACGTTCACAAAATATTCTTAAAATATATTTTTGTTAGCTGTGTGCGCATGAACTCCCCCGCCAAACACGGAATTTTCCGTTATTTGTGAGAAAACTCTTCCCTGCCAAACCCTGCGCTATTACGCATCTTCTGAATGAGTACAGAATCTCCTGATCAAAACACGGGTAAAGGAGACGCAATAAAACAAGCGATCGCATGTAAGCAGATGCGTATGTAAAATAACGTGATCATCAACATTAAACACCATATAAATTAAAACTAAACTTAAATCTAATGTTACTGAATGAAATGTCGACCCAGGGCGAGCTATAGGACTGTGCAAGCATTAGGGGTGTTGATGGACTCGATCTGGTCCATCTGTGTTTTATCATCGTTCTGAATCTGATCTGGATGCAGTCTTTGACAAAAACGTGATTTATCTCCGCTTTTTTATGAAACTTAACCATAATCAGTTGCACCAAAAAAAGAACGCATGAAGCTAGAATAAAACCTTTTTTTTTCTTTTTTTTTTAAGAAGTGTGTCTACTCTTTCTTTTGATGTATTGCATGCTCAGATATTCATAAAACAAAATATTTTGTGGGCCATTACATTTTTGTGAAAATTATCAAAAACCCTGGCAGTGGCTGGCAACTTTTTTTAAAACGCTGGCGGGGAAAGAGTTAAGACAAAATACACACATACTAAAGAATCATTCTCTGAAAGCAAGCTAAAATGTTTAATGCAGTGATGATTCTTAAGTAAAAAGGATTTTTAGGAATTTTAACTTGACAATTAGAAAGAAAATAGGCGTTTTTGCAGTGTGTGTTACTGCAACAAAAGTTGGCAAATACTTTAGGGATTTACTCTCTCCCCAGTAGATAGGAGCTGAGCTTGCATGACTAGAAAACAACTGCCCGAGGGTGTTATCCAGATCCAAAATGGCCGCCAAGTGAGCTGACTTGCTTAAAACAAGACTTTTCATTCACAGAGCTGCACCATCTGATACCCATCAGCCCCATATGTAGGCCCTCCACCCCTTCAATCAGCACAGAGCCTTGTTGTTTACACCCATCTTTGTTCTGCTACATCTCAAGTCTTTCTCCTCCTCTGTATGCTAAGAGTTTTGCCTCAAGCCGTGTGGGACGTTCTTTCTCTCATTCTTGTGTTTTTTTGTGTCCACTGTCATGTACATAAACTAGTGCCTTTGAAACTGCCCAAGTAGCTTCCCTGCTGAGGGCAGAATTTCCTCACAGAGATACTTTGATGATAATGACTTTATGCTTTGAAGAGCCTGTTTTATGACACGTTGTGCCCAGACAATCGTTATCGTTCAATGCAGTGATCACAGGACTGAATTAAAGGTCAGCTTCCCACCACCACAGGCGGAGGGTGGAGAGACCCGAAGGTCTAACACACCTGGCCAGTGTTTTTCTTCATGCTCATCTTTTTTTTTGCTGCGCTCCACATAATGGGTGTTTGTGTTTACTCTGAAGAACAAGCATAGAGTCAGCTGTGCCACATAAAACTAAAATTCTTTATTATATTTCAGTGTTTTAGTTTTTATTTCAGTGTTTTAGTTTATTTCTATTTAGCTTTACTATTAGTTTTAGTAATTTAATTACTTATTTCTATTTGTTTAGCTTTTCATCTAATATTTATTTTATTTTAAATGCATTTCAGTTACCAAAAATGCACTGGTCTACTTTCAACCTGAAATGAGTAGAAAGCATCAATTACTTATAACCGTAGAAATATGACACAAAAAAAAAAAATCATGTTATGGTTTAAGTTGAGTCAATGTGTAATTCACAATTTTCATTTCAAATAAAAATAAGAACATGAAGGGGGAAAGAAGTTTAATAATGCTGCATTATCCAATTCCAATGTTTTTCTTTTCGTAATATTTTATAAAATAGTTTGATATACTTATATAATATTTTACAAATATGAAATATTGTATAAACGTTCATAAAAAAATTATATTTTCTACAATTATAATAATATTTATTGAGTTTGTAAGTGATCTAAACCTAAACATTTACATTTGGCAACTCACTTTATATATTTTTTATAAATTTGATTTTATCTGCCATGTGGAAAATTTATTTTGACATGAATTTTTATGAATGAAAAAAATCTCATCAGTTTTCTTAATCATAGGCAGCTGTATAGCATGGGCTTTTTCTGAAAACAATCATATACCGTTTTCTAAATTTAGGACATAACACGACTTACACACTGACACATCTTACCTCACTCCCCCTACATCAAGCCGTCATCTTGATATAGAACATGCGGAAAGCGGTGTAAGAAGGGGAGAGAGAGATGTAGAAAGATGGAGTTGGAAGATGCCGGAAAGGGCTCGCTTCAAAGAACCACATCACAGGAGGTTATAGAAGTGAAGTAAACAGTGTTCGTAGCGCTCAGATCTGCAGTAACCACAGCACCCAGAGGCTTGATATCCAGCTCTCTTGGGAGCATTTCAAAGCCCTGTTTTGAGCTCGTCATGGAAGCTTAGATTTCTTTCTGCTTGTCACTCATTTGAATTCCCTCCTCTCCTGGCCTTCTTGCTATTGATTGCGTTCACAAATTAACAACACTCAAGTTTATTGTGGCCCACTTTCAGCTACTTCCTCCCTCATACAATGATTGTTCTACTGTTTTAAACAACGGTGGATTCGTTGAGCATCTACTGAACTCATTCACATTGAGTTTGTTGTGTCTCTTGACTCAAAACCTGATACGGTCCAGTCTGGCAGAGCATTTCGCATTCGCCTGCCTGTGCGGCAGCCTCGGTCTCCGTGCTTTCAGAGAACTGTTTCAACTCAAACCAGATCCAGGATCGGGAGCTCGGGATCAGATGGTGGGGGTGGGGGTGGGGGTAGGGGGAATCAAATCCGCATGTTCTCATTTCTTTAATAGACTTCCAAGGTCTTTTTTTTTTATTGGGCCTGTTTGTTGGCGTATGTTGTTTGATGTTACCATGCTTTTGGCCGTCTTTTACGCTTTCCCCAGTCAGGAAGGATGGACACCTGCTGCTTCATTCCGGTTCTTTTTTTTATTTTTTAAACCTTTGCGATTTCTCACTCTCGCACCTAGAATAGTACAGAAGAATCCTCCTGCTGGGAAAATGTATATCATCAGCTTTAAGGGACATCAAGGACTGCTACCAAACCCTGCGTCTTTTCTTAGACTTTTAGCTGAGGTCATCCTGTTGTTTTTGGGTTATTTTAAATAATGCCTTACTATGACCTAAACTTTTCACTCTAATGAACTGCTGAAACCGCCTGAGTCAGTTTCTGTCCTGGGCCAGTGCTACGACGCTGAGAATACAGACGCTGTATTCAGTCCCGTTCCTTCCAAAAAGAAGCCACAGATGGGAACGAAACGACCTTGTGTTGAATTAGGACACCGCTGGTTGATTATTTGTGTGTGAGTGAGTATGTTAGACAGCTGCAAGTCATTCTGCCCCAACTGTGTGAGCTGTGCTTTTGTTCTTCAGCTCGTCCCGCTCATCTCCTAATTGGTAGTGCAAGCCGCGGAGAGCTGGGCAGATTCCCCAGCGAGCCCCACCCGGGCCCGGACGGTCCCTATGGTACAGCATGTGGCTTTGATTTGTGGCTTCCCTGAGGTGTCTCCTTCTATCATCTGTGTGGTTTTGGCACCAAAAGCATTACCGTAATGAGATATTGACCGAGCAAAAAGGATTACTGTCGCTTTAAATCAAACCAAAGTGATTGCGGTCTGCCTGCGAGAGGAAAGTGCAAGCTAAATATGGTCAAAATAAGATAGAAGAGAGAGCTTTTTTACCACATGCTGTGATCTGTACCCCCATCACCCTCCCTGTGTCCTGAACTTCCTGTAATTGCTGACCTTGGTTACAGAAAAATCCTGCCAATTCAACAGATGCATCTGGTTATCGACATTGCCTCTTTTTGCAGGAATTTGTGGTGTGGGATTCCAGATGAGAATGATGAAAACGGTGTCTGGGATTGTGTGCATCAAGCCTCGTGTCTTCATATTGAAAGTTGATGCATATAGTTGGAAGGAATTTTAGAGACAAAATGTTCAGTCTTATAATTACATGTTGTCAAGATGCTTTGAACGGGGAGAATGTGTCAGTTATGTGTCCGTCCTTCGGATGAGACGTCAAACCGAGGTCCTGACTCTCGGTCATTAAAAATCCCACAATGTCCTACGATAAAGAGTAGGGGTGTAACCCCGACATCCTGGCCAAATTTGCCCATTGGCCTCTGTCCATCATGGCCTCCTAATCATCCCCATATTCAATTGGCTCTCCTCTCCACCAATCAGCTGATGTGTGGTGAGCATTCTGGCGCAATATGGCTGCCGTCGCATCATCCAGGTGGATGCTGCAATTTGGTGGTGGCTGAGAAGATCCCCCCCTTCTATGTAAAGCACTTTGAGTGCCTAGAAAAGCGCTATATAAATGTAACAAATTATTATTCCCAATTATACCACAGAGAATAAATGGAATTGAAAAAAATAGTGCTGTCAAAATGCGTAGAAATATAAAATACACTGAACAAAATTATAAACGTAACACTTTTGTTTTTGCCCCCGTTTTTCATGAGCTGAACTCAAAGATCGAAGACTTTTTCTATGTACACAAAAGGCCTATTTCTCTCAAATATTGTTCACAAATCTTTCTATATATATGTGTTAGTGAGCACTTCTCCTTTGCCGAGATAGATTAACCATCCACTTTCACAGGTGTGGCATATAAAGATGCTGATTAGACGGCATGATTATTGCACAGGTGTGCCTTAGGCTGGCCACAATAAAAGGCCAAAAAATGTGCAGTTTTATCACACAGCACAATGCCACAGATGTTTTGAGGGAGTGTGCAATTGTCATGCTTACTGCATACATGTCCACCAGAGCTGTTTCCCGTGAATTGAATGTTTATTTCTCTACCATAAGCCTACCATAAGAATTTCTGCACAAACTGTCAGAAACAGTCTCAGGGAAGCTCATCTGCATGCTCGTCGTCCTCATCGGGGTCTCGACCTGACTGCAGTTCGTCGTCGTAACCGACTTGAGTGGACAAATGCTCACATTCGATGGCGTCTGGCACTTTGGAGAGGTGTTCTCTTCACGAAGAAATCCTGTTTTTACTGTACAGGGCAGATGGCAGACAGCGTTTATGGCGTTGTGTGGGTGAGCGGTTTGCTGATGTCAACGTTATGGATCGATGGGGCCGAACAGCGGTGGGGTTATGGTATGGGTATGCGTATGTTATGGACAATGAACACAGGTGCATTTTATTGATGGCATTTTGAATGCACAGAGATACCGTGATGAGATCCTGAGGCCCATTGTTGTGCCATTCATCCACGACCATCACCTCATGTTGCAGCATGATAATGTACGCCCCCATGTTGCTCTGTAGAACAGGATCTGTACACAATTCCTGGAAGCTGAAAACACCCCAGTTCTTGCATGACCAGCATACTCACCGGACATGTCACCCATTGAGCATGTTTGGGACGCTCTGGATCGGCGTATTTGACAGCGTGTTCCAGTTTCTGCCAATATCCAGCAACTTCCCACAGCCATTGAAGAGGAGATGACCAACATTCAACATATATATATATATATATATATATATATACAGGGAGTGCAGAATTATTAGGCAAATGAGTATTTTGACCACATCATCCTCGTTATGCATGTTGTCTTACTCCAAGCTGTATAGGCTGGAAAGCCTACTACCAATTAAGCATATTAGGTGATGTGCATCTCTGTAATGAGAAGGGGTGTGGTCTAATGACATCAACACCCTATATCAGGTGTGCATAATTATTAGGCAACTTCCTTTCCTTTGGCAAAATGGGTCAAAAGAAGGACTTGACAGGCTCAGAAAAGTCAAAAATAGTGAGATATATTGCAGAGGGATGCAGCAGTCTTAAAATAGCCAAGCTTCTGAAGCGTGATCATCGAACAATCAAGCGTTTCATTCAAAATAGTCAACAGGGTCGCAAGAAGCGTGTGGAAAAACCAAGGCGCAAAATAACTGCCCGTGAACTGAGAAAAGTCAAGCGTGCAGCTGCCAAGATGCCACTTGCCACCAGTTTGGCCATATTTCAGAGCTGCAACATCACTGGAGTGCCCAAAAGCACAAGGTGTGCAATACTCAGATACATGGCCAAGGTAAGAAAGGCAGAAAGTCGACCACCACTGAACAAGACACACAAGCTGAAACGTCAAGACTGGGCCAAGAAATATCTCAAGACTGATTTTTCTAAGGTTTTATGGACTGATGAAATGAGAGTGAGTCTTGATGGGCCAGATGGATGGGCCCGTGGCTGGATTGGTAAAGGGCAGAGAGCTCCAGTCCGACTCAGACGCCAGCAAGGTGGAGGTGGAGTACTGGTTTGGGCTGGTATCATCAAAGATGAGCTTGTGGGGCCTTTTCGGGTTGAGGATGGAGTCAAGCTCAACTCCCAGTCCTACTGCCAGTTTCTGGAAGACACCTTCTTCAAGCAGTGGTACAGGAAGAAGTCTGCATCCTTCAAGAAAAACATGATTTTCATGCAGGACAATGCTCCATCACACGCGTCCAAGTACTCCACAGCGTGGCTGGCAAGAAAGGGTATAAAAGAAGAAAATCTAATGATATGGCCTCCTTGTTCACCTGATCTGAACCCCATTGAGAACCTGTGGTCCATCATCAAATGTGCGATTTACAAGGAGGGAAAACAGTACACCTCTCTGAACAGTGTCTGGGAGGCTGTGGTTGCTGCTGCACGCAATGTTGATGGTGAACAGATCAAAACACTGACAGAATCCATGGATGGCAGGCTTTTGAGTGTCCTTGCAAAGAAAGGTGGCTATATTGGTCACTGATTTGTTTTTGTTTGCTTTTTGAATGTCAGAAATGTATATTTGTGAATGTTGAGATGTTATATTGGTTTCACTGGTAAAAATAAATAATTGAAATGGGTATAAATTTGTTTTTTGTTAAGTTGCCTAATAATTATGCACAGTAATAGTCACCTGCACACACAGATATCCCCCTAAAATAGCTAAAACTAAAAACCACTTCCAAAAATATTCAGCTTTGATATTAATGAGTTTTTTGTGTTCATTGACAACATGGTTGTTGTTTAATTATTAATGTTGTAAATTTATCCTCAAAAATACAACTTGCCTAATAATTCTGCACTCCCTGTATATATATATATATATATATATATATATATATATATATATATATATATATATATATATATATATATATATATATATATATATATATATATATATATATATATATATATATATATATATATATATATATATATATATATATATATATATATATATATATATATATATATATATATATATAATATATATATATATATATATATATAATATATATCAGGTTAAAATCAATAAAAAAAAATCCTTTACAGCCATTTTGCATGTTAGCATCTTTGCAAATGGCTTAAAGTTTTTTGGGGGAAGGAAGACATTTTATGAATGAATTGATTCTGTGCCAATTTTTCCAGATAATGCATTGGAACACATACCTGTGTATAAATATAGTAGTATACCTTGGACATAAGCGGCTTTGGATATGCCAAATGTATAAAAAATATGTATTAAACAAATGGCTAATAATGTCATTTTTTTCCCTTTCTTAACATTATAACTTTATGATTTCTCCCTCAAGATTCTTTGGATTTTAGAGAAAATGAAAATTAGCCCATGATTTGCTCACCCTCAAGCTATCCCTAGGTGTATATGACATTCTTCAGACTAATACAATCTGAGTTATATTAAAAAATGTCCTGTCTCTTCCAAGCTTTATAATGGCAGTGAATGGGAGCCCAAAATGTTAAGCCCAAAAAGTGCATCCATCCATTATAAAAGTAATCCACACGGCTCCAGGAGGTTAATAAAAGCCTTCTTAAGCAAAGCGATGGGTTTGTGTAAGAAAAATATCCATATTTAAAACTTTATAAAGTAAAATATCTAGCTTCAGCCAGACCGCCTTCCGTATTCAACGTTTAATGTTCAAATGACCAGGAAATGCTTCGAAAAAAAAGTATCACATGAAAAGCAATTGCTTTAGATTTAAAAAATGCACGCCAAAAAAATGTCTGCTGAATACATAAACGTACGTTTTGCATGCCAGCATCTTTGTAAACAGTTTAAAACCTCTTGATTTTTCTCTCAGGATTGTCTGCAACATGGTGACAGATGCATCTGATTATCTACGTACCTTCACATTGCCTCTTTTAGCAGGAATTTGTGGTGTGGGATACCAGATGAAAATGTTCGCTGTGATCATCAGCGTCTGGGATTGTGTGCAGCAGGCCTCTGTCTTCATATTGAAGGCTGATGCTTTTAGCTGGAAGGCAGTTTCTCAGCATGGAGGCCATTACCACCGTAGAGCTCCATTTGTATGAATGGCAGTTTGTGTGTATGTGTGTGTAGCGTCTGTTTGCTCGGTTGTGTACGTCAGAGTGCATGTTTGTAGAGGTCTGTACTAAGTGCCTCGGGCCTGCCAAACGAGTCAGGACTTTTGTAGCCGATTCTGAAATGTGGGGGGAAAATGAAATGTGAATGTTCCTTGAAATGGAGCAGCGTAATGAACTCAAGACTGTTCCCATATTCAGCACTGCTCTGGCGTTTCTCCACGTATCCCACAATGCCTATTCATTTGAGTCCCTCACCATTGCGTTCTTTGCTCTCTAGCACACTTTCAATCTGACTTTTTCTCTGTTCGTCATTTTCCCTCTGTTTTTCCAATTCCCAATACAATCAATCGCAGGCGTTCATGATAACTTGGATTTGACCCATGACTCTGTTGTATACGTTTGCCCGAGCAGAGAGTAGATGCTTGGAGTAGTGTGATTGTGATTTCACTCTTGACTGGCGAGACATAGATCTGCGCCGTGTCATCATGGGAGCAGACTGTATATGAGTCACGTCCCTAAGACGGACCGCTTGGGTTGCCCTCAGTTACCGCAGTCCGAGTATTCATAATGTTTATACCTCATGCTGTGAACTGACTGCAACTTGCTTTCTCAGAACTACCTGCTGCTACACTTGTTCGTTATTAAGGGTTGTACTATATTTGAACAAAGCTCATTGAATAAAATGTCATGGTCAGATTTAAAAAAAATATTTGATTTGTTAGAAGGCCAGGTATTGGACAGTACCTGGCATTCTACAAAAAAACTGTATCAATCAAAAGTTTGTCAGTGTTACTAGATAGCATTTTGTTGAATATTCTATATTTTTCACCCAGGATTCTCTGCAGCAGAAGGACGAACGCATCGAGGAGCTGGAGGAGGCCTTGCGTGAGAGTGTGCAGATCACGGCCGAGAGAGAAATGGTGCTGGCACAAGAGGAATCTGCTCGTTCCAATGCTGAGAAACAGGTAAAAAGCAGATGAAGCACAAGGGATTTTAATATGCCAGTAATCTCTCTCTCTCTGTCTTTGTTTTTTTGGGATGCATATATTGTTCACTTGTTTGTTTTTCACATTCAAAAGATTTTAATTTAATACCTTGTGCTTTTTCTTTTGAGTCCAAATACAAGTGATATATTACGTATAGAAGTTTTTTTATTTTATTGTTATTTTTCATTTGTATTTTTATTTTATTTAATTAATCATTTATTTATTTATTTATTTATTTAGAGTCCAAATAGAAGTGACATATTACATAGAGAAGGTTATTTTTTTATTATTTTGTTAAAATTGTATTTGATGTCTTTTTATTTAATTAACTTTTTTCACATTCAAATTATTTTATTTAATACCTTGTGCTTTTTCTTTTGAGTCCACATAGAAGTGGTATATAGAAGGTTATTATTTTTTTTTTTTCATTTTTTTTTTTTCATATCATTAATCATTTATTTATAATTTTGTTAACATTTTATTTTATATATTTTTTTATTTAATTTCATTTATTTTATACGTTATATTTAATCCATTACAGCTTTACTCCAGCTCACGCTCCAGGAGATGTTTGACAACATTTTGGATGGTTATTTTGCACCCTTCCAGCCAGTTGGCAACCTGATTAGGCTTGGAGCAGCCAGCTTTGGCAGTATTGAGACTTCAGCTATCATAGTCCTTAGCTTTTCAAGTGTGATAAACAGTCATGTTTCCTGGTTACATTATCCAATAATGTTTCTAAAAAGCTCCTGTGTACTTTTACAACGACAACTCTAGATGTGTTACATGAAACCAAATGTGTGCGATAACTTCAGTGTGATGCTAGCCAAATCCTACAGCCATCTTTCAATTGTGGAAATGTCCACTTCCACTTCCTCCCAGTTAAACATCCTGTCCAGTGTTTGCACAGAACTGTATGCACATCCACGCAAGGCTAGCATCTCCCAGGCTCGGTTGTAATGGCTTTTGCTTGGCGAACGTGTCGCTCCTGCTAAAAAGCCTCCTTCACATGGTGCAGGAATCAGTAAAAAGAGGGCTTGTCACTGCACATCACCACACCAGCACATGCCATGCCAACCATCCAGATGCATGCCAGCGCTGCATGGCTGTGCCAGTGGTGAACATTCATGTGGCATGCACGGGTTATATGTTTGTGTCTACAGTCAGTCTTCATTTAGAACATAAATAAGCTTTGTGTGGCCTGCATGAGGTCTGCTAACTTTGGTCCGTTTTAGTTCAGCCACATAGAACGTGCACAAATGAGGAACGTCTCGTGTGTGCACAGCATATGCCGGTGTTTCTTTCTTAGCATTTAGCATTTTTCAGGCTGGGACTTTGGAGGTAGAGGTTTGAAATATATGGTCAAATAAATGGCCTCTTCCTGAGTCCGCTTAAAGGGATTGTTCACCCAAAAATGAAAATTGTCACCATGGTGTTCCAAACCCATAAGGCTTTTGGTTACTCTTGGAAACACACTGTAACAGAGTTTGTTCGTATGGGAAGAAGGAGGCGGGAACATTCAACAAGTTTAATAAAACAAATGAACACAAAATGAAAGTAAAAGCGGCAGCCCCTCGCTGACAACTGCCGCGCACACACATAAAACGTAAATAAAACACAACGCAAAATCCCAGGCCTGGTCCTCTCTCGTCCTTCACTGGAGTCGCTCGTCCTTATATGCCTCCGTGCTCCCTCATGAGAGGACTAGAGACCGGTGTGCCTCGCAGGTGACGTTCATCCTGAATCACGCACACCGATCTTGCTCGCTCCTCCCATGTCTCTCGCTCGTCCACCTCGCCACATACCCCCAACACCCCTCGTAGGCCGGGGAGTACCCCGCGTCTACGTCTAAAGGGAGTTCTAAGGAGTTCTTTATGGGCTTGTATGAATCCATATGTATCAAGCGCTTTAATCCACAAATCCAAATTCTTATGGGTTTGGTACAACTTTATGGTTAGTAAATGATGACATTTTTGTAGTATTATTTTTGGGTGAAATAATACCAGTGAACTTATAACTTTTTTTTGAGCAATTAAACTCTCTAAATGGAGAATGTGTGTCCTGGACTTGACAAATAAACTGCAAATAAATTGAAGGTGCTGGAATGTCTTTCCCCGGTCGTTCTTGCCCAATTTAACCAGTTTTTTTCAATGCAGACTGCTCCACAGTCCAGCTGTCTTTAGAGCCCTGGAGATAGCATCAAACTTCTATAACCTTCTCCGAATGAGTCCTCCATGACTCGGACAACACAAGCAGCCAGTCAGGCTTTGAAACGGAGCGCAAAGCAGCTGCCAAAATCTTGCTTCCCCTGTACCTGAGTCCCTGAACTTTTCCCTCTCCTTTCTCCTTCTCTGTCCATCTAACTTGGCTCAATTGAGAAATTCATTTTTAAACCCTTAATGGTACCTTCTGTGGATCCTGGCGCCCTGCCGATTCCTTCCTATTCTTTCTATTTTCTCGAGATTTCGCATGGCTGGCTGAGTGTTGTCCCAGTGCGTGTTGTAGTCTCGGGAACGTATCATGGCCTAGAGTTTCTTCGCCGGGCGGACCTCCGCTCCAATCCCCCGGAGGTTAATTAGAGCCGGGGGCTGAGGCGGGAGCCAACGCTGCTGCTAAGCCTGGCCGTCCCCTCATTCGGTAGAGAAGAGGAAATGGGGACAGTACAAGTGCCACCCTCCGGAGCCAGTCTCCACACTCATTACCGACGTCCCAGCCGCATCAAGTCTCGCTGCATGCACTCAGGATATCGCCATTAGAAGTTCCTCCCCACCCTGGCACCTGTTATATAAGAATGAACTCATATTCCGGGTTACATATTTTAGGAGTTATGAGCTACATGATTGGGGGAGAAAAATGGATGGCAGCTTGCCTCGCTGGCAATTGGCAGACATGTTTTTAAATGTGTAATTTGTGGTCCTGCATTAAACCATGCAAAATCTAATTAGCTTCACACACATGCACGCGTTTTCCCTTACGCACACACGCAGTCTCTCCTCTGCTATTTAACTAACATCCCTGCATTGCTTCACCACACCCTCTGTTGTGCCAATCACACGCAAGCGTTCGTCTTTAGCTCCGTGTTCAATTTCCTCCAATAGCTGTTCATCTCATTGTTCGCATTGTGCAGAGCACATGTTGGACCGAGCACGGTGCCTGTACAAATTGCTGTCAGTATGTTGGTCTTGAATGTATGGGGACGGGGGCGACTGCTCTTTGTTACGCTGACATAAAAGCGAGCCTCTGGCCAAAAACGAGGCTGTTCTTTCTCGTCAAACCATGTGCGTCCGTTGAGCTCACTTTAAAGGTCTGTGTGTATGTGCACTTAATTTGAGCGCATGAGAGAGCTACAAGTTTTTTTGCTCCATTCATGCAGCTAATGAAATGTGGAAATATGAATCCAAACATGTGTTTCTACGATTTATCATATGTACCAAGTCTGAAAGGTTTCTGACAATTACGCAGGTCAGTGTCAGTGCTACTATTCTTCATTCTTTTTTAAAGGAATAGATGAACATGTAATTCTGTCAATATTTACCAACTTTTATGCCATTCCAAACCCATGTGCAGTTTTGCTAACATTTTACACTGTTTCAATTCGCTTAGATTATTAATGCATGAGGTATTATGAATGAACAAGGAACAGTTTAGTTAATTTTACAGCATTTCTAACTATTAAATACTTTAAAATGTAGTTGTTCCGTGTTAGTTCCATTACTTTTAACAAATTGAAATTTATTCTTAAATTTTTATTGTTGATGCAATTTTTTTAAGGCCATATGATTTATGCTTTATCTGACAAACAGACTTGAAGTGTGTCAAACAAATGTGACAAACAGATTTGAATCGAAGTCCTGAAAACAGCATTTGACGAGGTTCTTGCATGTCTCGTGATGTCATCAAACGTGTGGCATATTTGATTTGAGAGCTGCAGCAGAGAAGAAATGAGAAATGGCATGAATCAACATTATTCTTTTGTGTTCCAAAGAAGAAAGAAGGTCATATAGGTTTGAAACAACATGAGTAAACGATTTTTCATTTTGGGGTGAATTATTCCTGCAAGTTTTCCCCCTATTTTCTCACTCCATCTTCCTGTCAGTGATGATATTTCAGGAGTGCGGGCTGCTGTATGAGAGGACCTGGGTGTCAAAACAACGTTTTCTCAAGTCTGTTCAGTGTGCTTGTTTAGCAGATGAGCCCGTCTTATTTTAGCTCATGCTTTCATGAGCGTTATTGTCCTGCCAAACCCCTGTCGCAGCAACTGCTTTAATGAGTCGTGTGCTAGTAAGGGCAAATGTGGTCGCCGAGAGAAAAAGGGGGGCGCTTTTTTCCTACACAGAGTCCTCGGTGTGCAGTGACACCAGTCACTCAGCCCCGGCACGGGATTTACGGCCGGGATGTACGAAAGCGACCAGCCGCTCATGCGGGGCCAGTGAAAACGTTTGCCCAAGACCACATGAAAACACACGTCCAGTCTCCAGACATGATTCAGCAGTGAAATGACATACTTCATAACCTTCCCTGGAGGCAGTGGACCAAAGAAAGCCTCAATCTCTCTACCCATGTTGACCGGGGATGATGGGATGTCTCGAAACCGCCCTTCCTCTTTCACCACAAGTTTCCCCCTTTCCCCTTGCCGGCCTGACCCAATCCCGCGTGGATCTCTTTTCCGCTCCGAACCTGTTCTCGCTCAGACGTTTCACTGTTGTCATGCTGGATCCATGGTTACCATTCTCTTTCTCTTTCATTAGCCCCTCTTCCTCTGCTTCCAATTTTCAATTTGCGTGTTTTGTTTCAAACTGTTGTTCTGTTTTGCTCTGTTCTGTCTCTGTTTCCTCTTTGACTTTTTCTATAATCCCTCTTTTTCTCTATTTCTTCTCCATCACTCACTGCCTGTGTCGAAGCGCTCTCATGACCTAATGCATGACTCCGGCCGTGCTGGCTTAAAGTGGCTCAAGGTATGGCACGATTAATGTTTTCATTCTTTTACAAGGAATGATTTGAGTTTTGTGCTTTTCATCAGTTTCGCTGCATCTCAGTGACCTTTTTTTCTCATTTAGATGGGGGTGTTCGACAAATGTGGCTTTTGGTCCTGATCCAACCCAAACTTTTCCAAATAGGAAGCTTAACCACTGACATAGTGCAATTTATTGACTGTTCCCTGAAGATGAGCTCTATCAGATCATTATTTTATGTGGAAGGCCTCTTTTATGCTTTCTTTCCATTATATTGGGAAGTCATGCTCATTTGTGTCTGTCTATCAGGATAAGTTATGTTTTGATTTAACTTTTATGTAGGGCGTCCAACACAGTTCTGTTTCTGCAGTGGGAAGTTGAGTTTCCCCATTGCATGCAACTTTAAATACTTGTTATATAAACAGTTATACTGGCAGTTAAGGCGTACTTCACCCAAAAATCTATGTTTTGTCATAATTTACTCGCTCTTATGTTGTTTTAAATCCATTTTACTTTCTTCTGTGGAACACAAAAGGAGACGTTTAGCAGAACGTCCAAGCTGCTCTTTTCTATACAATACAATTGACTGATGATGGGATTGTCAAGCTCCAAAAAAGCATCATATAAGTGGTCTTATTTGCTCTATTTCAAGTCTTCTGAAGTCATATGATAGCTTTGTACTGTCCCCGAAAATTAAGGCAAAAAAAAAAAAAGGTTACATAAAATGTTTTAAGTTAAGAAATGTTAAGTATAAGTTAGCAGAACTTGCAGATTTTTATTCTGTACTCGTACATTTTAATTGCTCTTAACTTGACATATATGAGTAAGCTAATTCATACATTCAAATTAAAATGTCAACTTAACTATTTTATTAGTGGAAACTTGGCTAGCTTTAACTAGCTAATTCAATAAATGCTACCTTGCTAATTGGTAACACAATGCTTTGATAGCATTAGCATAGCACTTGATGAATGTGGGCGGCAATATAGAACATTTTACATACTTTATATATGTTGTCAAATTAAGCTTATGTTCTACTCATCACCACCCAAAATGCCCAACATAACAGAAACTCTTCTACATTAGCATAACAAAACATTAAACAGTACTAAATCGCCACCTTAACATTAATCTTTTACATAATATAACACTTGATTTTAGCATTTACTATCCTTTTCATGGCAAGGCATGCTGGGAAATGTAAATCTCAGCTCATTTTTATTTCATTTTAAGTTAGTCTACAAAAAGAATTAGAACTAATTTGTTTAATTTGAGTTGGCTCTACTCAAACCAATTAATTATTTTGAGCGTTACACCGTGTCCTAACTACACCCGCCGCGACACGCGATAAAAGGTATCTTTTCCATGTTAATTGGAGTTTTTGTCCTAACCAGCTGCGACGATGACATGCGATTAATCTATTTTAGAAATGGTTTCTATTTCTGCGACGTCGCGGCTGGAACAACAACAACATAAAACATAATCTCAGGTAATGTTTATGTGCTTTATTTAATGTTAAAAGCGTGTAATGTGACTTTGAATATCATTTAGTGCTCCCAGCTTTGTCTTACTAAAAGCAACAATGGATAATTCACCTCAGATCTTAAAATTAAACAAATGGAAACAAGAACATTCAAACTGTGAACAAATAAGTATATTCTATGACAAAGATTGTCTTAGTGACTCAGTATGTATTTGTAGTAATGTTTAAATGGCATGATATTTGTGAATTTGATTATGTACTATGTACTTGGATTAATCTCTGGTGCTGTGCACTTGCCGCGAGAGCCCGCCCACAGGCTGTTCTGATTGGCTGTGGTTTTTGATTGATTTGTCGCATCTCGTAGTCGCGTCGCCTCTGGTGTGAACAGACAAGTTGCTTAACGCTGGAATCTTATCGCGTCGTGTGTAGTTAGGACACGGTGTTAGGGTTTATAGTGTGAGAAAAAGACCAAAAATCTGGCAAAATGTTCATTTTGGGGTGAATTGTTTCTCAAAAAGGTGTAAATAGGCTATTTAGACACGTTAGCTCACTCATTGCCTGAACCAATCCTGTCAAAATCTCAAGCAGCCCATCAGATTCACAGACAGTTCTCACTCCGTACTGCAGGAGGCAGCGTCACGGCAGAGCCACGGCAGACCGTGAGCTCTCCAAGCAGTCCAGGCCAAAAACAGACATGGAAATTAGTCAAAGAATAAATAGCTCTTACAGCTGCCTCTGCTCTTTCTCAGGTTTGTATTCGAGCCATCGTCAGAAACAGCCTGGATTTTTATGATAAAACTTTAGAGGGAAATAAAACTCCCTCCTCTGCTAATATTCCCAACCAGCTGAGATCCAGACACAAAGCTCAGCACCCAAAACACATCAAGATCCAAAGACCAGCTTGTTGAAATTGGCTTTACGCTCACCGTTGAGGACGAGGCTGCTCTTTTGGCAGCCGGGGAGGAGAGAGTAGGAAGAGACGGATGAGGAGAAGGGGAGAGAGAGCAGGAGAAAAACAGCACGCTGCTGCATTAAGCACTTTTTATTAGTGTTATGTTTCTGCTCCGAGCATCTGGGTTAGTCTGGATATCTCTCACAGGAGGTGATTAGAAGCTTCTGAGCTCGGCACGGGCCGAAGAGAAGGCCCTGATCTAACGCCCACCGTGATCTCATCACCTCGCAGTGCACATCAATAACAAACCAATATGAAGTCTTGCATTTACAAAAGTAGCACTGTGGTATTGCCATGTTTTTAGAACATGGACTATTGTAACACTTTTTTTGGACACTACATGAAACGTATGCCTTTGTATTCTTTGAAGTACTATGCAAATATCATGGGATGTCAATATGGTAATCAGCCAGTACCATGATAATACCATGGTATTACCATCTCATACCTCTTAGTTTTTTTTTGCAAAGGTCAGCACTCGGAGAGGATATGTAAAAATTAACAGAATTTTTGGGATGTTGTATAACAGAAGTATAGTTCTTTTTATTTGATTTGAGTAACAGTAATTGGTATATGAGTAGAGTAATTTGTAATTCTTAAGTACCTTGAGTTAAATTAAAATACCAAGGTGGTACCATCATATCTACCAGTGTTTCTCAACCGATTGGTTGAGAAATCGCAAAAGTGGGTCGCAAGACAATTTAGAGCGGGTTGCTGAGTAGTCAAAGAAACAACAAAAACTGTGCATGAAAGCAGTTTACCCTTCTTCAAAGACTTTGCTCCTCTGTCACACAGAATGAGTTTTTCTATTCCACTGCACTACTTTTCCACTGTTCTTCTTTGTAAACACACTAGACGGACATGTTTGACCGTTGCGTTCACGTCTTCTACAGCGTCTCGAGCATGACTCGTCTTGCGCTGTCCTGATTCATTATCTGCTGTCAGATGAGATGATGCCACTGTCATAATTCTTACATAACTTAGGGCCTATTTATGCCAAACTTGTTTTTGTGGTTAAAATTGCGAGCAACATTGTAGTGACAGTATGTTGCCAGTTACCAAAATTACCAAAAATGTGGTACATTGCGTGCAAGCCAGGAAGGATTTGCATGATGTTCATTCTATTTATGAGAATCAGTGTCCATGTGTTTTATTAATAGTTCATGTAAGCATTGTGTATTTACCATGGTAGTTTCCGTAACCTTAACCCAAAATACCACCAAACCTTTATTTTTGGTGACTCTGGTGGATCATACCAACTTACTAGCTATATTGTGTCAACAAAATTTAATTAGAAACTGCTTTATAATATCCTTACCTTATAATACTGTTTTTTCATCAGTGTCAGTGAAAATCGTACAGTTTATGGCTATGTTAAGTAAAGTGAGACGGTGTCATATTTGAGAAAAACATTTTCTTGGTTCAAATTCCTAAAAAAATGGATTCACAGCTTAATGACTAATGTAAAATGTGGGTCCCATGGCCAAACCATTTGAGAATCTCTGATATATACTGTCTACAGTACCGTGGTACAGTCACAGTACTACTTATTTTTATTTTTTGCAGACATTTTGAACATAATATTCCATACTTTTCTCCTTTTACCCAGGTTAAATTGTCCCTTTACACAATTTTCAGCCATTTAGGGCACCACTTTTTTTTCTTTTCTTTGTCTATTTCATTCTTTCAGATTTTTTGCAGATATTTCCTTTTGGTGCATTGCATTAACCTATTTCTGTGTTTCTTTCTCTCTTGTTCTGCTGTCTTGTAGCGCAAAGAGGCAAGTATACTGCTTTATTCTTTGCTTATGTCCACGCGCCTCCCCTCATCTGATGAGGCATCTGTTCCAGCCCCTCTGACCCTCTTCAGTCTTTATTTTTCCCCCTTTTTTCCTGTTTTTTTATCACTCTTTCTCCTTGATCCCTGACAGATCCTCTTCCTTTCCCCAAGGCCTTTTTCTGACACCGGTTTTGAGCAGCCAGCCTTAAATTAAACAAAAAAGAAGAAAATCACTGTTATCAATTCCATAGACGGTACGTCACAACTGATGTGAGCAATTACTCCAAGTCGTAAAAACACTTGCAGAGGGTTGAAGCCGGACTGTGAAGATCAGTTAAAGGACGTGCATCTTGAACGCTTTGATCTGTACTCCTCTTGCCTTACTGGTTCACATTCCCAGTGTGAGAAAGGAAGTGGTGTTATCATCACCCAGTGAAGTGCTCAATTTTTCACACCCAAGGTGTCATAATTCACTGCAGCGTTTTTTTTACGACTTGACTAACATCTGAGGTTAGTTTGTACTCCCCTGAGAAAACAAGCGCTGCATGCCACCTTGTTCTTTCGTACACACACACACACACACACACACACATACGGGTTTATGTGATTTATGAGGACACTTCAGCCCAAACCAGTTGTTTGGTGTATTATGGGGACACCCCTTTCCACTTGCTCTACAGTGATGTGGAGGGTATCAAAAATTTTGTTCTGAGCCATACAACACAGATTTCACTTCAGAATTTGTATACACACAACACAACTTATAATATAACAACCTGACTATATACTTAATTATGAGGACACCTTAATTAAGTGTCTAAGCCCCGCCTATGACAAAACCAAAATTATAAGGACAGTGGATACACACACACACAAATGACATTAATGTGTATTAGAGGGACAAACATGAATTAATGGGACATGGCAATACACAAACACAAACGTGAAGGCATTGTGCATTATAAGGACACACCTGATTTATGAGGACAAATGAACACAAACACATCCTCACCTGTGGCTCAGACTCCAACACTCAAGGACCGGCTATTTGTGTGGTCACATGACCATATGACATTTGAA
This sequence comes from Romanogobio albipinnatus, assembly GCA_023566225.1. NCBI lineage: Eukaryota > Metazoa > Chordata > Actinopteri > Cypriniformes > Gobionidae > Romanogobio > Romanogobio albipinnatus. The sequence continues at coordinate 50,859,283 of CM042245.1, read as the reverse complement.
CAGACATGAGGACATATAACAGTACACACCTTCAGAGAATAAGAAGTTTATTAGTACTTGTTTACAACATTACAGCTGTTGCCCTGACAATATTACATAAATCACAAGATACACTAATGCATGGAGATGAAGAACTTGAAACCTTTCATAAACATAATTATTAACAAAAATTACTGAACATAAATTAATGGTACAGTTGACCCAATAATGAAAAATAATTGTCATACCATAAAGTTTTTCTAAACCTTTATGAGTTTCTTTGTTCTGCTGAACCCAAAGGAAGATAGTTTGAAGAATGTTGGTGATCAGACGAGTTCCACAGCACAGAAAAAACACTTACATTCTTCAAAATATCTTCTGCTCTGTCAAAAAGATGAAAGAGAATCACAGGTTATGAGTAAATGAGGACAATTTAAATATCCCTTTAAAGCTTTCAACACAAGTTTAAGACATTCCATACATTATATCAAAACTAAATGACCAGCAGCAGCAAAACAAAACAAAACAAAACATGGGTAACACTTTATAATAACGTTCAGTTATAAGTTATTAGATAATGAACTAATCATTTACAAAACATGACATTCATACATGATTATTAAGTGATATGCTAACCATTTACAAATGTGCTGTTTATTATCGAACAATTGTAAATCATGAAATAAATCAAAACAGATCAATAGTAGATGTTTGAGTTATTAGTTGATGCACTATTTATCACTTATAAATTAATGGAGTATTTATGTCAAACTTCTTTTAGTGTCGTCTCAATAAACAATGGGTAATCTTGAACAAATGATGAACAGACCATTAGTCAATGATCAGTAATTTATCGATGCATCTTTAAGTTTTCAGCTGTTCTGTGTTCAAAAGCACACACACATTCAGGATGATTGAGAAGATGATTAGTTTTGAAGCTGATAATCATGTGTAAATGCCTGTGAAGCGGTTTGATCAGGTGCTGTAGAGCGGTTAAAGAGGAGACAGTGTTCTAACCCTCAGCGCTCAACACTTACACTAGTGTTCAACACCTGTGCAACTCATTTACAACACTTTCTGCATCCCCTAAAGTCTACACTACACTTATATATGAATACATGCTATAGCATACCACTAATCATTTATGAATGTATTAACCAATAACTTCTAAATGACTGATAACTGAATTAACAAAACATTCACAAAATGTTAGCATATTACTTAGTCATTTATGAATGTCATGTTTTGTAAATGATTAGATCATCATTATCTAATAACTTATAACTGAACATTATTATAAAGTGTTACCCAAACATTTTGCAACAATTTCCTCTTTAGTGCTAATCCCCGATTCCTGCCAAAGTCTGGTCTGTTTTGCGGAGTGTGAGAAGCTAAAGCAGGACTCCTGCTCCGCAGTTAACCCACTGAAATGTGCTCAGTTCTGCAGAGATTCTCCTGGAGATCATATCTGTGGTTTTCTTCTCACCTCGCCCCTTTCAGAAGATTCAACAATCACTACAAAAGAGGAAATAAGGAGCTTTAAAAAGAATCACATATTAAATTGCAATATTGGAAGAAAAATCCGATTAGATTATTTTCCAAACTCGTTCAGCCCCAATTTAAATGTTATCCAAGGTAATGTTCCTGTTCTTTTATGCATTATAGTATGTCAGGTGTGTGTGGCTTACACCTGGTTTATGAGGACACATGTTTTATGAGGACATCATAAGATGTTCCTGATGTTTTACTTGACTGAAGAATCTCAGTGTGTGTGTGTGTGTGTGTGTGTGTGTGTGGCTTACACCTGGTTTATGAGGACATGTGTTTTATGAGGACATGTGTTTTATGAGGACATCATAAGATGTTCCTGATGTTTGACTTGACTGAAGAATCTCAGTGTGTGTGTGTGTGTGTGTGTGGCTTACACCTGGTTTATGAGGACATGTGTTTTATGAGGACACGTGTTTTATGAGGACATCATAAGAAGATGTTCCTGATGTTTGACTTGACTGAAGAATCTCAGTGTGTGTGTGTGTGGCTTACACCTGGTTTATGAGGACACGTTACAGGGATATGGAATAACACACTTTAACACAACTCATGGTTGACTCAAAGTGCTGTACAATACACGTGAAGTCAAACATAATAGAAAGACAATACAAACAATACAGTAGATAAGTTATACCTGGTTATAAGCTAACCCTAAAAAACTCTAACCCTAGTAAACGATATAGTAAACCTATAGTCTGGCGGCCCACCAGTTTCATAATGAACCAAACATATTTTTCTGGTGTTTTCAGCGTATCAGTTCACAGTAAGTGCAGTGAACTCCATCTCTGCATGTGCTGTGAGTTTAATGTGCATTTGGGAATGCAACGCCACCAGTTACGCTTTGTCATATGTACATAATTTCCAACACTTTTGTGGACTGATTATTACTGTATTTATTTCCCCAGCTCAAATATGAGTCTTCTATATCGGTAATGGCCACAGTGAGCTGAGAATTATGGGTTATCAGTATCAATTCTAATATTCCTTATCAGTGCACCAGTGTCCTTGTAATAACATGTGTCCTCATAAACCTGGTGTAAGACACACACACACACACACACACACACACAACACTGAGATTCTTCAGTCAAGTCAAACATCAGGAACATCTTATGATGATGTCCTCATAAAACATGTGTAAGCCACACACACCTGACATACTGTGATGCATAAAAAGACAGGAACATTACCTTGGATAACATAAACCGTTAAAATAATCTAACAAATGCTAAATAGGTTATGTAAAGTTTTCCGTACCGTGCATTTCCTTGGCCACTCAGAATCACTGTAATTATATGTGATCTCTTCATCAGGACAGATGCTCCTTACAGCAAATAAGCATAGGTGAAGTTTTTCCTATCCACACGGATCGTCTTCATCCAGCTGTTTGGGTTCATATGGTCAGAGATCATCCAAGGGAACCGCCATCTCGGCTGATTGACACTAAATAAATGACAATTCAACTTTCAATTAAGAATTCTTATTCCTGTTAGACACACAAAAAAGACAATATTAGAGCTGAAAATCTAATAACAAATATTCAAATATATTCTTTGTGATCACCAATTATTTAATAGTTTAATAGCTTTTGGTATTAAGATGTGTTTTGGTCGATCGGATCACAAGTGGATGATGCTAAATACAGGTGTAAATGGAGTCTAAAACATTTTGAGCTCGTCAACTTTCAACCACTTCCAGGAGTTGGAAAATGCATTCAACCGGATTGCTTTCGTAGTGTAAACGTCTGTGGTAGAATGTGTTCGAACAGTCACAAAAGACCGCCTGCTCTCCGCCGACTGACCTAATGTGGAAACTAGAGATGCTCCGATACCAGTATTGATATTCGTGTGTAGTGTTTGCGTCCAGACAAAGAAACACAGACAACAGAGCAAACACAGAGCACAATGTGAATATCAGAGAAAGATGAAGAAAATGTATCTAATAAACAGAATATTAAACAAATGAAATATCCATACTATAGCTGCTGTGCACGAAATTATCGCTGGAAATTATGGCCCATAATTATACAGACTTCTGTTGCATGCTCTTGACTGCTGACCACTCACCAGCACACATTTGGATTAAAAATACACTGTATATGCAAGTAAAAACTTTAACTATTACATGATTTTTGTATAATTAGTGGTTCTTTGTGTTATTACAGGAAGGCGGTACAGTTATCACAAAGTTTTCAAGAAGTTTTCAGTGGGCAAACATCCAAAGCACGCGCCCAAAAAGCTGCCTCTTAGACACTGCGCAAATGTCTTTCATATCTTCTTGCACTTGAACAGACCAAATTATTCAAACAAAATTGTCAAAATAAAACCTAGTCGGTTATGTCTTAAGTGAACGTAAACAACCGAAAGAAAAACACGTGTGTAACAGCATGTTGGATATGTGCAGCTCTTAAAGTGATAGCAGCCTAATAAACCTGCTGGTAATCTAATCAATGGTAATCTAACAACAAAAGACAGCTCTACATATTCACTATTAAATTAAAGATAAAATATGATTCAGCAGGCCCAGTGCTCTCTCCCATCTCATGGCCATAGTGTGGCAGAAATGTCACCAGAATGTGTGAAAAACAATCTATTTAATGAGTTCTTGAACCGCTGTGTCTCCGAGCAACACTGTTTTATTTCTCAAAGAATCAACGTATTTGAACGAATCAGATGAGTAAAATTATTTATTTAAGCTACCCATTCATAAATAAAGTTTGCAATTTGAACAAATCGGTTGAATGAAGGATTCAACTCACTCAATACAGCACCATGATGGCCATTTTAATTTCAGATTTAAAAAGTAGCCTATTATTTAATTAATTATTAGCTAGACTAATCAGGCTACATCTTCAAACGTGTAATTAGATTACTTTACCATTTACTCTCTTTCTAAAAACCATTCCATTACTTGTTATTACTAAGTAGCCAACTTTCTAAAGCCCATATCAACCTCGACCAGTTGAACAATATAAATATAGACATGATACTGCTCTTTTAATTCTACCAAATAAATAATATAAAACTGCATAAATTATTATTGAACTGACCAAAGTGTTTAAAGGGTGAAGGTTACATTACATTTTAACAAAAGATGTAAAATTTTGATCTGACATAAGAGGACACAGATATGGCATTTAATGCATTTAAAAATACTGTTCATCTCTGGCTTCATTGCTCAGTGTTATTTCAGGGTTTTGATCTTTCCTCGACTCTGGCGAGGCTAGGCATTAAGGGTGTGAACCTACACTGGTCTCACGGTTCAGTTACGATTATCATGCCATCGATTCGGTTCGGTTCAATATCACGATGCCTCACAATGCATTGACGTTGCACTTTATCCTCATGTATATAATTTTGTCAGTCAGTTAAATGAACTGAACCTTTAATTTTACCTGCTCAAAGAAAACATGCTTCTTGAATGTATCAAACAAAACTCAAGTCTGGGCACAGAAGACAACAGGAGCGTTTAGAACAAATACACAAAACTAAAAGCCACTTCAGGAGGAGGTCTGGGCCGCATTACAGTGAAAGCTAAAGTATAAATGCATCTGGTTGTGGAAACAATTTACTCCTCCCAACAATGTTAAAAAATAAACGTGTGAGAGCGTGTTATGGGCTATATGTTATAGCCAGATATGACAGCGCTACTAAAGCACACATCGCAGCAGACGAGCAGCTGAGTATCTCTTTATCAAGCCAGTGCACACACTACCGCAAATAAAACCGAAAGCAAGTCGCAGGTGCTCAACAACATACAATCATATTCATTAAAAGTAAAGAAACCGAATGATCTCACCAGCGCTGTTGCCGCACTCGCTCATATTGCGGTCTTTGATTGTGAAATTAGCTGATGATTAATAAAATGCAGCTCATATCTGTTGATTTCAGTGACATTAACTACATTAAATCTGCATATTGTGCGGGAATTGGAGATCGGATTAATATCCGTTTTGCGGAGATACAGTTATGTGACCAAGTGTAAATGAAATAATTTTGATAAATCAGATAGATATCTGATCTGTAAAATCGCATGACCAGGTGTAAACAGGCCCTTTAAGAACTCTAACATTGATATAATTTGATCTATTTTGGCAGAGCTGAGTCCGCTTGGCACTGACAGGCGTTAACAGCTCACGATGAAAACGGCTGACGTGGTTTCTCAAGTTAGTGGTATTACCCCATGCACATTTGATTTGTGCGTGACATGATTTACACACAGCGCGTGTCTTCTCCAGGTCGTGCTTACCAGGTTGTTCATAAAAGCCGAAATGTGCCCAGATGTCTGCTTTTACAGTAGTTGGAGCATTTTTAACTACTCATACTTGCGTCTCGCCTCCATCTACCATTGTATGCTACCACAACAACACATGTACGTGACAAATGATGGCAGAAAAGCATCAGTACATTATAATCGGTTATGGTCTATTACTGAACCAATACCGAATCGTCCTCATCTGCATCACGATGCATCGAAGAAACGATTAATTCCGACACCCCTACTAGGCATGTTGCATATTAATTGCTCTAGGAACCTCAGAGTTTTTTTCATTTTTGTGTATTTTGTGCTACTCTATAATGATGTTGTAGTTGAGGTTATTTGTAGCGTATAGGGCCCAAACATAAACTCAAGCCCAGAGCCCCTAGTCCTACCCTGATTCTATTTATTTGTGCTACTGCTTGCATTTAGCCCTGCAAATATAGAGTTCCTTTCAAGTCCTGCCTCTTTTGTTATAAAATGTAGTTGTTATGGGGAAAAATAATGTTAAAAGTCTGGGCCCACCAGGAATTTCAATTGGCCCATCCTGCATCTCAAAGCTGGAGCCGGGCCTGTGATACAGCAATAGAATGAACAGTGGAAGTAACAGTAGCTCCTATAATACAGTTTAACAGGCATAATTAGGCATGAAAATAACTGAAGGATATCTATTTGCTAAGCCAACTCAATTTGATTAATATTCTCTACCCAATATTTTTTTTAATTAAAAGGGCAATGAAAATACAAGGTATTGGTACTATCGGTAAGTCGGTAAGTACTAAAAATGAAAGTATTGTATCGGATTCGTTCTGGAAAAAGTGGTATCGGTTCATCCCTAGCGTAAACATTATGGGAAGTGTGCAAGACAGACGTGATTTAAACTTTGTCAGCTAATTACCCAAGTTTGGTTTGAAGAGGAAAAACGTAAAGGACAATGTTCTCTCTCAGCATTCCTGATTTCTAACACACATTCACCGTGTTCGGCTGGTCTCCGCTCGCATTCATATGTAAATTGTGCGAGTTGTCGTATAACATTATAACAGTATAACAGTATACACACTAATGTAATTAGTTATAAAGTCTTCGGGTTTAGTTGTCGTGTTTCATAGGAAGAGCGCTATTCTGACTACATTAGATTAGATTAAACTTTATTGTCATTACACAAGTACAGGTACAAGGCAACGAAATGCAGTTTAGATCTAACCAGAAGTGCAATAGCAGCAAGTGCAGGATATACAACGGTTGCATAAGTGCAGGACATGGATATGTACTGAATAAATATATAAATATGTTCAGTACATATCCATTATGCAACCACTGTATATCCTGCACTTGCTGCTATTGCACTTCTGGTTAGATCTAAACTGCATTTCGTTGCCTTGTACCTGTACTTGTGTAATACCACGTAACTTAGATAATAGATTTTGTGCAAATATAAGTTGCAATATCATGTTAATATTTTTTAAATATCTGCATTATCGTATAAAGGATGCGTTCTGTTGAGTTAATAACCTTCTAGCAAAGCGCTTCAGTTTATGGGTCATTCTCTTCAGCAGAGCTCAAACAAGTTATTTAAGTCATATTAAAGAGGTTTACCATCACTGTAATATTAAAATTGTTTCATTTAAAAATATATACAGTATATAAAGCATTGATGCATTATTATTAATAACTGGCACCTTTATTGTTCTCGCATTATTTTAATCAACAATATGGTTTGATTTAAATCATTTTCTTATTCTCCGTGCGGAGACTTATCCATGGCACAGGCATTTTGATTCTTTATATGTAGCCTAAGTCATGTTGGCCAATGACTTGTTTGCATTATTTAGGTATTAGGGCTGGGCGATAAAACGATAACTATATGTATCGCGATAGACACGTAATCGATATCAATAAAAAATGTGTTCGATAATTTTTTTTTCTTCGTTGGAAGAAACCAGAGGTTGCGAAGCAAGTTTGGTTGCATGAACAAAGGCACTCGCTCTATGGTAACCTAGCAACATAGGGAGTGACAGGCTAACAGCCAATCATGTAACAGTATCAGTTTGGTTGACCACCTCCGCTGACAGTGTGTTCGTTTGGGGACGTGTTTATACTCGACGCGCTCGCCGTTGAGCTATTCTTCAGCTGAATCCGAAATCGCACCCTAAACCCTCAAATCACTATTCCCTACTTTAGTCCACTGATACAGTTCACTTGAAGGAGTGAATGAGAACGAGTGAGTGATTTCGGACAGTGTGTACATCGGCTGTACACTCGTTATTGCGGTGCATTGTGGGATAGAATGAGTGCACTCAATAACGTCCACTATGGTTTTGGAAACCACTACAGATGGCTGTCCCTTCAAATACTGCCCTATTTAAGGGTATAGGGGGCGATTTCAGAGTCAGCCTTTGAAACACATGCAGAGGTGATGTTAATCTGCATCACTGCCTTATGACAAAACATCTAAACGCTAACAGTTACAAATAAATAACGGAACCACTGCACCTTAATGTTAAGAGACAACTGTTAAGTGTTCATTGTGATTTTAGACTTGTTTATATTTTAATTATTTGAGTGTTTTCTATGGTTGTGTTGACATTTCTGCCTTTATAACTGAGGGGATTATAATCAGAGGAAGGTTACGTTTAAAATAAAAATATTTAAATGTATCATATTTTTCTCCTGGTCCTTATTTTAAACAGGTCATAATAAATATAAATAATTATCGATATCGACCGATATGAAACACTTATATCGTGATACAGTTTTCAGCCATATCGCCCAGCCCTATTAGGTTTTTTTTTGTTTTTGTCAGGCAGTGGGTTTTTTGGTAACACTTACAATATGGTCTCATTTGTTGATGCATTTACTAACATGAACCAATATAAAGCAATAACCTTTGTTAATGGTAGTTAATATATCATTTGTGTTCATGTTAGTTCACAGTGCATTGACTAATGTTAACAGATCCGAGGCTGGATATGAAAATGTTGAGATTAAGTGATAATAAGGAAATAATAAGGAAAAGTGATATAAAGAATTATCAGTATCGGGCAAAATGTTAATGTCGGTGCATCCCTACTGTAAACAGGGCCAGAATTATAAACTTGCATACACATCAAACACTTACCAGAGGAGTTTTCCATCATAACGAAACTCAAACATGAACACTTTCAGGGCATCATGAAGATATGTTCTTTGCCTCCACTCTCCTTCTTCTTTGCTTATGAGTCTCCAGCAGGAAATCTCCTTTCTTAAACTCAGCACAACTGAACAACAGAAGAAAAATCATCACTGTAAACAACATATGTACCTGGCACAGCTTTATTAAACAGATTAATTTCACTTAAACTTAGCTCTATCAGACCATTCTTTTTTCTGAAGAGAACTTTACGGCCTCCTCCAGTGGCTTGAGCTTTCTCATTTCAGCCATTATCTGACGTGTCTGCTGTCATAGAGAAAAACATCAATAATTATGAGCATTGCATTTAATTTGACATTCTTCAGCAAGATTGTTTTCATAATAAACATTAATACTTACAGTTCTATTGGTACAGAGTATATTTTATTACATTCAGGGGGAATAAAAGCATATTTTGATCTCTTTGTTTCTTAATAATATAATAATAATACCTTTAAACCAAGCTAACGTTAAACTGCAGTAATATTTAACAACAGTAGCATGTCAGGATACTGTATGCCCTTCACAGACTGTAACTTAGTCATGACAATGCATTGTTACGATGGCTAGACTGATTTATGTGCTCAAAATAAGTTATTTACAATTATATTGGAATCTAAAACAAGTTAAATCTGACAAGCATCTCTGAATCTCTCCTGACAGTGGGATCAGAATGACTAACGTTATGCTAGCGCCGTTAGCATCAGGCGCTAGCTGCTTTCTGACTGTAAACCGAGCAGAAAAGAGCTTATAAAACACACACAAACAAGCCAAACTTAGCCACAAGAGATTAAACTGCAGATTAACTTACCTTTCTTTTAATAGTTGCTGCAGACAGGTCCAAATCACAGATGTTTTCTCAGGTGCTGTTTCTATCCGGTCCAACGAGGAAATTAACTGATTATATAATATTATATGATATTTAAGGATTACATTTCATTCAAGGATCACTCTACGTTTATAAATATGTTTTACGATAGATCAATTGTAGACAATAATGTTTAAATAACGAGTAAATTGAATAAACCCACTTGTACACAGTGGACCTGACAAAATCTGACATTACGAGGACTTCAGGCGATCAGCCAATCAGAAGCTGCGATTCATACACGGAGCGAATATTCATGAGGGGCGCAGTACCGCGGACCCACGTCCAGGGGCGCTGTGGCGATACACAGCTGATACACAAAATCAGGTCATTGTGTATTATGGAGACTTCGGCTGAAATTCAGGATTTGAGCTCCCCCTATGTATAGAAACACTTCTACACTGTTAGTATTATGAGGACACCGGCCCTGTCCTCATAATTGAAAATGTCCTCATAATGTGGTGTGTATTCAGGTCAAATGTCCCCGTAAATCACATAGACAAACACACACACACACACACACACACACACACACACACACACACACACACACACACACACACACACACACACACACACACACACACACACACACACACACACACACCGTCCATTCCTCCATCAGAGAAGGCAACACCACAAGCAAGTCTTTGCTGAAAGGAGTGTTTGCATTGGTTTTAATATTTCAGATTTTCTTTTTAGAGAATTTTCAGCAAACTCTAATGATGGAACATTAAAGGAAATTCCGGTTCCGATTCCACTAAATGCGAGCACTTAACCTCATAAAAAAACACAAAAAAAAAACACTTTCCTTTCCTCTTTCTCTTCCTTCTTCCCTCCCTACTCTAGCCTGTACTACACTGAGCAATGTACACGGTCTCAGGATTTCAGGCTCTTATTGCGCTTCTCGACTCTTCATGACCAATCGCTTCATGTACCCCCAAGTTGTAAGTCGCTTTGGATAAAAGCGTCTGCTAAATGCATAAATGTAAATGGTTCTGGTTCCATAATTCCATTAATAATTATTTTAGTACTTTTGAAAAAGAACCTTAGATTCATCCAAGGAAGAAGGAGGACACAGAACTAGACATAATGAAAATCATTTGGTTTAAAAATGTTTTTAAATGGATCCGGTTCAGAGTAAGAACCAGTTCTTGATTCCACACTATAGAGTTCTAGGAATCATAATGTCTATTATACCTTATGTAGGCTTTACAATTTTTGTGTGTGTGCGATTTGGCTTTCCCATCAGTCTGCCAAGCCTTTAGTCAGACCTTTAAAATCTGTTGATTATGTCCTAATGAATGACTTAACTCAACGGCTTTACGAATTTGGCACCAGGCTGAGCTTACTAAATACTTTTACAGTAAAACTGACCCAAGCACACTGTAAATTCATTCGAGTCCATTCGTTCCAGATGATGTTTGGTCACCGAGGATGGAGTCGGTTCAGATATCTCCCCTCAAGGCACGGTGACACCATATCGCCTCTCGCACATCCTGGACTGATTAGTTAACCACTCCGCCGCCGCTATGTGTGTGTACGTGTGGTTGCACAACAGTGGGAGATTGTCGAGATTTTTGTGTGCTGTTGAATAAAGATTGCACAAAGTTCTCACGGTTCCGTCTTTGCCCCCCTCACCTCTCATTGGCCGCTCTGTTTTAATGGACAGACCCGTTGCCCCGCCCTCACCACAGGTCTGCCACTGGCAGTGAAACTGATGCTGCCAGTTTTTAAATATTTATTTCTGTTCATACTAGGGGGCCTGAGGCAGGCAGTGTCGATTCCCTCTCACTTTGTCTCCCGAGAGAGAATTTTCTTTTTTTTTCTTTTTTTTTTCTGTGAAAAAATATTACTGTCTTTTATGTCCACGCAGAATCTTGCCAGTTTTATTCTTCTAAGATGTGACCTGTGCTCTCCGTTTGAGGTAAAAAGAACTCCACATGAATAATGATTTCCTCTTCCTTGTTTTTTTAATTTGACATGCATTACATTTTAACATAAGCCATTCCGGTGAGCCCTCACTTACCTGATCCTGTCAGGTGGAATTTGCCGGTGGATTTCACATGCCCAGGGGAGGCACCATCATCCTTGGGTTTAGTCACGACCCATTTGTTGCTGTTCAGTATCAACCCTGTGTGAGTTTGGTATGGTATGAGATGATGAACTAGAGCATAGGAGTGTGAGACTGGAAAGCAGACGGCAGTAAATTTGGCAGAGCGGGTTTTGGTAGCTTGTTCACTAGGCTTGGCTCGGGTGTAGTACATTAGGCAGATGACTTATGATGACAGCTGGTTTGAGCTCTCTCACACACCCTGCAGTACCTCCAGCCACCAGAGGGCAGCACTACTGCGAGCACATGCACTTTTATTGTGTCTTTTCCCAAAGGGGATTACATTTTACAGATAAATCTTGCTTTTGTGGTGTTTCTGCTTATTGCCCCCAAATGCTCTGTAGAAAAACATCTCCAGTGCTCACAAAACATAGGATAGAATGTATTCATGGCTTTGGGCAGTATTGGGTGGCAGTGCTATGAAACTGTCAGTAAATGTTTTAATAATGAAAGCCAAGTATGTGAAGGCCAAGTGTGGTAACCCATACTCGGAATTTGTCCTCTGCATTTAACCCATACAATTTAGTGCACACACAATGAGTAGTGAACACACAAACACTCACTTCGGCACCCCTAGGGAGCGATTGGGGTTTAGGTTGCTCAAGGGGACCTTAGTCATTTCCTGCTGGTATTGAGAATCGAATCTGCAACTTTCAGTCTGACTCTTTAACCATTAGGCCACGACTGCCCCCATGTTGAATGTATTAAAAGAATAGTTCACCCATTATGGAAATACGGTCATCATTTACTCACCTTCATGTCAATCCAAACCTCCATGATTCTTTTGTGAAAAACTGTGATTTGTTGATGTTTAATTCAATTTCTGATGTAATGATGAAGTTAATGAGGACAGGGACTTTTAAAAAAGGATGCAAAGCACCATAACAGTATGATAAAAGTGGCTCAAGTGACTTATGTGCTATATTTAAGTCTTAAGAAGGTATACAAACTGAATTGAAGTAATTCCCAAACCACAGCCATATACTGGTTGCCCACTGAAGCCAAGTAGGGTTGAGCCTGATTATTACCTGGATGCGAGACCTCCTGGGACAACTAGGTTGCTGCTGGGTGAGGTGTTAGTGAGGCCAGCAGGGGGCGCTCTCCCTGTGGTCTGTGTGGGTCCCAATGCCCCAGTATAGTGATGAGGACACTATACTATAACAAGCACCGTCCTTCAGATGAGAAGTTAAACCAAGGTCCTGACTCCCTGTGCTCATTAAAAAGCCCATGGCACTCCTCATAATAGGGGTGTAACCCCCGTGTCCTGGCTAAATTCCCTTCATTGGCCCTTATCAATCAAGGCCTCCTAATAATCCCTATCCACTGTGTTGGCTCTACCACTCTATATATCTCAGTCTCCACCTTTAGCTGGTGTGTGCTGAGCGCACTGGTGCCGTTTTACTGTGGATGCTGCACACTGGTGGTGGTTGAGGAGAGACCACCTATAGCGATTGTAATGCGCTATATAAATGCCTCATTTATTTATTCATTCATTCAAAATTATTCACAGAAAATCCAACATCTGCTCTGGCACTCCTTGACCTCTTCATGACTGATGTAGTGATGTCCAATTTGCTAATGAATCACTTGTTTGAATCAGTTCTTTTCGATGATTTGATTGATCCTGTTGACAAAACTGATCTAAATGATTCCTATGAATCAGACTGATCTGGTTCTCGAGTTCAACTCGCTTGCCGTTCCCTTCATTAGTCCACTAATATATTCCACTTGCAGGAGTGAATAAAAACGAGTGAGTGAATTTGTACACTGAGTGCGGTGGAAGAGCTGCCACTTTTATATAGTTTGTGCTTTCTGTTTAATAATCATTTGAAACTTGGCAAACTGGCAGCTCCAGTAGTGATAAAAAGATTTATCTTGAACTGTCATGTATAAACCTTATCGATTTAATCAATTAAAAAATAAATGTATACATGATGGATGATGGATGGATGATCGTGGGATTGAACGAGTGCACTCGATAATGTCCACTATGATTTCAGACACCACTACAAATGGCTGTGCTCTATTTAAAGGTATAGGGGCAATTTCAGACACAGCCACTGACTTCACTGCCCAATTTGTGTATAAATCACTCTTTTGAGTCAGATCTTTTCAGTGAATTAGTTCAACAAAAACTGATCTAAATGACTCATTTATGGATCAGACTTATCCGGTTCACAAGTTCAACTCACTGACTGAAGAACTGAATCACTCTTGAGTCAGATCTTTATAGGGAATTAGTTCATTCTGTTGACAAAATTAATTTGTTCATGAATCGGAATGGTCTGGTTCTCACTGCCTTCACTGTATTGGTCCCAGCGGTTAACAGGCCGCTGGAGGGAAAGATTATCAGTGAATAATGACTTAATTTTTTTTTGGTGACGACATTATAGTGCACGAGTCATATCAACTACTTCATTTTGATTGTTTGTGAATCTTGAAATGGATTTTTAGTGAGCTATTTTTGGATTTGATTCCACGTAGAAGTGTCTGTAGTATGGATGGAACAAAAGCTGATGAAACACAGAGCAGGGAAGGATGGATAGACATAGAGAACAGACAAAGGAGACTGCACAGATCGCCGCCCGAGGCCTACGCAGTTTCCTGCGAGAACAGAGATTTCAGAGAGTCCCGGGGTGAACCGCAAGCGGTCGACGAGGCTGTGAGAACCGCTTTGAGCCAAGTCGCTAAACCTTGCCTTCCATGGAATACATAAACCTGCCACGCCGTTTGATTTATCCTCCTCATTCACTCGCTCCTGTTACTCTGAGTTATAAACATTGTGTGGAAACGGAGGGAGAGGAGGAAAGAAAAATCACAGTCAGAAACGGAGAACATCCACCTTTTCAAAAACAAATCGGAGTGAAATAACTCTAGGGATGTGATGTATGACAAACCTCATCACAAAGTTATGTAGTTAATATATCTGGAGTAACACACTCTTACACACTCACAAACTGGAATTCCGGTCGTGTGTTAATAATTTTTTCCGATTTTATTTCACCTGCTGTCCTTGAATCTATTACATGAATCTCCGTACTATTTTTTGCACTGTTTTCCCCAATGGTTTTAATCTCTTTTTGGACACTCATTTTGTCCATCAGTTTCTCTGCGCACTAATCCATTCATGTCCCTGTGCGCTTCGCTCTTGGCCTGCTGTGTGTTCACTCAACATATTTGTTTGGGTTCTGTCTTATCTGACGTTTCTGTGGGATTATGTTTTTGTCCTTCTGTTTGTCTGTTGTGTTATTGTTCATCAGCACAAACATGTTTATTTGTTTGCCTGGACAGATGGCGGAGCTGTTGGCTGCCATGGAAAAGGTGAAGCAAGAGTTGGAGTCCATGAAGGCCAAGCTGTCGTCCACCCAGCAGTCCTTGGCGGAGAAGGAGGCCCACCTGACCACGCTGAGGGCAGAGCGCAGAAAGCACCTGGAGGAGGTGCTGGAAATGAAGTAAGACCTTTACGCCTGTCCTTCACTCCTTATGGCCTGATGCAGCGATTTGTTGCTGTACGGCTCACTGTCATCTTAAGGAAGAACATTTCATTGTTGCTTGTTTTAAAGGGATATATTATGATAAACAAGATTTTTTTTCTTTGCTCTTTTGAAAAGAGTATGTGGATATATTCCGTCATAACCAGCTGTGCCCTATTACAACTTGCCGTGGTCATTGTAACTCCACTTTTGGTTATGTTGACAGAAGTTAGCCTGTTTTCAGCTACTGTTAGAAGGATTTTTGTGATCGAGGTCAGGGGGTTTCAAACTGGACCCCCAAATATGATGAGTTATTTCATATATCATATCATGTTTCATTTATATCATATTAGAATGTGTCTCATACAGCATATATCACACATCCTCTCTCATATATCATATATCACATTATATATCATATCATCTCATACAACATATATCATCTCATACCATATCCATATCATATAATACATCATATATCTTATATCATGTCTCTGATATGATGTATCTCATACATCATACAGCATATATCACACATCCTCTCTCATATATCATGTATAATCTCATATATCATCTCATACCATATCATATAATACATTATATCTCATACATCATATATCATACCTCATATATCATGCATTGTATGTTCCATACTATTTTTTCCATAGACCGTGAAATTCATGATATGCACAGTTTACATTCTTCATCCTTTTTTTTGTTTTGTTGTAATGCTTTTTTTTCCTTATGGTTGTTTTTGCCATTCAACATTTCCTTAGATCCCCTGTTGCTCCCCTGATCCCAGTTTGAAAATCCTTGTTATATAGGTATAGGTATTGAGGCAGGATTTTTTCCTAATCCACTAGGGACCGTGTGCTCTTGGGAGGCTGAATAGCTTTTTGAGTGCTTCTTTATTTCAGACTTTTCCTCATCATCCACTGAGCTTCTACAGACTCATCTTTCCAATAGATCACTTCAGGAGAATCCAAGGACCCCCTCACTCTCCCTCTGTTCTCCCACAGCATTCGCCCCAACTCTCTCTTGTCTTTTCTCATGATCTCTTACAGGATTCTTTGCTGCTCATTTGCTTATCAGTGCCTGTGGTGCTTGAGTGTTCTGAGCACTTCTTGACTCTAGATAGGGATAAGAGGAGGACTAGAGGAATAAAGGAGGTTGAAGGTCTCCATACCATAACTGAATGAGGATTCAATGAAGGTGGTTCTTCAAGGATCCCTGCTAGAAGTCTGAGCTTAGAGGAGTTACAGAAAAGAGGCCCTCTCACTTTCTAATTGATGTGTCTCCACTCAGATGGGTTTGGGCTCTAAAGATAAAACCTTGACTTCTGCCTTATAGAGTAGGAATACATCATTACATTTGATGCTCCCATGACATTTAAGAGATATAGACATGGTTCTAAGAGGAATGTTGTAAAGATAACACATTTTTGGGTGAGATTAGGGCTTTTTGTCGCACTTTACAATGAGTTTTATTCGTTTGTGTATTGACAACAATGAAAAACTCTTTTTACAGCATTTATTCATTTCAATTAATGTTAATGTATAAGTATATTATTTTTCATTGTCATTTCATGTTCTTTATACATTAATGTTAATTTATAACTTAATATGTTTGAGAAATAAAAAGTGAAATCTTTTTATTTAGAAATAAAAATGACAAAAAGAACTAGAAATGTATGTTTATGTATATTACTGAATAGATAGACAAAAATATTTTTAATTAATTGCATGACATGCCATGAATTGCATATGTCCATATTTGTTAAGAAAAGCTGAGACTTTATTTTTCTGCCTCCTCCACTGTATATTGTCCTCACAGGGTTATTGTTTTAAATTTAATATCAAGCGAGTTCAGAATAATGATCGTGGTTGTGGAAAAATGAGTCAGAATGGGAGTTTCAAGGACTCTTGTGTTTTCCAGATTGGCGTGGCTATTTGATTGTCAGCCATATTCTCAGACACACGGATGTGCGTGCGTGCTTCAGTTATGCTACCGATGACTTCTGGCAGTAAAAGAAGATAAGGAGAAGGCTGACAAATGATGGGAGTCTTTATCTAGGTGTAATGTGTTTAAATTAATGCTGTGTACTGATTCCCAAAAAGATTGTTTTGCCTGGTAATATGAAAGAGAAGGCGAGCAGGGCCCCATTGCATCCAAATTTGGCTGTTAAAACCAGAAGGTCAGCTCAACTGAGACAGAGAGCGTTGTGTATCTCCACCGGCCTCTCACTAACCGCACATTTACAAAAAAAAAAGTCTCGTATTTGAGTGAAAATAAGGCTCTGATAGGGATGGAGGAGAGAGAGAGGGGTGGTCTTCGATCTGTTTTGGCGATGAACGTAATGCGGTCGGGGCCGGAGAAAGTAGACTCGTGCTGCTGAAGGGGCCCCGACGGCTGGCAGCAGAAAACCAACTGGACCACTCATTAAAATTTTGAATGAAAAAGCACAAAATAGCAGACGCAGAGGTCACAGACTTTTTATTTATTTATTTCCTCGGGCTGAACTTCCGACCGCACAGTTTAAAGTCAGCAGTGTGGAGACATCGACCCTTTGGGCTGGTTCTCCATCCACGCCATCTAAAAAAAGGCAGAATTACCACTCTTTCTAAACTCTGTTTTTTCCCTATGGTTTGCAAAGGACATTTTTTTAATACTTTTTTTTTGTCAGATGTATTTGTGTTGTAATTTTGTGTTCCTGCCTTTTTTTTCCAAAGTTGAATTCAAAGGAAAAGTTCTCCCAGAAATGGAGAATATCATTCATTCAAACTCATCAACGTCAAAATCTAGGGGATTTTATGGTACTAAATTACATTTATGCTGTAGTTATAATCCATTTATTCACTTTTTGAGTGAAACTTAATCTGTTGTAAATCTTGAATGCTTTAGAGCACAGACTTAAGTTTAAACTCTTTTCAAAGACACTTGGCAGATTATTGCTGAAGTGAAAAAAGTGAATTTAACCCCCTCAAGTCGGCGGTCGCGCCGGCGCGATCGGCTCTCTTTTTTTCTTATCAGTGCCAAAGAGACTCAAATAACTCAAAATGTTTTGCTTTTTGCAAAATAAAGAAAACAAACATGATGCGTGATCTGCAGCCTCTCTCTCAAAGACATTCATTCAGATTGTCTTCAGAAAAGGAACTCTTGCTTAGTGAATACTTGTCTCACAAACATGAGACATATGTCTTAAGAAACGCTGAAATGTCAGGTTTTAATCGAAAACAAATATTCTGTGTTTATGTAATCTGTTCGAAAAGCGATATATGTCAGTCACCCGCGAGTTACTTCATTATCCGGTAATGCAACCACGCCCACGGATCGCCCATTCTATTGAGATTCAAATACTGACGATCCCCGCATCAATGCCCACACATCAACTCATACAAACATCTAGTGAAGCACTGTAACCTTAATTCAGCTACATATTTTTGAAATGCGTTTGAGCAATAATCCTGGATTTATTCTCCTCATGCAAAGCTGTTCATTTCTGAAAGCAAAGGACTCCGCTGCTAAGGTCAGTTTATTCGGTTAGCATCTGTGAATATTAAATGCAAAAAGACCGTTTCAATATGAATCCTGTTGCAACATTAAATGTCGCAAGACTGTTTAGACAAGATTTATTTGGCTTGTTTTGGACAGATTATAATGTGTTTATTGTAAAAGAGCCTAGTGTCACATCATTAAAGCTTTTATTCGCAAATGTCTGCTCAGATGCTGTAAATATAGTACCAGTCAAACGTATTTTGCTTGATATTGATGTTTAAATATTATAGCCTTATGTTATTTTTTAAATTTAATATCAAAGTTTGTCAGAAATGATTCTGGGTTTTTGTTTTGTAGAAAGTGATTTTTTGTTTTGTAGAAAGAGAATTTCTTTCTTTAAAGTGAATTTCGTTTTGTATAAATTGTATCTTAATTTTAATTATTTATTATTTAATTTTTTTAGCATGAGACTACTTGCTAAATGTAGAAAATGCTCTTCTTAGTAATTTTTATCTTGTTTCTAGTCTAAATATTTAAACATTCTTAAATCATGATGCATTTACTAGATAAGTACAATTTCAACTAAATAAGAAGAGCATTTTTTTTGCTCTCTCAGTCAGGTATGAAGCTCATTCATTATTCAGCTTATTATGCAGCTCATAATGCGGGATATTGTGTTCTTTTGTCCTCTCAGGTGATACTCATCATTATTCATTAGATATCATGAAATTCGTCTCCTATTCATTTCCAATGCGGTCATTTGACAGCAAGGAGTACAAGTGTGACTATACTTTTTTTCAGGACCATTTAACCTTTTCAAATCATGTCCAGAATTTTTTTTGTGTGTGTTCACATAGCAAGTGCCAAAACCTTTACCAAGTTTCGTACTATTCCGATGAAGTAAAAAAAAATTTTTTTTTTTAAAGTACAATTTTTCAGTCAAAAATTACCAAAGAGCACCAGCAAATTAATTAAGCATATGCAGGGGCTTTCAGGCTCAAAATTTGACATTTGAATTTGAGGCAATTTGCATATGCAAAAGTGCAAATGAGATTCAACAGTATCAGTAGAGGGGAAGATTGTCATTTGATAATAGCGGTTGAATGACAAATTTGCTCTTTCACATAGACAAATTGGCACATTGTGTTTGGTTGCGAAATACACACAAACAATGGTGCCTGGTTGTATTGACAAACCTGGGATGCAGCATCTTCACTCACAATATTTAAGTTTATGCAAGTCCAAATTAGGGATTTATATAACTATGAAATGTACAGCTTGCACAACTTTTAGCTCATTAATCATGATGTTAAAGCTATTGCGAACCACCGAGGCAATTGAAGACCACGGTGCGGTCATTATTCAGATAAAACTCACTGAATGTAACCAGCAGTGAGAAAAGACCATTATGAGGTCATCGCTCAATTAAAATCCAAATGGACTGTCAATGGGGTTCTTTGATAATGCATAGAGGTGGATTCAAGCTGTGTTGGCGCCAAGGTTTATGAACGTAACTGTGATGTACGCAATGTGGTACTTACATTCAGGCTTGTTTTGTGGAATAAGCTGATGATTTAGAGCGATGGGTTAAGGCGGTAATGAGATCTCCAGCACACCACCCCATCCTCATGTTTCCTCTCCATTTAGCACAGTTTAAATGCCCCCGTACCGCTGGATATGAGATGTGGTGATATCCCAGTGATCTTCCATTTGATGTGGTTTCCTTCTCTCGTTCACTCTTACTTCCACCAGCTCACGTTCTCAGCTCGGTAAAGTGCGACCGCAAGGCAGACATCAGTCGTCTCCTTTTGAGCAAATGTTTAACTTTCTTTCTGCAGTTGTTTGGGAGTGCTGTACATTTTGGAGCGCCCGCTTGAGAGGTGGATGATGATGGAGGGGTTGATCTTGATCAAGAGGCCCTCCTCAGATGTTTGCTCTAAGGCATTAAGCCACTTGTCCGTATTTTAGGACTTGAAAAGAGCTGTCACCACCTTTATGGCTCTTAGCTTGCATCTTACTATGAAACACAAGCTCTTGCTTAGTTTTGCAAAGTTCTGGTCCACACAATTAGATCCGTTCACTTAGACAGAAAGAACCCATCTATCGTTCTATCTATCTATCATCTTCTCTACCAGTCTATTTGTCATTCCTCAAAATTGTCTTTCTTTTTTCTTTAAAGCCACCACTCTAGTTAAAAATTGCAATTAAATTTCTTTAAAGTTCAATGTATTATAATTGTTCTTCCTTATAACTCAAAGTTCTTGTTTGATTGCTTAATTACAAATTTAGGAATTGAACAGGAATTTATAGGGTGAACTTTCAATCTGAATTGTGAACAACACTGCCTTTTTAGAGTGGGTTTATCTGAAATATACTTCAATAATAGACTGTGCAGAAAAGTGGTTTAAATTTAAATAACGCTGTAGTAGTTGTTGTTTTTTTGCACAGACGTAACACAAGTAAAACAAGGCAGAGTATTCAAAAATATGTATTAATTGTCTCAGGGTGGTAATTAAACTTTTTCCCCCCAGACCTATTGCTGTCTGCGTTTTCATCGAGGTCTAAAGTACCGTGAAGATTAGGAAAATGAGTCCAGTGACGTAGGACTGCACACGACTTTCTAGTTCCCGCTTGATTTCACCCTCCGTATATAAGCTTAATAAAGCCTGAACCTCGGTCCTTCTGTCATATTTTTTAACATTTCAGGAACCTCGTGAGTAGGGACTTTCTGAGGGGGAAATTCAGAATTTTATACCCGGAACTTCATTTAGATCCTGGTCCCTGCGGTCGAAACATACAGAGTACCACCCCAAAGTCCCTATAGTTCCCGGGGAAAGTTCCTGCGGTGGAAACGCGTCTTAAGGGTCTCTGGCGAAAATCTATCCTCCGGTTTCACAGACAAGGCTTAAGCTAGTCCCAGACTAAAATGCATGTTTGAGCTGTCTTAACTGAAAGCATATCTTAAAATATGTCAGTTTCATTGTTTTGTCTCAAGATGTACACCAGTAATGTTTTTTTCTAAGGCACATTTATAAAAGCTAATACAATGCCCTAATTGAATTTAGGCCTAATCCTGGCTTAATCTAAACCCTGTCTGTGAAACCAGTCCTAAATATCTTTTGAACTGACTTCATGCTCCTAGCCTAGAAAACTTTAGCAAATCCAGTGATTATTTTTGCCTCAAAATCACTGGTTTGTATCGACTTACCTAGTACTCTTAATCCCTGAAGTTGCATTTAGTCAACCAATCAGATTAGAGCTTGCCGGAGTGAGAAAGGGTTTTTTTTTTCATTTGTGTGCGGTCCGTGGACTCTTGCAAAACCTGCAATGGTTTCCCGCTCGCCCTTGCGTAGTAGATCAATATCACTTTAAAAAAAAATTCCCAACAGCTCCCCACTCATGTCACGGCTGGAGCTGGATCTCCGGTGGGAGTCCAATTATAAGGTTTGAGCGCAGGTATGTGAGGAGTGTGTGTCCGAAGGTGTTTAAATTGACACGGGGTGATTGCAAGGCTATCGGCTGCCCACATAGTCTCTATTTGAAGGGTGGGTGAAGCAGCTAATTGCCCCTGTTAGCACTCTGGTTTCTTGGAGCGGAGCAGTCAGGCCGGCTCATTACAGGGGCGAATGCTTTAGAAAACAAACCTGTGTAGGTTCACCATGAAACCCAACCACAATTCGGCCCAAAAATGCTTTATCATCTTCACTCAAGTGATTCACAGCTTGTTGTGTGGCTTAAAGGGATTGTTGTTTGGTTCAGTTAGACGGAACAAAGCAAAAATGAGAGATGGGAAAAAACATTGGCACCTTACAGGGCTTGGTTTGGTATGCAGTAAAACGGCGATTAGCATCATCAAAAGAGGATTGCAAGGAAGTTCGAAAGATTTCATTTTTCCCTGTTTTTATTGTTTTAAGATATTAATCGCCAAGTCCAAATGTTCTTTTCCTTTGTAGATCTGTAATCTGTGAATGCTACCATCTTGCAGTGAACGATGCTTTCGTTAAAACAGAAAATGCCAAGTTCAGTGGGTGGTATGATTTAGTGGCCATAATGGGTGTAATAACACAGCGGACTTAACTCTCCCAGGCAAGCCGATCTTGGCAGCCTTGATGTAACGTTCTTAGGGGTGCTGGTTGGATTTGTCTACGGTATCTGGGAGGTAAGAGAGAGAGAGAATCTGACATGATCTCTTCTAAGAAGGCTAGAGCAGTCAGGGGCCATGAAGCCCTGGCCTGGAGATCTTAGCGAGCATGTGAATACGGATTATTACAGCATGGAGCCAATGAGGCTGGACGTGTGTGAGAGGCCAAGCGGGCCCTGCAGCGATTAGACTTTAAACAGCGTATAATGGCCTCTGCCCTTCCCGTCTCGACCCCGTCGCTCATGTACCCGAGAGCCATAATCCATCGAAATGTCGGGAAAGCGCAAAGACGCATGTAACGTCTCTGTAAATGTCAAGGGTGCTTAAAGATAACCGCGCACTGGCAGTAGTGCACCGCTGTACATTGAGACAGATCACATCCGACGTTGCTCGCCGCTCTGAGGTCTTCTGCTGGATCCATAATCATCAAATCATCTTTTGTTGTTAAACCAGCAGTGATAGGACAGTTCTCTTGTCCTACAAGAATTAAAATCGCAATCTCACCACCACTGCACACTTCATTTTCAACTATGCTTGCCTCAGTAGAAACAACATCTAACAGTTAAAGACTTGGTTTATCTGAAAAATGTGAAATTTGTCATTTTAAACCTGTATGATTTTCTTTAAAGAATTGACAGAATTGTGCCGGTCGCTCCTTGCAGACACAATAAATAGGGCACAAAAGCACCATAAACATGGTCCATATGACTTGTGCTCTGCATTCCAAGTCTTCTGAAGTCATACAGTAGCTTTGAGGAACAGAAGTTATTTGCTGAAAACCATTTCTGCTGCAGCTCTCTAATAGCATTGTTATCAGCATATATAAAAAAGTCTTACTATCACTGCCAGACAAAAATGTGCAAAAATTGTACCTTTAGGGGTACAGCAGCTTGTCTCTGGGACAGTACCTTTAAAATGACAACTTGGGCTACGTCTACATTATTCCGGATACATTTGAAAACGGCATTTTCGTTTCAAAACGCTCTCCGTCCGCGTTTTCCAAAAGTTTCTCATCCACACTGAAACGACGTAAAGCGCTAAATTTACCCTACTTTGCATGCGTAAAACCTTATAAAAGCTCATTGAGATGATACAGACAGAACAGACATCTTAAAGTTCTCACACTGTTCTTCTGGCAGGATAATTTTATTTAGCAAAATATCTCAGCATTCACTGATGCGTCCAGCTCGCTCTTAGTCGCCATTATATGTGTGGTCTAAAACGCAACTGCTCTCATGTTTTTGCCACAGGACTGTGATATGAATAGGACAAAAACGCTAGCCTGGATGCCAGACGAACTTAGGCCCGCCCACAAAAATTTTTGCACGGGCAGTTCGGTCTGGACTTGATCCATAGAGAAGTAATTATGCCCGAACAGAAACTGTTCGGACCAATGAAATTGTCAGGGCGGGCTCTAGACGATGATGGACAGATGATAAACAGTAACGTAATCATCCACGTCATCAAAGCCGCTTGGGTTGAATTTGTTCTAATCCTAAACGGAGAACTTGTATATGCATTCACCTTTACTATTTCTCTCAGAAATGATGATCGTGTTGGTAAGTACTCTGTGTATCCTTAAATTCTTTTTTTACAACACTGGCAAAGATCGTTTACACTCATCTTTTTCTTCTAACGTGACTTATTCCAGCGTGCGGGCAGACAGGGTTGCCAAGTTTTTACAGCAAAACTCGCCCAATTGCTACTCAAAACTAGCCAAAAACAAGCCCAATAGCTTTCCGGGTGGGGGGGTTCTCCGGGAAAAATGGCATTTTGGGGGTAAAATATGTGTTATTTTGGCAGGACTGCCTGTTATATTTCGCATTCCTGGGTCTGTATATCACATAATTAGGGTCACTTCAACCCGCGGACTTGGCAACACAGTGCAGTTGAGTTCTGTTGACATTTGACAACTAACGTTATGCGTCGCTCCGTTGCTCTGATTGGTTGTAGGCCTATCCAATTGAGGTCTTTCCTGGTTCGGTTTAAACACGCCCCATAATCACAGCCCAACGGAGCAGTATCAGACTCAAATTCTGACTAGAATTGAGTATGACGACGTCAGGCTACAAAAACGCAGTCTTAGTGTGGATGTGTTTTCAATGAAAACGTAGTGTGGACAAGGCCTTAGAGTACTTTGTACCATTAAGGTACAACTATGAAAATTTTAGGGGTAAATAAGGTACAAAGATGCCCTATTCACAAGCTGTTTTACCCCAAAACGAAATTTTTTTTTGCAATTTTTTGTGAATGTTTCTGAAGTTTTGTTTTAAGAAACCATTTGTTGCTTCTCTTAATCAGTTGTAATTAGTTGCGATGCACCAGCTTTAATATTTGGAAGTGCGAATCAGATTTGAGTGAATATGAGAATTTGCAGTGAATCGCTTTTAAAATGCTGTGTAATCTTTATGCAAAGCTATTTTTACTTGGAATATAATAATATAAGTTGTATTTTTTTGGAGCTTGTCAAAGTAAGTCCCCATTCATTTTAGTTGCATTGAAAAGAGCATCTAGTACATCCTGCTAACCTTTTCCTTTTGTCTTCATCAGAAAAAATAGGTCAAGAGGGTTTGGAACGACATGAGGATGTTTAAACAATGACAGAAATCATTTTTCGTAATCCATACAAGCATAAAATTAGGATATGTTCCAAGTAAGATTCAGGGTGAGTTTGAGGTTGATTCATACTGTAGATACACTGCATGTGTACTCAACAGTGTTGTAGACGGCAGCTCAGGAGGCTCTTGTGCCTCAAGTCAGCATTTGGTTTGGCAGGAATAAATCAAGTTGTTCTCTACAGGGAACTCCTGCTGTCTGACTGAGAACCAAGGCTGCACTTAAATCACCAACATCCTCGTGCTAACAGCCATCGCTGATTCTCCACCACCGTAGGGATTCCTAAGATGATCTCAGCATTACACCACACCTTAGGACCGTTTTGGAGGTGTGAATTTACACCTCTGTTCACAAATTGTGTTTATTTATTCCAGTTTTTCAGAGCAACATGCAGACTGTTTTTACTTGTACATATTCTCAGAGGATAATCTGTAATGGATTAGCCATGGTTTATGTGAACTCGTGCGTCAAAGCGTTCAAGGACTTTAACTCATCTAAGTGTTTGGCTTTTCCGTTCTAACCCTGTCGAGATTCTAGGGCTTCCCCATAAATCATGCTCCTAAATTGAAAGGGTGAACTGGAAAACCCACAACGACAACTTTGAAGGAAAAAAACTGAGGTTAAATGGAGAAAGTGACGCTGCAGCATAGCCTATGCTATCACCAAAAGGGCGGGGTGATAAATGTATTTCTCAAATGCAAACGTTCGAATACTCCTCCGCTTCTGCTCCTCTTAGACGGCTTGGGAATGCTCAAGGTCGGGACTCAGGGATGCATATCCATAAGTCTTATCAGTGCTGAGGTGAAGTGAGGAACTCGTGCTGGCAGCTCCTGTCTGCATATAAATCATATTGACCAGCTCAGCCGTACTCTCAGAACAGGCATCGGCCGAACCCATCTACGGTTATCCTGTTCTAAATCACTGTCGTCTAAAATCACCTCCATCGTAAAATGCAAATACTGTAAGTGCTCCTCCCAAAGATTCTATCTGCCTGCTATAAACTATGACCTTATTTCAAGTATGGAATCCTATCTATCTATCTATCTATCTATCTATCTATCTATCTATCTATCTATCTATCTATCTATCTATCTATCTATCTATCTATCTATCTGTCTATCTGTCTATCTGTCTGTCTGTCTGTCTGTCTGTCTGTCTGTCTGCCGTTCTATCATTCTGTCTGTCTGCCGATCTGTCTGTCTGCCGGTCTGTCTGTCTGTCTGTCTGTCATTCTATCTGTCTGTCATGCTATCTCTGTCTGTCTGTCTGTCATTCAATCTGTCTGTCTGTCTGTCTGTCTATCTGTCGTTCTGTCTGTCGTTCCAACTGTCTGTCTGTCGTTCCAACTGTCTGTCTGCGTTCTATCTCTCTGTCTGTCTGTCTGTCATTCTATCTGTCTGCCGATCTGTCTGTCTGTCGTTCTGTCTGTCTGTCTGTCTGTCTGTCTGTCATTCTATCTGTCTGTCGTTCTATCTGTTTGCCGATCTGTCTGTCGTTCTGTCTTTTGTTCTGTCTGTCTGTCTTTCTATCTGTCTGCCGGTCTGTCTGTCTGTCTGTCTGTCTGTCTGCCGTTCTATCATTCTGTCTGTCTGCCGATCTGTCTGTCTGTCATTCTATCTGTCTGTCATGCTATCTCTGTCTGTCTGTCTGTCATTCAATCTGTCAGTCTGTCGTCCTATCTCTGTCTGTCTGTCTGTCATTCAATCTGTCTGTCATGCTATCTCTGTCTGTCTGTCTGTCATTCAATCTGTCTGTCATGCTATCTCTGTCTGTCTGTCTGTTATTCAATCTGTCTGTCTGTCGTCCTATCTCTGTCTGTCTGTCTGTCATTCAATCTGTTTGTCTGTCGTTCTATCTCTGTCTGTCTGTCTTTCTATCTGTCGTTCTGTCTGTCGTTCCGTCTGTCTGTCGTTCTATCTCTCTGTCTCTCTGTCGTTCTATCTCTCTGTCTGTCTGTCTGTCATTCTATCTGTCTGCCGATCTGTCTGTCTGTCATTCTATCTGTCTGTCATGCTATCTCTGTCTGTCTGTCTGTCATTCAATCTGTCTGTCTGTCGTCCTATCTCTGTCTGTCTGTCTGTCTGTCTGTCTGTCTGCCGTTCTATCATTCTGTCTGTCTGCCGATCTGTCTGTCTGTCTGTCTGCCGATCTGTCTGTCTGTCATTCTATCTGTCTGTCATGCTATCTCTGTCTGTCTGTCTGTCATTCAATCTGTCTGTCTGTCTGTCTGTCTGTCTATCTGTCGTTCTGTCTGTCGTTCCAACTGTCTGTCTGTCGTTCCAACTGTCTGTCTGTCGTTCTATCTCTCTGTCTGTCATTCTATCTGTCTGCCGATCTGTCTGTCTGTCGTTCTGTCTGTCTGTCTGTCTGTCATTCTATCTGTCTGTCGTTCTATCTGTTTGCCGATCTGTCTGTCGTTCTGTCTTTTGTTCTGTCTGTCTGTCTTTCTATCTGTCTGCCGGTCTGTCTGTCTGTCTGTCTGTCTGTCTGTCTGTCTGTCTGTCTGTCTGTCTGTCTGTCTGCCGTTCTATCATTCTGTCTGTCTGCCGATCTGTCTGTCTGTCATTCTATCTGTCTGTCATGCTATCTCTGTCTGTCTGTCTGTCATTCAATCTGTCTGTCTGTCGTCCTATCTCTGTCTGTCTGTCTGTCATTCAATCTGTCTGTCATGCTATCTCTGTCTGTCTGTCTGTCATTCAATCTGTCTGTCATGCTATCTCTGTCTGTCTGTCTGTTATTCAATCTGTCTGTCTGTCGTCCTATCTCTGTCTGTCTGTCTGTCATTCAATCTGTTTGTCTGTCGTTCTATCTCTGTCTGTCTGTCTTTCTATCTGTCTCTCTATCTGTCGTTCTGTCTGTCGTTCCGTCTGTCTGTCGTTCTATCTCTCTGTCTCTCTGTCGTTCTATCTCTCTGTCTGTCTGTCTGTCATTCTGTCTGTCTGCCGATCTGTCTGTCTGTCATTCTATCTGTCTGTCATGCTATCTCTGTCTGTCTGTCTGTCATTCAATCTGTCTGTCTGTCGTCCTATCTCTGTCTGTCTGTCTGTCATTCAATCTGTCTGTCTGTCGTTCTATCTCTGTCTGTCTGTCTTTCTATCTATCTGTCTCTCTATCTGTCGTTCTGTCTGTCGTTCCAACTGTCTGTCTGTCGTTCTATCTCTCTGTCTGTCTGTCTGTCATTCTATCTGTCTGCCGATCTGTCTGTCTGTCGTTCTATCTCTCTGTCTGTAAGTCATTCTATCTGTCTGTCTGTCTGTCTGTCTGTCATTCTATCTGTCTGTCGTTCTATCTGTTTGCCGATCTGTCTGTCGTTCTGTCTGTTGTTCTGTCTGTCTGTCTTTCTATCTGTCTATCTGTCTATCTGTCTGTCTGTCTGTCTGTCTGTCTGTCTGTCTGCCGTTCTATCATTCTGTCTGTCTGCCGATCTGTCTGTCTGCCGGTCTGTCTGTCTGTCTGTCTGTCATTCTATCTGTCTGTCATGCTATCTCTGTCTGTCTGTCTGTCATTCAATCTGTCTGTCTGTCTGTCTGTCTATCTGTCGTTCTGTCTGTCGTTCCAACTGTCTGTCTGTCGTTCCAACTGTCTGTCTGCGTTCTATCTCTCTGTCTGTCTGTCTGTCATTCTATCTGTCTGCCGATCTGTCTGTCTGTCGTTCTGTCTGTCTGTCTGTCTGTCTGTCTGTCATTCTATCTGTCTGTCGTTCTATCTGTTTGCCGATCTGTCTGTCGTTCTGTCTTTTGTTCTGTCTGTCTGTCTTTCTATCTGTCTGCCGGTCTGTCTGTCTGTCTGTCTGTCTGTCTGCCGTTCTATCATTCTGTCTGTCTGCCGATCTGTCTGTCTGTCATTCTATCTGTCTGTCATGCTATCTCTGTCTGTCTGTCTGTCATTCAATCTGTCAGTCTGTCGTCCTATCTCTGTCTGTCTGTCTGTCATTCAATCTGTCTGTCATGCTATCTCTGTCTGTCTGTCTGTCATTCAATCTGTCTGTCATGCTATCTCTGTCTGTCTGTCTGTTATTCAATCTGTCTGTCTGTCGTCCTATCTCTGTCTGTCTGTCTGTCATTCAATCTGTTTGTCTGTCGTTCTATCTCTGTCTGTCTGTCTTTCTATCTGTCGTTCTGTCTGTCGTTCCGTCTGTCTGTCGTTCTATCTCTCTGTCTCTCTGTCGTTCTATCTCTCTGTCTGTCTGTCTGTCATTCTATCTGTCTGCCGATCTGTCTGTCTGTCATTCTATCTGTCTGTCATGCTATCTCTGTCTGTCTGTCTGTCATTCAATCTGTCTGTCTGTCGTCCTATCTCTGTCTGTCTGTCTGTCTGTCTGTCTGTCTGCCGTTCTATCATTCTGTCTGTCTGCCGATCTGTCTGTCTGTCTGTCTGCCGATCTGTCTGTCTGTCATTCTATCTGTCTGTCATGCTATCTCTGTCTGTCTGTCTGTCATTCAATCTGTCTGTCTGTCTGTCTGTCTGTCTATCTGTCGTTCTGTCTGTCGTTCCAACTGTCTGTCTGTCGTTCCAACTGTCTGTCTGTCGTTCTATCTCTCTGTCTGTCATTCTATCTGTCTGCCGATCTGTCTGTCTGTCGTTCTGTCTGTCTGTCTGTCTGTCATTCTATCTGTCTGTCGTTCTATCTGTTTGCCGATCTGTCTGTCGTTCTGTCTTTTGTTCTGTCTGTCTGTCTTTCTATCTGTCTGCCGGTCTGTCTGTCTGTCTGTCTGTCTGTCTGTCTGTCTGTCTGTCTGTCTGCCGTTCTATCATTCTGTCTGTCTGCCGATCTGTCTGTCTGTCATTCTATCTGTCTGTCATGCTATCTCTGTCTGTCTGTCTGTCATTCAATCTGTCTGTCTGTCGTCCTATCTCTGTCTGTCTGTCTGTCATTCAATCTGTCTGTCATGCTATCTCTGTCTGTCTGTCTGTCATTCAATCTGTCTGTCATGCTATCTCTGTCTGTCTGTCTGTTATTCAATCTGTCTGTCTGTCGTCCTATCTCTGTCTGTCTGTCTGTCATTCAATCTGTTTGTCTGTCGTTCTATCTCTGTCTGTCTGTCTTTCTATCTGTCTCTCTATCTGTCGTTCTGTCTGTCGTTCCGTCTGTCTGTCGTTCTATCTCTCTGTCTCTCTGTCGTTCTATCTCTCTGTCTGTCTGTCTGTCATTCTATCTGTCTGCCGATCTGTCTGTCTGTCATTCTATCTGTCTGTCATGCTATCTCTGTCTGTCTGTCTGTCATTCAATCTGTCTGTCTGTCGTCCTATCTCTGTCTGTCTGTCTGTCATTCAATCTGTCTGTCTGTCGTTCTATCTCTGTCTGTCTGTCTTTCTATCTATCTGTCTCTCTATCTGTCGTTCTGTCTGTCGTTCCAACTGTCTGTCTGTCGTTCTATCTCTCTGTCTGTCTGTCTGTCATTCTATCTGTCTGCCGATCTGTCTGTCTGTCGTTCTATCTCTCTGTCTGTAAGTCATTCTATCTGTCTGTCTGTCTGTCTGTCTGTCATTCTATCTGTCTGTCGTTCTATCTGTTTGCCGATCTGTCTGTCGTTCTGTCTGTTGTTCTGTCTGTCTGTCTTTCTATCTGTCTGTCGTTCTATCTGTCTGCCGGTCTGTCTGTCTGTCTGTCTGACGTTCTATCATTCTGTCTGTCTGCCGATCTGTCTGTCTGTCATTCTATCTGTCTGTCATGCTATCTCTGTCTGTCTGTCTGTCATTCAATCTGTCTGTCTGTCGTTCTATCTCTGTCTGTCTGTCTGTCTTTCTATCTGTCTCTCTATCTGTCGTTCTGTCTGTCGTTCCAACTGTCTGTCTGTCGTTCTATCTCTCTGTCGTTCTATCTCTCTGTCTGTCTGTCTGTCATTCTATCTGTCTGCCGATCTGTCTGTAGTTCTGTCTGTTTTTCTGTCTGTCTGTCTTTCTATCTGTCGTTCCATCTGTCTGTCTTTCTATCTCTGTTTATCGTTCTATCTCTCTCACTCTCTCTGTCTGTTATTCTCTCTCTCTCTCTCTCTCTCTCTCTCTCTCTCTCTCTCTCTCTCTCTCTGTCTGTCTGTCTGTCTGTCGTTCTATCTCTCTTGATTGTCTGTCTGTCTTTCTATCTCTCTGTCTGTCTGTCTTTCTATCTCTCTGTCTGTCTGTCTGTCTGTCTGTCTGTCTGTTTGTCTGTCTGTCGGTCGTTCTATCGCTCTTGATTGTCTGTTGTTCGATCTGTCTGTCTGTCTGTCTGTCTTTCTGTCTGTCGTTCTATCTCTGTCTGTCTGTCGTTCTATCTCTCTGTCTGTCTGTTTTTCTATTGTTCTGACGTTCGATCATTCTATTTAACTACATTTTCAAATGTCATAACTGGCTACAGTATGTCCTAATGAAAATTTGAGCCAAAAAAGAAAGTTTTTGTCTTTTATATCAGTTTTTGTTTATTTTTTTTTAGAAATTGAAATTTGACACGTCCAAATTTTAGAAGCTTTCATCAATTTTTTTTCTGTGGCCGGATACATCATAGCAGCCTGAAGTGATGAGTCAAATCTATTTTTAACCCAGAGAGTGCTCTGTTATAATTTTGGACATGTGCTGAGCTTCCCCTGCTGTTTGTTAGGAAAACGGACACTCAGACACGAGCTTTGCAGCTCCAGCACCTGACATTGTTTTGTTTTTGTTTTTGTTTTTTTCCAAATATGTTGTTAGTGGATAGTCATCCTTATTATAGGTGGCGTGTTATCAAGGCAAGCTATGTCAATGTCCAAAAACGAATTTACTCTCTTTATTTACAGATGAAAAATACTCAACCACTGATATACACATACACCATAAATACTGTGGGCTCTGTTTTTCTGGCTTGCGTATCCTGTCCACACACACCTGCTCCTGAGGTGGTTTGCTTTGGCACGGTGGTCCGCAGGCTGCTGCCCAGGGGGGGATGTTGCTCAAGGTGACAGGTTGGGACAGCATAATTAAACAGTCGGAAACAGGAGCGAAGGGACGCCAAGAAGAGTGAGGGAATGAAGGGAGGGGTGTTATGGAGCAATGCGGCCTCGTGTTGAAGGCAGGTGCTTGATAAGATGAAAGAGGGATGAAACTGAGGAGAGAAGCCAACTTCTGGGCAGAGAGGGAAACGGAGTGAACGCTGCCACCTCAGGCCAAACACAACACAGAGGAGTGGACGGTGGCCAAAGTACCTCCGTGCACACCCTGTGAATTTATGTCTGAACCACACGTTTCTCTCACACGTTTGCTATCGTAGTAACGCTCTTTTTCTTACGGGTCTGTGGTCGGAGCCGTTTCTTTGCATTAATGTATTAGCTGTTGAGGCTATGGCTTTATCCACAGTTTTATACACATCCTGTCATTCTGCCGTACAGCAGATGAATGAACTGTGGAGTGAGTGGTTGTTTGGCACCCGAGTTCATACATTATAGGTTCTCTGTGTCTTTCTTTCACTGTATATATTGGATAAGAATTGTGGATGGAACAGCAGAGGACATTCAACATTCCCAGTCAACCTGTTTCTTTTTTCCCCTCCATGAACCCGCTTGAGTTCAAATCACCATACTGTAACTGCTTTAACAGATCAAACACTTAACTCTTCGACTGACTGACTGAATCATAATTTTGGTGGATCTCCTGTATTGAATACTGTACTGTATTTTGAAGAATTTCAGAAATTGGTTTGTACGTTTTCTGAAGGAATTGTGAGTGGTGTTTATCTGTATAAAAGGCGCAACCATGATGCTAAGGTGTTTTGGGTGGTTGCTAGGGTGTTGCTAAGCAGTGGCTTGGGGGATTTAGTTTTATTTGTTAGGTTGTTGCTATATGTTTGCTAGGATATTAGGCTGGTTGCTTCTAGGATGTTGGTTGCTGATGGTTTTTGGTGGTTT
This sequence comes from Romanogobio albipinnatus, assembly GCA_023566225.1. NCBI lineage: Eukaryota > Metazoa > Chordata > Actinopteri > Cypriniformes > Gobionidae > Romanogobio > Romanogobio albipinnatus. Next base: position 50,825,765 of record CM042245.1, on the reverse strand, counting down.
CCAGGGTGTTACAAGTCCATTTTATTTGTGTTGTGCTTTTCACAATACACAATGTTTGAAAGCAGGCTCACAGAAAATCATAATGTTGATGTTTATAGTACCTTAATACCTTATAGTCCACATTTAGCAGTTTAACAATTTAATCAGACAATAGGATAGTTTACATTTGGCATTGATAAACGACCAACCTGATTTTCTGTAAATGTATATATTGATTAATTTCTATTGCTAATAGGGATTCACCGAATCCAGGATTCGGGTTCGGATTCGGCCGAATATTGGGCTTTTTGACGGGGTTCGGTTTCTGCCGAACCTCAGAATTTTTTTCCACCGAACCGAACCCTAGGCTTGCACTATGCGCACTCCGCTGGACGAACGTAATGACGCCGCCGTTGAAAGTGAAAAAAGGAACTCGTGAACAGAAAACGTGGCAGTTGGCCTATGCTACTTTAAGTCAAAAGAAGGTGATTCAAGTCGAGCTACATGTTCGATTTGCAATGCCGATTTGTCTCGTGATGGCAAGGACCCTATACAACAGCCCCTGTTAAAACATTTGCGTATAAAACATCCGAGAGAATACGAGTTGTGCATGATGGAATCTACAGACAGCAGCCAAAATGTATTTTATTTTACCGTGCAAACAGCCGCATATAGATCAGATAAAATATAAATAAAAATAATAAAATAAATAGGCCTACACTAAATATTTTTCTCTTACGGGTCCCGTTCTTCGTGATCCCATTGTTCAAACTTTAGTTAGTGTGTAATGTTGCTGTTAGAGCATAAATAATACCTGTAAAATTATAAAGCTCAAAGTTCAATGCCAAGCGAGATATTTTATTTAACAGAAGTTCCCTTTCAAAGCCTACAGCGAACGGCCGGCTTGGACTACATCCTGGTATTTCCTACATAAATGACGTCAGTAGAACAGACTAACCTCCGCCCACAAGAATACGCAAAAAAGGGGGCGTGGTCTTGTTGCTGTCCCACGTGGAGAAGAGGAAGTGTCGCGTGGAGAAAAGGAATTGTTGCGTTTGAGTGTGTTTGTCGCCATGTCGTCAAGACGCTGTTATTTTCATCCTGGAGTCAAATCACCTTTGTTTGGCTTTCCCAGGGACGCTGTAGAGATCATTAAGCGCATATATCTCCCGTTAAGAGGCGTGACCTTTCCACGTGCGCTAAGCTGCTGTCGAATCACAACACAGGAACCGTGCCACGTTTGCTAAGCTGCGGTCAAATCACAACACTGGAACCGCTGGCACAATCAGAACTCGTTACGTATTTCTGAAGGAGGGACTTCATAGAATAAAGGAACTCATCAGCCGTTTTTAGGACAGTGAAAACAGTGGTATATAGATAAGTAAATTGTGTTAAAAATACAGTTTTTTTTTTTTACACGCGAAACATGAACACTGCATTGCACACTGTAAACACAATCAAAGCTTAAAAAAAAAACACGAAGAACGGGACCTTTAAATAATTACCAAATTAAGATGACGAAACGAAAATACACTGAATCCGTTTTAAGCTTTGAAGAACCAGAATCTTTTTTTTCTTTTTTTTCTTTTTTTTGTCAAATAAAAATAGAAGGCCTAGGCTACCTCAATCCACACCTTGTATGTTTTTTTTGTTTGTTTTTTTGTTTGTTTTTTAAGTAACATGTCTAGGTGATGTGGGTTAGTCTGGAGCACAGCCTGTTGACAGTTAAACCCGCGGCAGAAAACACCCTCTCAATCCTTCTGTCTCCGCAGCGCGTGAGCCTCCAATGACAGCGCGCGCGCCTCCTGCTATCTCCGTTGTGCTGTTCTTTGAAACGACAGAGGATGACACGTTTCTATAAACCATCAGGAAACCGTGGCGAGAAGAACATACACGACAATGTTTACTTTAGTAAACTTGACCAAAACCACACTACGAAAGGCTTCAGATGGCACTGATGTCTCGGGAATACAGAGATAACGCCTCGCTAGAGCGGCCAGCCTCGGGAAGCGCCGTTCATTTGTTTTCCACCAGTCAGGAGCTTGTACTGCTGCTGTATTTTTCTGTCAAAATGGTCCCACACAGTAAGCTTTTCCATTGCTTCATTTTGTGAGATATATCTGGTTTGTGGTTGCACATGTCGACGCGCTCCGTGAGTGAACAACTAACGCTAACCATGCATCAAAAAACAAAAAAGCGTTAAAAACATTTAAACCATTTAAACTTTCAGTTAACAGTTAAACGGTCAATAGCATCCCTACACTGCTGTGGACGTTGTTTAGCCTACTTCATTAATGTGTTTACTGTGATAAGGTACTGAGGATGGGAGTAGGATTCGGTTTCGGATTCGGTATTCGGCCGAACCCCAAAAATCTGGATTCGGTGCATCCCTAATTGCTAGGACTTTGAGTGGTTTCTAGGGGGTTTGGTGTTTACCAAGGTGATGCTATGCATTTGTTGGGGGGTTGGGTGGTTGCTAGGGTGTTTCTAAGTGGTTGCTTGCATAACCAATTCAAAAGAGTCCATACCCAAGTCTCTATCATATTCTAGTCTTGAGATATGGCTAGAGTCCCTCCTTCAATGTAAGTTTAAGAGATGGCAGTTTTAATGAAAATCATAAATATGTGTGCTTAACTAAAATATACATTTACTTTTAAAACAAGCTGCACAATTTGGGGTATTTGTGTTTATTGTGCAAACAGTGCTGGGCGAGTTATGATCCAGCGTTTAATACGTGGCGTGAGAGGTTTGTTCAAATCCCTTTGGCTGAAGCAAGCACTGCTAATTAGAAAACAATACAGATTTATTCTTCCTAACAGGCTCCATTTTCTCTTTAAAGGCCTCTAGGTCTTTGTTGCCACGCATACAGCTGAGAAACGGCATGTGAACGGACCCAAGGCTGTTCTCAAGCCGAGCCATCACCGCCTGATACATGCGCTTCTGCAGATCGACAGGCCTGTGAATTGAGACGCACTTTGACTCGCGGCTTGAAATCACGGTGGGGTTTTAAACAGAGCTGAATCCGCTTCACTCCCCGCTCCCCTGTGCTCGCCTTAAGCTGTGCGCAGGAAAGAGAATGGAATACGTATCAGCCGTTTTATCATGTGAAGCGAGAGACAAGAGCCCTCTGGATTTCTCCGAAATGTCTGATTTACGAAAGGGAAAATTGATTTTACAAATGAGCGAGTGGTTTTCCTCTTCCCTCCCTCCCTCTCTCTCTCTCTCTCTCTCTCTCTCTCTCTCTCTCTGTTTCCATTTCGCTTGGTTAGCAACGGGTTCATTGTCCACGGCACGGCTGATGTGCGTGTTATTCTGTCCTTCATTTACGATTATTGTGCTTGATCTGAATACAGCTAAATAAATCTCTCAGCAAGCTCATGTTAACAGACTCTGGTGGTGGCTTTTATAGGTTTCCTCCGATGTTCAACCCGAGGATCATTTTTCCTCCGCAGCAGCGTCAATATTAGGCTGTTTTTGATGGAAAACTGGGAGCCCGCTGTGACCTCACATTAATCGAAGTGCGGCGAATGATTCTCCATCTCGATCTGGGACTCATAGTCCTAATCGAGAGGGTAATGTATCAAAATGGAAAATGAATTAATCCTCTCTCGTGTTGTGCCGGGCTCCTCGGGTTTCTTAACTGTGCGAGACGGAGACAGATGTTGCTATGCTGAAAGAGGCCTGTTGTACCTGTGTAAAAGGATAGCCGCCAAGCGAGTCTCCCGCCGTTTCGTTGTGCGGTGTTGACATCAATACTGTTGTTATTTTGGACGCAATTCCTTGTGAGTTACGAAAGCCTTGTGTATTCGATACGGAGAGGAGGAATGCACTGCTGTGGCGGTCAACAGTAGCAGTTTTACTTTGTTTTCTATGCTAGGTTTGTAGCCCTGTGATTCTCAGGCTGTGGTACAGTATGTTCCCACATGGGACCCGTCCCGAAGGGTCAAGGTTTGGCTGGTTAGCACGGTCCAGTTAGCCCCTGCTGGTGGGTACCATTACTACACTGATTCTCAAAAGCACCTTTCTGCTTTGACGGTCAATCAAAAGTAGGCTTATATTTCACAGCTAATATTTCATACATTATATTATAGTACATCATGAGCTGTGTCTATCAGTGATACATTTTTCCTGCAACAACTCAGTGATTACTTGCATGGCCACTGAGATGAATGGGAAAGCTAATGGATGGCCTTCTCCAGGTATTATAGATTCTCATTTAAAGTAATTTATCTCACAATTTTTTTAATGTAAAAAAACCCCCAAACATTCTTACATGGGCAATGCATTGTGAATAGGTCAAATATAAGATGGTGCTTGGATAGTCTGGTAAGGTGTTTTTTTGGGGGGAAGACTACCATAGGCCAGGGGTCTCCAAACTCGGTCCTGGAGGGCCACTGTCCTGCAGAGTTTAGTTCCAGCCCCAAATAAACACACGTGAACCAGCTAATCAGTGTTTTACCAGGCCCAAGTAAGACACTGATTAGCTGGTTCAGGTGTTTTAATTGGGGTTGGAGCTAAACTCTGCAGGACAGTGGCCCTTCAGGACAGAGTTTGGAGACCCCTGCCATAGGCTATAAGGCTATACCATACTTGTTAGTAATGGTTAGTATTAACTCAACATTTGTCCAATTTATGTTCTTAAAAAAAATGAAAATCAAGTTGCTTTAAGACAAACCACATGCAAATTCATAAGTCAACACCATTGCAGAGTATTTTCTCCTTGAAACTGCACTGAGAAAAAAAAAAACTGTCTCAAAAACTGGGTTTGAATTCGCCGGTTGATATTTAGAAGGCATACTAAGATGGCGAACGGGAACACGGTTTGTGTAAGAATAGTAACACATTATTAGCTGTTGGATAACGTAGTTAAGAAAAAGGCTAAGCATATTAATTACCATTATGTGTCCCACGTTGTAAAGAGCGATACCTTTGTGTTGCGTTTACTACAGTAAAGTTGAGCGAGTGGGTCTCTGATCTGGTGTGAGTGAATGGAGGTGGGGACAATTCGCATATTCATGGCTCCACATATACTAAATGAAGCAAGGGTGTAAAGTTACATTCAAGCTATTTTAAGGCATGAATAATAAATGTTCACAGGGAAAAAAAAGCTTTAAGGGATACAATTATTGACTACAAGGGGACTTTAAAACATTTTCCTATTATCAATGTGAACAGATTATCAGTGTTAATAATCATTCATCAAAGTTTCCTTCCACTCTTAAAAATAAAGGTTCCAAAAGGGGTTGCCATAGAAGAACCATTTTGGGTTCCCCAAAGAAGTTTTCAGTGAACAGTTCTTAAAATAACTGTTTCTCTTTTTTTCTTAGTAAATAGTATGTTCATATTCTGAAGAACCTCTTTCCACTATAAAGAACATTTTGTGGAATGGAAAGGTTCCATGTGACCATACACTCACCTAAAGGATTATTAGGAACACCATACTAATACTGTGTTTGACCCCCTTTCGCCTTCAGAACTGCCTTAATTCTACGTGGCATTGATTCAACAAGGTGCTGAAAGCATTCTTTAGAAATGTTGGCCCATATTGATAGGATAGCATCTTGCAGTTGATGGAGATTTGTGGGATGCACATCCAGGGCACGAAGCTCCCGTTCCACCACATCCCAAAGATGCTCTATTGGGTCACTAAGGGGCCTAAAGTGTGCCAAGAAAACATCCCCCACACCATTCCACCACCACCACCAGCCTGCACAGTGGCAACAAGGCATGATGGATCCATGTTCTCATTCTGTTTACGCCAAATTCTGACTCTACCATCTGAATGTCTCAACAGAAATCGAGACTCATCAGACCAGGCAACATTTTTCCAGTCTTCAACTGTCCAATTTTGGTGAGCTTGTGCAAATTGTAGCCTCTTTTTCCTATTTGTAGTGGAGATGAGTGGTTCCCGGTGGGGTCTTCTGCTGTTGTAGCCCATCCGCCTCAAGGTTGTGCGTGTTGTGGCTTCACAAATGCTTTGGTTGGTGGTTATTTCAGTCAAAGTTGCTCTTCTATCAGCTGAATCAGTCGACCCATTCTCCTCTGACCTCTAGCATCAACAAGGCATTTTCGCCCACAGGACTGCCGCATACTGGATGTTTTTCCCTTTTCACACCATTCTTTGCGAACCCTAGAAATGGTTGTGCGTGAAAATCCCAGTAACTGAGCAGATTGTGAAATACTCAGACCGGCCCGTCTGGCACCAACAACCATGCCACGCTCAAAATTGCTTAAATCACCTTTCTTTCCCATTCTGACATTCAGTTTGGAGTTCAGGAGATTGTCTTGACCAGGACCACACCCCTAAATGCATTGAAGCAACTGCCATGTGATTGGTTGATTAGATAATTGCATTGAGAAATTTAACAGGTGTTCCTAATAATCCTTTAGGTGAGTGCAGATGCCAATAAAGAATCGTTATTTTTTTACAAATGTATGTGGACGACTGAGAGCATCAATGTAATATGCTTTTTATCTTCAGTGCTCCTGGCTAACTGTGACATTTTGCCCAGCACAGGTGAATGTAGTACAATGATATATATTAAAGGGCGTGAGAGATTTACACTCATGCATTCATACAGGGAACTTGAGGGCTTTTCGAGTCATCTCAGACAGTCCTGCACTCCACCACTTATTTATTTATTCCCCAATGTCAGACCCCCATCCCAGCGCACACCATCCTAAATCTGCTGCCTGCCATCTCAAGGTGAAAGGGATAAATTCACCTCCCCTACTCTGGGGGTCTGCTTCCATACACTCATCCCTAAAGAATCTTCCTTTTGCTTTATGGCTGCCTTTGTCCCGGATGCCAATGAGGCGCAGCGATGAGTGGGCCACGCCAGTTGGGGATTGTGTTGTCTTGTTGAGATTCGGTTTGTTGAATAATGTCCTGTGTTTTAGGGGAGCACATGGACTGGCACAACATTCAAGGGAGGAAATCTTTTGTACATCACAGGCTTCTCCATCTCAAGCATTAACATCTTTTTCATTCCTATTGTGCAGAATTTGTAAGGCTATATTGTGTCAGTTTTTTTGCATGCTTGCAGAAGTTCCCTCTTGTGTTCCTTTGTCACCCTTTCTGCGATCAGCGATCTTTTTCTCCATTTGATGCCTGTATGAATCTTTTAGTAAGGAGGCAGCTTTGAGGGAAATCTGAGAAGAATAACATCACTTGCAGCATACATCACTACAGAACTCCCTTTACAAGACTACAGAAAGCATAAAAAGACAAGACAACTCCTCTCATCGCTATTCTGATGCAGTTTAATAATTTCTGATTTCATTATCAAATCATTTGTCTTTTCCAGTTCATTGTCTTGGGAAGAAAAGTGTGGACTAGACAATTACAGACTTATTTAATTGGAAGAGCAGTACATTATTTTAAACAAATGAATGTTACTTTTTATTTTGCATTAGTAATATTTGAGTAAAGGTTTATTTCAGTTTTAGTTATTTTAGTACAGTACATCAAGTTAAAATAAAATAGAATAATAAATGTTGCTTTGGCAACTAGTTGAAATAAAATCTTTTTTATATGTATTTAAACATTTTTAGTCAATGTTTTTTATGATTTTAGGTTTAGTTAACTATAATAATCCTGTAACATGAAGGGAAAAAAAATACTATTTTGTCCCAAATATACCTGAATTTTAATCTAGACACACATGGGACATTTTCAGCTGAGTTTCAGATATTTTATTAATTTATTTCACAATTATACATTTCTTTTAAAGCTGAAAATCTCTTGTTTTAGTGCCGTGGAAGATTGACAGATAAGTAGGCGGTCCTCCACTGCTGTCTGGGACGGTGTGCATTTGTGTTTATTCTACAAATGCAATGTGGTTTTGTGCATTTTCGACTAGCTTTTACATGTGTTTTTTTTGGTGGTTTTTAAAAAAGTAAAAAATGTATCGCTGTGCACTTGTGATCAGATCACTCAAACATTTTAATACCAGGTGTGTACAGGGCCACTGAGATGGATCATCCTCAAGCAGACCAGGAGTGCATTTCCCAGAAGCATTTTTAGTCAATGTTCACAAGCTCCGTTAGTGTTGGTAACGATGAAACTTGCGACCATATTTGGCTTCGGGAGACGCACCCCAGGTCGTGATCCTACTTCATTACTCTGTACTTTCATACAGTCAGGACGAGTTGGCATCAGTGAGCTTCTTACTTCAAGGCAATTAAACGAGGAGCAGTTTGAGCCACTAATTTCTCTACATATTTAAATCCAAACCCAGCGCAGCTGCCCGGCCCAGCCAAGAGCAGAAGGCAGAGAACAGATCTGAAGCTAATTGGGCTAACAGCGTTGGCTCCGTGTCAGTCCCTTCTGCCCTGCTGGCTAACAGGACTCCTGATAGCCGCCCTCCAGGGAGCACTTCACAGCTGCACTTCTTAAGAGCTCATTTCCCTAATAGCAGCCCCATTTTCCTCTCTTCCCTTATCTCTATATCGTTTCTTTTCATCTTTTTCTTTTATTCCTGTGCTTTTCTCTGGTGCTGCGCCATTGGCCGCCTTTGGCGGGCCCTTTCGTCAGGTATGTGGCGCGGACCAGACCACATACATATGGCAGCGCTCAGGGAAAGTGAACGTCTGATTAAAAGAGTGAGCTTCAAATGTGTACTGTTATATGTGCCTTATTCCAGCATGTTTGTATTTGTATAATGAGGGGATCTCTAAGCCCACTTCAAACTCCTCATGAGTAATTACCGCCGTAGCGGCTTTGTTTGCGGAGAGAGTGTGGCATCTGTGCAGGATATGTTTGTTTTGGCCGGGGGCCATTTTGAAGCTCTTGTTAGTGTACACATTAACAAATATCTTGTTTGTTCCCGTGTTTTTGTGTTAGCTTGAGCTACAGTGTATTTATATATCTGCCTGGCTTGCTAATAGGAAAGCCATCTCGTCCCCAGGCTATGATCATACGGAGGGCAGAGGGGTTGACTTCCACAGGGGGGCATCCTCCGCCCCCTCCATCCCACATCAAAGCATCCCTGTCTGGGAATCAAGGCCAATGAGCCCCCTCCACTTTTTCCGCCCCGCATCTGTGTACAGAACCTCTGGGCTGAGAGGAGCGATTGACTTGTGAAGGACTTCATTAAGTTTGAGGAGACATTCCAAGTCCTCCATCCATCTGTTTTCCTCCTGCGTTCCCTCCCTCCATTTGTCTCTCTGTATTCCACATCCTCTTCCACTTTTTGGCTCCTTCCTCTCCGGCTTAGCGATCACGTTTATGCAAAGAACACACATCCACTCGTCTAGATGGATGCGGGTGTTTGTCTATACAGTTTAACTTGGAGAAACTCAGAAAAAAAAAATTCCCAGCAAATTTGTTAATGTGTAAATATTTGTATGAACATAAAAAAAGATTCAACAACTGAGACATAAACTGGACAAATTTCACAGACATTTGGCGAACACAAATGGAATAATGAGTCGATATCAAAAGTAGTAGTCAATATTTGGTGTGGCCACCAGCTGCTTTAAAGGGGTCCCTGATTATGATTTAACTTTTTTTAACTTCAGTTAGTGTGTAATATTGCTGTAAGCATAAACAGCATCTTTAAAGTTATGACGCGCAAAGGGAGATATTTACTTTTACAGAAATCACTTTTTAAGGACTACAACAAACTGCTGGTAGGGACTACAACAAGCTTCTTTTACATAAACCCTGCCCCCGGGAACACGCAACAAAGGGGGGTGAGGCTATTTTGGGCTGCTTTAAAGAAGAGGAAGAGTTGTTGTTGTAGAGTGTAGTTGCCATGCCGTTGAAATGCTGTTATTTTCACCCCTTCACGGGCTCTGCCGTATTAGCATAGACGAGTTGTCTCGTAAGCAACTCAGGTGTTTTGTTGTTGGATGTAAGAGAACATAACAGTCTTAATGCACTCCCGACATCAGAGCCGCTGAAGACACGGTGGCTTTGTTTTGTTTTTGAAGAGAATGCTCCCCCATTTACATAAATTTGTTTATGTCTGTGCGAATCAGTTTACACCATCATTTTTGCTTTGGGAACGAGGGTCAATAAAAAGGGACAATACAAAACACAGGTTTGTTTAAAGTTATTACAGTTCATCTGAGTTGTTTTACGGATATAAAGTTTACCAGTTTATTAAGCACCCCCCAAAAAGGCAGAAGGTCTGTATATATTTGTTTACTGTTAGTGTTTTTGTGTTATTTGCTGTGTATGTTGATGATAATGCAAGGGAGAGAGAGAAAGTTTGTGGATGAGACTTTAATGCGCTCTACTTGTACTGTGTTTTCAGTAAACAGACGCTTCATCTTTTGTGTGATGTACAATAAACTTGTATTGTCTGACCCTGGTTCTAACTGAACACTGCTACTGACAGTTTCTGACATTTTCAGTGCATGAGATTGTCCTGACACCGGAGCATGAGCTCTTGAAGCTCCACCTTTTTCTTGAAAGGGGGCCGGGAACACTAGCTCATTTGCATTTAAAGAGACCCCCAAAAGTGGCAATTTTAAAATGCTATAAAAATTATCTTTGGGTATTTTGAGCTAAAACTGTACCTACTCTGGTGACATCAGAGACTTTACATCTTGTAAAAAGGGGCATGATAAGTGTTCTTTAAGTACTACAGTGCATCGCATCCTCATGGACTGCACCAGATTGACCAATTCTTCTTGTGAGACGTTTCCTCACTCTTCCACCAAGGCATGTAAAAGTTCTCAAACACGTCTGCGGGGGCATATGGTTACACATGGTTTGGCACTGCAAGGACAGTCAGCTGTACTTCCTGTCTCCCTGTAGTGCCCTCTTAGGCCTCTTACGTTAAGGACATTGCAGTTTATTGCTCTGGCCACATCTGCAGTCCTCATGCCCCCTGCAGCAGGTCTATGGCATGTTCACGCAGGTGATCAGGGACCCTGGCCATCTTACTTATGGTGTTTTTCAGAGTTAATAGAAAGGTCACTTAGGTGTTAAAATTTATTGTAATTGTGTAACTTAGTGGTCTACTGCCTGTAAACTGTTTGGGCAAGATTTAGAAACAACTTGCGCAAGCGCAAAAGCTCTTTTGGCGTTAAAAAGTGAGCGCTGAAAAGGCGTGCACAGAGTTATTTCTGCGGCTGACCTTATTGCATATCCATTTTTGGGAGTTTTCCTTTCAGATGCTAAATTTATGGAGAGAGTGTATTTCAATTAATCATGCAAGGTGATTTACTAAGGTTTGCGCAAGTCAATGTACTGGTATTTGCACCATTATTTACCACCCAAAAAAGGTCTTAAACCAGATGCTAATTCACACTGCTCATGGTAGATTGCATTGGTTATTGTGGAAATTATCGTCTGCGCCTGTGTGCTTTAATTTGCACGTCGTCACTAGATCACGCACAGAACTTTCCACTCCAATCTGCACTTTTTTTGGAATTGCGCTTTCACGCTAATTTGCCCTGTTTAGTAAATCTGGCCCTTGGTGTTTTTAAGGATTGTTCCACAGTTGCATGTGGATTATTTGTTTGTGGTTCCGTGAACAACAACATTGTTTGAACCCTTTCCAATTATGAGCTGAATATTATGTAAAACAGTCTGATGAATTGTCTTTTTTAGGTCGCTATTTTATATGTGCTATTTTAAATAAAAGAAAATTATAAAAGAAAATAATAGAAAATGGAACATTTTATGTTGATGGCAATCTGTAATTGTGTTAAATGAGAGAAATGCAAAGCAGAAGTATTTTCACTAGTGGTCTGGTCTCCGACCTTTGGATCCCTGTCTTTCTCTTTTGTCTTTTTATGATAGAACAGGCTTTGATCATGAGCTTTCTCCACCGTTCGTGTCTGTCTCTCAAGCACAAGCAGGTTTGGAGGGGTTTTGCTCCTGCAGCACCATCCCTGTCTGGTTCACAGTCCCAGTCCTGGGAATACCTGCGAAGATTAGTGTCTGGCCTGGAAAAGGGCTCAGTCTATTTTAGTCCAGAGGGGGATGCAGGTGGGTGGCCGGCTGTGAAAACCTCACTCATGTGATGCCCTTGTTCCCACCCTTGATAATTTTGTCTCACTCATTCCTTAATATCTTATATTCACCTCTTTATCTTCTCTGTTCCTTTCCAATTGTATCCTTTTCTGTCTCTGCTTTTTCTAGCTCAGTCTCCCTTTGTCTAGTTCCTCCATCCATGAATGTCTTTTGTCTCTCCAAGCCTTTGTTCTCTCCTTCATCGGCAGTTGGCGTATTCCCCTCCGTTGCGCACTGTTCTGCGCCCCCCTTGCCGAGGCCTGAGCACTGTGTGAATCTGAGCACATGAATACTTAAAGATCCCATTTTCCGCTGCTTTTCTCCGAGGTATGATCGGCATGTGCGCGGTCCAGCCCGCTGATCCCCAACAATGTTAACACATGTCTGTAACAAAGAAGAGACGCGTACCCCCTCCGCCTCGCCAGACCTTTCATCTCCACACCATGCTATCTGATAAACCGATGGCCAGAACCCCCATTGGATCTGCGCAGTGCTGGGGGCCTGTGTCTGTGTGTAGGTGTGTGTGTGTGTGTGTGTGGGGGTGTGTCTGCGCATGAAGAGCATCTCAAACCATTGCCCCATTTTGACACCAAAATAAATCAGATCACTATCGTCCTTCCCTTATATATATCGCTGATGATTTTTTTATTTAGGATTGTGTGATACATCCATCCATACATACATAATATATTACTTCAGAGATGAAGCGATTTGCCTGGTTTTGTTAAACGGATGAACAACTTGGACAATTTACTCACCGAAGGAAATGTGGTTCACACTTTCCAAATTGTAGCATTGTTTGCATGCTGTTTGTTTTTTTGCTGTTCATTACGTGTGGATATTTATAAAGAGTAGCTAATGGGCCGTAGTTGTGCTGCAAACTCACTTGAGCATGTTGAACATGAATAACACCCCAAAATTCTCCCGACCAACATGAAGTGCTGCCGTCAACACGGGCCTGAACACTACAGGCGATAAAACGCCTGCCAAGCAGGGCAGCCTCAAAATAACTACTCGACTCTGTCTGGGCTGAACGTCACTCCACACATATAGTTATGTGCAGATCTGCCTTTTTCTGTGGTATTACTGACATCGTTTATGTCTATGAGATCATTACAAAATGTCCTAGATCTTAATGATTATGGGCGATTACTAGAGACGGAGCGTTTTGATGGATAGGAATATTTAAGATCCATTTTGAAGGTGTGGATTGAGCCGGGTAAGTTTGAAATCAGTTGGGAAAACCGTGTCAAAGAGTGATGCAGCAAAACTTTCCCAGTGAAGCAGAAATGTCTTTTTTATTAAGCTTAGTGAGTGAAGGTTTGTTATTTGAAGTGCATGTCTCTTTGTTTGTCACTCTCTCACTTTTTCACTCAGCCATTCCTCTCCTGGTCAGGTTTTGGAGAAATGATGTAGACGCTGCAGCTCTCGCTGCCCTAAAATTACAATACCGTGTGATCTTTGGGGGAAATTGTGCATATAATATCAGAAAATTCAGAGCTCAGCATGTTTTCTCCGTTCCAAGACACTGTAAAACGTTCGCTGGCTTTGTTTCTTCCTGAATTTTACTCTTCCCGCTCTTTTAAAATCTCAAGTAAAGAGGACAGAGATCGAAATCGAGAAAATGGAGCTGTAAAAAAACGAGTCCCGCAGGACTCTTCAGTCAACCATTCATTTAAATACCATGCTGTGTTTTTTAACTTTAATTGCTCTTGTATTGCCAATTTTTTCAGCTATAATCTCTGCTTAACAAAACGGATTTCACAAAAAAGGCACAGGGAAAAAAAACACTGCCTTTTCACTTGATTATACGTTCCCCGTGCCAAGCAATTATCGTCCTTAAATATCTATTCTTTAAAAAGGGAAGGAAAAAAGAAAGATTGACTTAAAGAGAGCAGCGACTGAAAAAATAGAAAAGCAAAGTAGAACTGACAGGCAATCATTTTGCAAAGAAATGATCCCAGCAAACGAAAAGAACTCGTTTCCTGAGAGATATTCAATTATCAGACATTTGCAGGAAGGGTGCCTATGGGTCATTCCAGTTAAGCAGTTAAACATTTTCATGTCTCCATCATGCATCTCTTAATATACTGGATAAAATATTAAACTCACCATTTTTAAAGACCGACATCATTCTAGTGATTTTCTTTCATCATAGTGCAGTGAACATGGGGTGAATTTTTTATCATTTCACTACTGGTTTGAGTGGATTTGCACTGCCAATTTGTAAAGTTAGTTGGTTCATTTATTTGTATAGCACATTTAAAAACCAAACGAGTTGGCCAAAGTGCTTTCCATTAAAACAATATTCCAACAACATACATAACAAAATACAAAAACATTAAACACTAAAGATATATTCCAGGCATTTAATATTTTTTTCTTGTCCAATCAAGATGTTTCAATTAAAACATTTTCTTTATTTAGTTTCCATCCATTGATTCCTCTTCATATTAAAGTGTAATTTCACTGATTTTTAACCCGCTTTGCTTTGTTATAATCTCGGTAGTGTAGACAATGTTTACTCGTTCGCCGTGTTACCTGAACCGAAAAATTTGTGTTTATTTGTTTTTATTCTGATATCTCCAGGGCTTTTGTCAAAAACTACAGATTGTACTTGCTCATCTTTTTATCCCCGCCCTCGACTGTCAGATCGGAAAAGGGTTGTTAACCCTCTCGAGTCTGCGGTCGCGCCGGCGATCGGCTCGCTTTTTTTTTTTTTATCAGTGCCAAAGAGACTCAAATAACTCTGTCGATTTTTATAATTCATGCAAGTGTTATACATCATTATAATTTTCTCAAAACTACTAACTTTTACATCACATATTGTAGCAGAGTTTGTGCTGAATACAGAATAATCAGACTTTAGCCATGAAAATGTTACAAGTAACAGAAATAAGCACAAATGTCAGGGCATGTCAAAACACTTTCAGGGCCCAGAAAAGACCTCGGACTCCAGAGGGTTAACAGAACAGTTAATGTATTGTCCTTTGTCTACACTTTAAACAGCATTATGGTAAAAATTAAACACAATGGCAACAGCTCTTTTACCTGCACACAACTGCGGTTTGCCTCAGGGGGTTGGGCGGAACTGACAGGAATTTCTTTGTTTTTCCTCTCCATTTCCCCTAAAACACTGTTCGTGGTCATCCAGATTGAAATGTTGACTACAAACATGCAGCATTCTCTATGTATTTAGATTTCTTTTCAGCCTTTAGCCACTGCCTATAACGCACTGGATCCGTTGCTGAAAACCGAAAATAACTAATTCCAGCTAAATGCTACTCTTTGAATTCTTGCCCCCGGGAACAAAACAAGTCGATACCATTATGGCTAAAAGTTTGCTAAGAAGTATTTCCTACTAAAGCAAGGTGGTATTTCAATCAAGCATCAAGCGTATCCATAGACTGGTTGGAGTGGCCTTGAACGGCAACATACCCAGTGCATTATGGCTGTTGACGTTTTCTTACCTATTTGGCAAAAGGAAAGACAACAGCCCTTTTTCTCTGTTTTCTCTAGTCATGTAGCATCGATAAAAAAAAAATACTGGATAAGCAGCTAAGTTTTATTTAAAAGCCCATTTTTCCAGTGGTGAAGTACCACTTTAAGTGTCTTCACTACTATTTCCTAAACTATATACATGTTTTTACATTATTTTAAACCCCAAGACTACGCCTGGTCCAGTTAGCTCCTCTCCCAACTCTGACTCTGAATCATTTATTTGGTGTCCTTGGATGTCTGACCCATTTCCTGACTCAACTCTGTACCCGCCATCTCAGCTTTTCAATCCCAGTGTCTGGATCTTTATGGAACATTATCTCACTAAAAGCTTTCAGCAGGCGACGGATTCTTAGATTTGCACTTTTAGTCTTAAGCTCTTACCCTCTGTGTGTGTCTGTGTAGGTTTACTTAGCTAAACTTTGAGGTTTAACAAAATCTTCCCCTCGGGGACATCGTTACAGGTCAGAAATTGTTCACAAATAAAGTGTGGTGTATATATATATACACACTATCATTCAAAAGGGGTCTGAAGACGGTATTAATACTTTTACCAAGTAAAGACATTAAAATTACGTAAAGGTCATTTAGAATGTTACAAAAAAATCTGTTACAAAAAAATCTATACTGTATCAAATAAATGCTGCTTTCAAAGAAAACTGAAAGAAATGAATCATGGTTTCCACAAAAATATTAAGCAGCATGACTGCTTTCAACTGATGATTATAACAAATGGTTCTAGAGTAAATCAGCATATTAGAATGATTTCTGAAGGACCATGTGACACTGAAGACTTGAGTAATGATGCTGAAAGCTTTGATCACAGAAATAAATTACATTTTAAAATGAATTATAATAGAAAAGACTTACTTTAAATTGTAATAATTTTACAGTATTTTTACATTATACTGTAATTACATTAAATAACCACTGACTTGGTAGGCATAAGAAATGTTAAAAAATATAAATTTATTTAAATTGACACTTAAAATGTTCAAAAAATTATAATAATTTGTTTGTACCATTTTTCAATAAATTAAATTTTTTCTAACAAGTTTCCATGATTGTCCCCTGAACTGTCAAAACTTATGAAAAATGACAATATCTGGTGTCCTACTAAAGCAAGACGAAGCCGTTTGGAGAGTTTTGATCTGTTTAGATTCAAAGTGAATTATTGTAATAGTGATCACTTTCATTATATTTGTTAGTAATAAATAATATCTAGCATAATATGCATTAATAGGAACATATTTCTTACTGAAGGGGCTGTGTAGGAACGTTAGACCCACCTCAAAATGTTTGAAGCTAAGATAGACGTGTGTTTTAATGATCAAATAACACAAGTGCTTATTTATTTGTGAGCGAGTATTTGTGTGTGTGGGAGAGAGAAAATGATTGACAGGCCAGTCATGGCAGAGTGCTGCCTCAGCCTGAGGTTGTCCATATTTTTCAACAGGAAGTGGTTCTCATGGTATCAGACGCTTGAATCTTGCTCGTTAAAATCTACCTCCTATTACTGAGAAAAAATGTCTCCCTCTCTCCTCAACCTTCCTCTTTTTCTCTCCACTGATTTTGTGGAGAACTTTTGCCGATTAGATTGACAGGAGAGCCACAGTTACAGTGCGGGCCTCCTGTCACAAGTCACTCTGTAGCTGTCGCCATACCGGCATCTGTCAAAGGCGCTCAGCTCCTTCAGCAGATTAACATCGCTGACACAGAGAGGGGGATATGGGGGTAAGAAATGGAGAGAAGGGAAAAAAGAGAACAGGGGAATGTGGAAAAGATTAGCCGGGATGGCTAGAGGGGGGAAAGGCTGATATGTGCACTCTGTCTTGTCATCTGTTTCAGCTGGAGTGGAGTGAGGGAGTCTGAGCTGTCTTGTCTTTTCTCCGTCTCTCAATACCTCTCTCTCTCCCTCTCTCTCCCTCTCTCCCTCTCTCTCCCTCTCTCCCTCTCTCTCCCTCTCTCTCTCTCTCCCTCTCTCTCTCTTTTTGCTTGTGTGGTCCGCAGCCCAGAGTATTTTCCTCCCCGGCAGCTGCTCGCCCTCTTAAAGTTCCTCTGAGTGGCTCTAAAGATGAAGCTTGTGATAGCAAACATCAGCAGGAATAGAATGGAGAGACTTGCCTCTGCGCTGCTTTTGTTCTGCCTCAAGAAAAAAAAGTTTGCCTTGGTACTTATGGGACTTTCTTGCTTTTAAACGAACATCTTGAACACTTCAGAGCGAGCCGAAAAAAAGCTTGACTTTGAAACCTCACACGCCCAGGTGTGTCAAAGGCTTACTTTGAAAGCCGAATCGATCACTTTACCTTTGTCTCTCGGTCTTGCACCCAAACCCCGTTTTTATTTTTAAACTTCAAAGTGGGACCCAACCTCCCTCCCTCTTTGCCCAACCCCCGGTGTTGCCCTGTGCTCGTTGGGCTCAGGGAGGCCCAGGAGCTGCGTCTGAAGTGTTGGTTAAAGATGAGATCCAGACCCTCACTCCCCACTGTAAATCGCTCTATGGCTGGTACACCCTGCTGGGGCCTGAAATATGGCCCTCAGGGGCCCTACTTCAGCACCAGATCCCCAAACTCTGCACTATTTGAGTCGTAAATGGAGCTTGTGTGCCTGGTTGCCTGTCTGTTTTTGCATGTGTTTCTTAACTCATTTTGATGTTCCTTTGAAGTGATAATTAGAAATAAATTTAGATCGATGTGATAATTATTTAAAAATATTTTGCATCAGATAATTGATAATGATGGTCAATCTGGTTTTGCCGTATTTATATTTAATTAACTTTATTATATTATCGTCTTTTTTTTGTTTTTTGGCATACAGCACAAACACACACAAACAATCACATTTTCCTTAATGTTTTTTTTAAATATATATATATATATATATATTTATTTGATTTAACTATTCCTTAGCATAAAAAGAGCATTTGTTTTGAATTAATTTAATGTGTGATATTATAAACAGTAATGTGGTATTAAAATACATTTTCCCTGTCATTCCTAAACTAAGAACTATCAAAATGTAAGATTAAAATGTGGGAATATCAAACAAAAGTTTTGCCGGATAATTAAATGCTGGTTTTGTCTTTTTTGAATTTTATTTATTTGTGAATTTTGTTATTTTGATTGTAGTGGTGTTTGCTTGATTATATTTGACATTAGGATTTTATTCACATTCATAAGTGTTTGCCAAAACTATGGTAATTTTAGTTTTTCATGACCATTATCCAGCACAGAAATTATTTATGTGTGGCCTAATAGAACCAATGCTAATAATTAAAAATACATTTTTTCCAATGAATGATAAATGTATCGATGGATGGATGGATGGATAGATGGATAGACAGACAGACAGACAGACAGACAGACAGACAGACAGACAGACAGACAGAGAATTAATAAAAAAAAAAATAATAATAATTGTTACATACAGATCTCCAGTTTTACTTTCCCTCCATTATTCTGTGATTCGTATGCTCACACACACTTTAATCATTAGCTTAAAAATACAGCAGTGCTGTATCAAGCGTCTTGTATCTACTCCAGTGGTGGTCCTCACATTCACTCTTGTCCAATTTCAGCACTTAAGTCAAGCGAGCGCACGCTATTGACCCCTGAATGACAGTGTCACGGCGGCTGTCCCAGGGGGACGTCTGGTGACAGGAATGTGCTTAAGACTGTCTGAGGACGTCCTCCGCATGACATTGATTGACGAGTCGCTGTTCTGCTTCATTCTGTGCCGGCGTGACGACTCTTCAGCAGCACCTGATTTCTGTCTGCCTTTGTTTCTGTCTTTTTATCACTCGCTTTGTTCTCTTTCTTTCTCTCATCTAGTTAGCACACCGGTTAGGAAGTATAGCTTCCTTTCACTCATCTTCTCTGGAAACACAAAAAAAACCTGGTTTCTTTCTCTGATCAAAACACTAGAGTTAGGTATAAGTGGCAGATTATGCAGAGCCATGAGCAGCAGTCTCAATCAGGCAGATGTGGTGTGAGACCTGTGTGTGTGTGTAAGCAGAACTGCAGTCGTCTCAACAATAGGAGCTGACACCCAGGTGATTAGCAGGCATTATGGTTTGCTGGAGGGGTAGAGGTGGGAGATTTGAGGGGGGTTTGGGCTCTCATTAATCTCTGTCTGTCACGGGTGCCCCCACACCAACTACCCTCCACACCCAGCCTGTCCGTCACACTACGCCGTGGCCTCTTTCTGTGTTTTTCTTTGGATGGTTAAAGAATTACATGCACACACATAAAGTGCACCACACCTATGAGGGGTCTGCGCCTATCGCCCCAACTCTAGGGACATATGAGTAATCATTGTACGTTTTCTGCCTGCGTTTCCTCTGTTGTCTTATCTGCAGCGAACATGACAGCGACTGGTGTGTATTTTTCCACCTCTTGAAGAGCATCGTGGAAAGATTTACACTGTGGTTGGTTATTTTGTCATTGTGGTGTTTGCATGCTCATAGTTGGGGATTTGAACAAAGCCCTAATTGTAAATATTAAACTTTGGCAGGTAATTCATCCTGTACTGTTTGTGGTACAACTGTGAATGATGCCTCAAATCATGCGGCTTAATAAGGGGAGGTGCTGTGATTTTAGATTTATGATTCATTAGATTTACGGGCGGGGGAATCTGATGCGCATTGTCCAACATATAGTTGTGTTCCAAATGACATTTACATTTATGCATTTGGCAGACGCTTTTATCCAAAGCGACTTACAGTGCCCTTATTACAGGGACAATCCCCCTGGAGCAACATGGAGTAAATTGCCTTGCTCAAGGACACACTGGTGGTGACCGCTGGGACGCACTTATGCACTATGTACTACTGTGTAGTGTATGAATTTGACAAGGTTGTTTTGTCATTCAGCATTGGAGTCTGATAGCCTCTCCCCCTCTGTTATGTAATTTCAGCTGTGACAGTCGAGTGCATGAAGTGTCCAACATTCCACACTTAGTTTTTTTGGTTAATTTTGTGCATCATCCGAGTATTTAAAGTGCACTTTTTCTTTTTGGAATTTTCAGTGTGAACACACTACACTATTTATACAACAAAACGTCATAGAATAGTGCATGAGTATGCAAATTGGTACGCATCTTATGTTTTGTGCATATATTTTTATATATTTCCTTAAATAGATATATTATATTATTTGTTTTCAAACAAGGGTCTGCGGGTGTGTGTGTGTGTGTGTGTGTGTGTGTGTGTGTGTGTGTGTGTGTGTGTGTGTGTGTGTGTGTGTGTGTGTGTGTGTGTGTGTGTGTGTGTGTGTGTGTGTGTGTGTGTGTGTGTGTGTGTGTGTGTGTGTGTGTGTGTGTGTGTGTCAGTAGATGGCTGTTTGCATATTTTAGAAGGTAGTCCTTATCTGCATCAAAATGTTTGAAATATGTAATATATTTATTTTTTAAATTTTTTTATTTTTATATAAAAAATAGGTAACACTTTAGTGTGGGGAACACATATTCACTATTACTAAGACTTTTGCCTCAATAGACTCCCAATTTCTTGCGTATTAATAGTTAGTAAGGTAGTTTTTGTAGCGTTTATGTTTAAGATTAGGATTATTAATTAGGATAGGATTAAGGGATGCAGAATAAGGCATTAATATGTGCTTTATAAGTACTAAAAACCACCAGTATCATAGTAATATGCCCCAGGTGAAAAAGGTGTACAATTAAATGCATTAAAAATGTACTTGAGTATGTTTTTGGTACAATACAAATATACTATGTACATCTTTTTCACCTGAGGCATGCTAAAAAGCAACTAGTCAATAGCGAGAATTGAACCCTAAAATAATTTTAATTCTCCTCCTTATCCTTCACTCATTTACACACACACACACGCACGCATACACATGTAGCTGAATGTAAAAAGTCCTGTATAGATTTCCATCAGATTTCCAGAGGTCCTGTAGAACAGTGGTTTTCTGGAGGGAAGGATCCAGACCGCTCCCTGCTGAGAGGTGAAACTTGACTCCCAATGCTACGTACTATACGGCCTGCCCGTCTCGTACTCGGAGACCCCAGCAGCACGGCATGCCGGGTAGGACGCAGAACAGTTAACGTAGCTTGTCAGCGCTGGTGAGGGTAAAAGGCAGAGGCCGGAGATAGATGTAGGGAAAGAGGGAGCCGTTTTGTCTTTTTTTTTTTTTTTTTTCTTCTTCTTTCCAGGGCAGACACAAAGTATGTTTTACACAGTGGCTTTTGCATCCACTAAATGTGAGTGTGTGTGCATGTCTGTGTGTATATTTGAGAGAGTGTGGAAGAGTGTGTTTTGTCAGCTCTTACAGGCACAGCTGGGACTTGTTAGGGGCCCAGGAAACTGAGGTTTGTGGAGCAGGAGGAATAGCAGGGCTAAGGGGGGCCGCCGGCCGTGACAGGCCCGTTCTGAACTTCTCTGGCACTGACTGGCTCCTCCATACTGCGCAACCCATTCTTAATGGATACGTACACGAGACCTCTGCTGTCAAAGTCACAACCCATTATCTGCCTCTCAGGTGAAGCCTTGTGTCTCCCGTGGTACTTATTTCTCCATTTGTAGATGAGGGTCAAGTATCTCTTTCCTCTGTTTGCCCACAGACATCACGTAGCCTGTTAGGAAAGATTCCCCTCCACACCCCAGCTGTCAGGTTGTATGTAAACACGTAAGCGGTAGGACTCATGGGACATTTTAGCCACCGGGCCCTCGTGACTGATGCCGTGCGGCCACATCTGGCTCATTTGATAGACGTCTTGAGCGTGAGCTGGTGGAATAGCAAAGAGGACAGATTTGGTTGGTAATTTGAGGCCCGTCTGACCTCTTCCTGCCCCCTTTAGCACTACGAGCGTCTCGGTGTGAATTGTCCGTCCATCATAATGCATTATGAATCAGATCACATAGTCTTGCATAAGGCCAAATCACATGCACGGCAGTCTGAGAGAGACGATCAGGACCCAGAGGGGGTATCATGCACTAAAAAGTGCTGCTTGGGGACTTGATGGTGAAATCCGACAGATTGCCGCAAAACAAGCCAAGGTTTAATGCGATTCATTTCGTAAACGCCCAGCCAGTGTCATTTTTTTTCCCTTCAGCATGTTTATAATATTGAATAATTTAAGGCTTTTGTGTGCATGTGTGCTGCTCTGACATGCTTTAAATCCTTCTCTCCGAGCGCTGGAAAAACGCAGCTCGCTGACGATTGCTCAACGCTAACACAAGTGCAGTGGGACACGTTAAAACCTCAGCTTTCCAGAGTTAAGCCTTTAGACTGAAACCCGGCCCTAATTAAAGGTATAAAATAAACAGCAGAAAGGCAAATAATAACATCGTAAAGTGGTGTTATAAGAGCTGGCGCGGACCGCGCTGGTGTTGTCCAGGTCCAACCTGTTAAAAAGGGGGCAGGCGGTGGTGGGCAACCGCGCCGGGCGTTTATTGGCATCTGTAATGTGGTCGACCAGGCTGGTGCCAAGTGCTGTGTCTCCATCCTGTACCACCCCGATTGGGCATGGCAGCTTGTCTGCCGCTAACATGGTATGATTGTGTACGTCTGCCTCCCAGAATGCTCTTGGCAGTGGACTTAACTTAAATCTCTTGTAAAGTGCAGGAAACGGTCCTCAACCCTCCCCCGTCTACCATTCAGCTACTAATGTTGAGTTCTGTTGTCTGAGAAGGAGGCTAGATATTTTATTTTATTTATTTATTTATTTTATTTTGGTGCTGTGTTCCCACAAGTTAAATGGATAGTTTACCCCAAAATTAATTAGAAAAGAATTGATAATAAGAATTATTTTTTAAATTATAATTTTTTTAATTTTTTGTTGCTATAAGTCCCACAAGTTAAAAAGATTAAAAATGATTTCTAAAAAAAAAAGTATTAAAATAGTTATAAAGTATTTTAGTTATAAAGTTATAAAGTATTTTTATTTTTTATTTATTTTGGTGCTACAAGTTCCCGCAAGATTACTCCCACAAATATTAAAATATTTCAAAATTCACATGGCTACTGAGGCTAGTTCTGGTATCTGAAAATGAGTCTAATTTTTATTAAAGCATTTTTTAGAGTATAAGATAGTTTACCCCAAAATTAAAAATGTTACAAATTAAAATATTTCCAGTGTTGTTTTGGACCCCATTGACTTTCATTGTATGGACAAAAACAGTTGTTTCAAAATATCATCTTTTGTGTCATGCAGGTTTGGATTGACGTGAGGGTGAATAAATCATGACAGAACTTTCATTATCCTTTTAAGACAATATAAAGCAAAGGGGCGGAAATCAGTGCTATAATGACATATTTCGATTTTTAGGCATTTTTATTACTTTTTTGATTTAGGAAGCCGAATGAATGTGCAATGAATGAGTACACGAGGGCGGTTTAGAGATAATATCCAACGTTGCGTATTTCAAGGCAGCATTTTAAGACACTTCAAAGGTTCAGGAGTGGCGTCAAAGCAGCTCCAGACACAGCAGGCTACTGTAACTTTGGAAAATTGGCCGAAATCAAACATTTTGACAAACAATGATCCTCACAGCAGTGATTTACGGAGCAGATATAGAAACTATTTGGAAGGCCGCCGCAGCACCTCAGCAGACGTCTTAGAAGTCTGCTGCTATCCGATTCGTATCACTGAGAAAACACACTCCGGTGTTTGCCTTTGACTGGGAGCCATTAGAAGTATCAGAGCACCCATCATTGGGTCAGATAAAGGAAAGGCCTGGAAAGTGGGCTGTTATGATTTAGAGGGTGAGTTTTCCCCCTGTTGTAAAGCAGAATGCAGGCAGCTACAGGTTCTGTTTTAGGGGATCAAGGGATTCAATTGCTGGGGTGATAAAGGGCTTTTAAGTATTTTTTGAAGCTGCTCGGCTCAGAGGTGGCTTGGCCCCGTTTATCAGGGCTGCTGAGCGGAGCTGCCATGGGTCGATCGGTCTGAGCGCACTCCAAACCATCTGTTCAGCCTCACTCTGTGTCGCCGCACGGGTGACATCATGACATGCGGTCTGGAGAGCGGAAAAATTCCTGCTGTCCACCGTCGCAGAGACCGGACAGCTGTAGCCCCCTCAAAGAGAAGAGCGGGAAAACAGAGGGTGGGGAAAGAAAACAAGTGAATGAGGGAGAGAAAAGAAGCCGTCAGCGAGGGCCTGGCAGGTGTGGTGGTTTTGCTCTGTCATCACTGGCCTGACTGTTTGAACCTTCATGGTTGGATCTGAAGGGGATTATGGACTGTGGCTCAGGGGTTAAGCTCTCTCTGCATTCTCACCAATGCCTGATTACCCTGATGCTTTTCCTTGCCCTTTTCGTAATCTGCTATTCTTATCTTTCACTCAGTATCATCCATCTCTCGGATGCACGGCAGATAGATATTTGGTCAGATATGCCGTTTAAGGGATCTCCATACAAATTTGACCACATGTTGTTTTTTGGAAAACATTTTGGAATATTTTTAAATTAAGAATTTATATACATTATAAATGTGTGTGTGTGCGTGCGTGCGTGCGTGCGTGTGTGTGTATTTATACACATACTTCTTTCAAAAATGAAATTATCTTAATTATCGCTTATCCTCTGTGTTTACTTGACCAAAATTTTTTTATATATTACTGTATTTTAAATGGTTTCATCAGATAACATGAACTAAGAATGAACAATACTTCTACAGCATTTATTAATCTTAGTTGATGTTTCAGCATTTATTAATGCATTATTAAAATCAAATGTTGTATTGGTTAACATTAGTCAGTGCATCGTGAACTAACATGAACAGACAATGAACAGCTGGATTTTTATTAACTAGCATTAATAAAGATCAATAAATACTGCAACAAATGTATTGCTCATTTTTAGTTAATACATTACCTAATGGTAACAAATGATACCTTATTGTTTGAATTGTTACCAAGTATTGATTTCTTTCTTACTGAACCCAAACCTTTGAATAAATAATACAATATAATATATAAATATTATAAGAATGAATATAAATGTGTATAGAGAAAACCAATAGCTTCTATAGTTGAAGCAGTGTGAGAGGAAGCTACATGAGTGTGATCTTCAGTTTTTATTTTTTTTGTATATGTAATTGTCTATTTTAAATTTACCAAATGATATCAAGTATAATCTGACTGAGATACAGAAAGGCCTATATGGACTGTGAGGATTCAGAGATGATCAATATTCATTTTATCTCTACTTAGAGAGGATAAAATGGGTCTTGTGGCTGGGTTTATGACAGGCAGGTTAATGAGGGCGAGGAGAAGATAGGAGCAGGGTGGTCCTGGACTGAGAGAGGCGAATTACACCCACAGATGCGTTAAACTCATCGGGGGCTCATTGAGACTGAAGGATATGAAAGACTGCCATCTCTAGTGAAATAACCAACCCAGATGCAGTGCTGCGCGGACACAAAGAAGTGTCTTATACTGGCAGAAATATCACTGGCCCCTGCGGAGACACTTTATCCATTCAGTCTTCCCGACAACCGTGAAGTTTATCAGGATTTCAGGTTCATGTTTATGGAGCTGAGTTTGTCTTTTTGGTTAAGGATGGCCTAGGCTTGGTAGCTGTGGGTCTCGAGTTGTTTTATTGCATTCAGTGTGGTGTGGTGTGGTGTTGGTAATTGGGCTGTGGCCAGTGGAGGTTGAGGGTACTTCATTTTGGTCTGTGGTGGCCTCACTCTATACACCCCTCCTGTCTTTGTCGATCCAATAAATGGCCCCATTTATGAAACCACCTTTTCATCCATCCACCATATGACGTAACCAGACCCTTAAACTAGCTTCCCGCCAACCGGCTTTGGTCTGATCTTTTTGGTCTTTTTTTATCTACAAGAACGGAAAAAACTTGCTCTGTCTGTGCTGCGGTACAACCGATTTGAATGCGTGTGTGTGTGTGTTATAAAGATGACCACACACGACTCCATGGTTCCTGGGTTCCCCACAGGCGGAGTTGTCCTGCCAGGCCTGTTTGTGGAGAAACTTCTGGAACACGTTCTTCAGTCGGAGGCATTGAGTCTGTTACAGACCGCCTTCTCCCCAGACTTAGACCTGAGAAACAGACAGTGCAGTTTGTCTGCACCAAGCCATGTTTGAAGTAGGTGAGATTTACAGCGACTGACCTTGAGATGAACATTTCCTTCCGTGAACACAGACGCAGGCACACACACGCATGGAAACTCGGGACGCTGAGTGGCGATATCTGTCGGTGATGCTCTGTCAGCTACAGTTTATGGCAGACGGGATGAGTTTAAAGATAGTGGAAGCCATAAAGAGTAACTTTACACTGACAGTAGTAAGCGTGTACTGTATATACACTCTCGGGGTCGGTATGATTGTTTTTGAAAGTAGTCTCTTATACTCAGCAAGGCTGCATTTATTTGATCAAAATACTGTAAAAACAATAATATTGTGAAATAGTATTACAGTTTAAAGTAATTGTTTTGTATTTGAATATATTTCAAATGTAATTTCTTTATGGGATGGAAAAGCTGGGTTTTCAGCAGCATTGCTCCAGTCTTCAGTGTCACATGATTCTTCAGAAATCATTTTAATATGCTGATTTCGTGCATGCTGTTGTTGTTATTGAAAACAGTTATGCTACTTTTTCAGGATTCTTTGATTACATCGAAAACATTTGTAACATTGTAGATGCCTATATCGTCACTTTTAATCAATTTAATGCATCCTTGCTGAATAAACTTTTAAACGATTGTGTACTGTGAGATGTATGATTTAAATTTGTTTAACATTATTCATCATAACCTATAAGCTATTTAGCTATCTATATGCATAGTCTACTGCTGTTATGATAGTATTATTCATATACATTTTACATTGATTTTATTTAATATTTCATTTTTTAATTTAATTTTATGATGCTTTAAAAAACACATCAGTCATTAAAAAATGATATCAGATGTATTTTATGCAGTATATTCTGCTAACATTAACCCCAGGTAAACTACGACTTCTTTTACCCCAGTAATTTGCCTACTCAGATCTGTAACTAATATGCCAGACCACCCCCCTACAAAGAGATTGGGGTAAAATCAGGTCTTGCTTTATACTCATCGACTGATGCAAAATCTGACAGGGTGCAGAGGTCAGGCCCATCATGTCCTCCTCATGTCTGAGCAGAAATCTCTCAGCAAACACGCAACGAAACAACATAGAGGCTTCACTTGCACGATAACTCATAAGAGTTGTCACGGCCACATTAGTCACAATGAAAAACCATGAACTGTCCAGAAGCTGCAGAACATATCTGGGTAATCCACGCTTGCGTTTTTAAACCATCTTCGTTGTAGACATGCCACGAGGGGGAACATGGAATATGCCTTTAAGCTGCAGTGACTGGCCTGCTGCAGTGAGAGCGCGGCTTTAGGGCTGTATGTCACGTTGACAGGCGTAATCCCTCGTTTGGTGTCCAGTGGTAAGCCTCCGTGTTCCTGCGTCTGTGCGTCCCTCGGCTCTCAGTCTGAGCGCATCTTTCTCCCCTGATTTCATCTGTTTTAATAATGGTTTCCGCAGGTGCCACTCCTTGACGAGCTCCATTTCCCAGAAAGCAAGTTCTGCCCTCCTCCCTCCCTCGTCTTCCTCCCTGGTTTTGTTTAGAGGCCCCAGCTGTGTTGCTCGCCGCAACTTTCCCTGCGTTTCCCAGGTAACAGGGATTTTGAATGGACTCCGGTGAGCCAGGGCGGTCTGCAGAGAGGTGCATTTTTCCGGTCATGCTCTGCGTAGCGTGTCTGAAGTGGTCATGGCTTGACCGGCTTTTCCCATCTTCCACCACCTGCTCTGTCTGTCGAGTTCACCGCCGCATCGCTGTGCATGTCTATCTGTCTATCTAACTACTCTAGTATGGTTTTGTTTGTTGGACTCTCTTCCTGGCACAAGGATTGTGTATAAAGTTTGAGAGTGTAAATACAGGATGCTGTGAAGTACAGTATGTTTACTTCCCCCCATTCCACTTCCCCCTCCTGTGGTTCTATGATGTACAGTACAGAAAGTGTTCCCATATATATATTCACAAAACCCACGGTTCGGTTCGTATCACGGTTTTAGGGTCACGGTTTTCGGTTCTGTATGGTTCTTGTTGTTGTTGTTTTTTTATCGTTAACACTCCAGAAATTTACTTCAGCATATGATATATAGCTTAATCATCCACAATTAGGATACAGTATTAAAAAATTGTTATATCATGTAGAAGTTGTTTCTTAACTGGCTGTCTACCGAGTCCGACACATTGGCGTAACATTTTTCATGTTAATCATGTCAATTTTGATCAGAACAATGCACTATGGCTTTAATGCAGCTGACCTGATTAACAAATTTCACCATGAAGTGTTCCGTGTGTTTCGCAATCACCATATGACATCCAGCGCTGTGAAAAGAAAAAAAAAATACACGAAAACACAACACTGCCAGAAGTTTTTGCCCAAACTTCAAAGGCATGTTTAAATGATTAAAACTAGAAGCATCTTAACTTTAAAATGTTACATTTATCATGTGAACTACTTATATACAGCATGTTATATGCATGTATGAGTAAGAGGGGAACACGGTCGCATCTGCAGCAGATATGCTGCCCATCATAAATCAAAGCATGAGACAGACAGGGGTCGGAGGAGAACACCAGAAAATGTGACAGAATGGACAATATTTGTCTGTATTTGCAATACACGAGCCGCGGTTCAGCTGCGCGAGACAAACACTGCCAGTGTGTGAATGCACGCATACGCAATGCATCTGCCCTGCCTGCTATACGTCGCTGGCGCATCCTTCAACTCCGGGCAGCCTTCCTTATCTCTCCCACTTGCATTTCTACACGTGACGTGACCTGCAGCACTCCACTTTTACTTTATTTTACTGTATGTCCACACACACACATACACGCACACACACACACACACACACAAACACCTCTTATTTCACGCGAAAAGGACACCCACTGTCTGAGGTAACATACGTGCACGAGGATACATTGCGCATGCGTCAAAACCGTGCGACGCACATGCTCCGAACCGAGACAAGCGAACCGAACCCCTAATATACAGGTCCTTCTCAATAAATTAGCATATTGTGATAAAGTTCATTATTTTCCATAATGTAATGATAAAAATTAAACTTTCATATATTTTAGATTCATTGCACACCAACTGAAATATTTCAGGTCTTTTATTGTTTTAATACTGATGATTTTGGCATACAGATCATGAAAACCCCAAATTCCTATATCAATAAATTAGCATTTTTTATCCGACCAATAAAAGAAAAGTGTTTTTAATACAAAAAAAGTCAACCTTCAAATAATTATGTTCAGTTATGCACTCAATACTTGGTCGGGAATCCTTTTGCAGAAATGACTGCTTCAATGCGGCGTGGCATGGAGGCAATCAGCCTGTGGCACTGCTGAGGTGTTATGGAGGCCCAGGATGCTTCGATAGCGGCCTTAAGCTCATCCAGAGTGTTGGGTCTTGCGTCTCTAAACTTTCTCTTCACAATATCCCACAGATTCTCTATGGGGTTTAGGTCAGGAGAGTTGGCAGGCCAATTGAGCACAGTAATACCATGGTCAGTAAACCATTTACCAGTGGTTTTGGCACTGTGAGCAGGTGCCAGGTCGTGCTGAACAATGAAATCATCTCCATAAAGCTTTTCAGCAGATGGAAGCATGAAGTGCTCCAAAATCTCCTGATAGCTAGCTGCATTGACCCTGCCCTTGATAAAACACAGTGGACCAACACCAGCAGCTGACATGGCACCCCAGACCATCACTGACTGTGGGTACTTGACACTGGACTTCAGGCATTTGGGCATTTCCTTCTCCTCAGTCTTCCTCCAGACTCTGACACCTTGATTTCCGAATGACATGCAAAATTTGCTTTCATCCGAAAAAAGTACTTTGGACCACTGAGCAACAGTCCACTGCTGCTTCTCTGTTGTCCAGGTCAGGCGCTTCTGCCGCTGTTTCTGGGTCAAAAGTGGCTTGACCTGGGGAATGCGGCACCTGTAGCTCATTTCCTTCACACGCCTGTGCACGGTGGCTCTGGATGTTTCTACTCCAGACTCAGTCCACTGCTTCCGCAGGTCCCCCAAGGTCTGGAATTGGTCCTTCTTCACAATCTTCCTCAGGGTCCGGTCACCTCTCCTCGTGGTGCAGCGTTTTTTGCCACACTTTTTCCTTCCCACAGACTTCCCACTGAGGTGCCTTGATACAGCACTCTGGGAACAGCCTATTCGTTCAGAAACTTATTTCTGCGTCTTACCCTCTTGCTTGAGGGTGTCAATGATGGCCTTCTGGACAGCAGTCAGGTCGGCAGTCTTACCCATGATTGTGGTTTTGAGTAATGAACCAGGCTGGGAGTTTTTAAAAGCCTCAGGAATCTTTTGCAGGTGTAATTTTGATTCAGATGATTAGGTTAATAGCTCGTTTAGAGAACCTTTTCATGATATGCTAATTTATTGAGATAGGGATTTTGGGTTTTCATGATCTGTATGCCAAAATCATCAGTATTAAAACAATAAAAGACCTGCAATATTTCAGTTGGTGTGCAATGAATCTAAAATATATGAAAGTTTAATTTAATTTTTATCATTACATTATGGAAAATAATTAACTTTATCACAATATGCTAATTTATTGAGAAGGACCTGTATATATATATATATATATATATATATATATATATATATATATATATATATATATATATATATATATATATATATATATATATATATATATCTATATCTTATTATGGTGTTCCTAATAATCCTTTAGGTGAGTGTGTGTGTGTGTATATATATATATATATTATATTAGGGCTGTCAAAAGATTAATCACGATTAATCACATCCAAAATAAAAGTTTGTGTTTACATAATATATTTGTGTGTACTCTGTATAATTATTATGTTTATATAAATATTCATGTATATATTTAAGAAATATTTGCATGTATATACTGTATACATTTATATAATTTATATTATATATAAATATAAATATTTTATATATAAATATAATACATTTTAAATATATACATGCTTGTGTGTTTTTATATATAAATAATAATTATACACAGTTCACACACATATATATATATACATATACATACACACACTCACCTAAAGGATTATTAGGAACACCATACTAATACTGTGTTTGACCCCCTTTCGCCTTCAGAACTGCCTTAATTCTACGTGGCATTGATTCAACAAGGTGCTGAAAGCATTCTTTAGAAATGTTGGCCCATATTGATAGGATAGCATCTTGCAGTTGATGGAGATTTGTGGGATGCACATCCAGGGCACGAAGCTCCCGTTCCACCACATCCCAAAGATGCTCTATTGGGTTGAGATCTGGTGACTGTGGGGGCCATTTTAGTACAGTGAACTCATTGTCATGTTCAAGAAACCAATTTGAAATGATTCGAGCTTTGTGACATGGTGCATTATCCTGCTGGAAGTAGCCATCAGAGGATGGGTACATGGTGGTCATAAAGGGATGGACATGGTCAGAAACAATGCTCAGGTAGGCATGTGGCACGTGGCATTTATACGATGCCCAATTGGCACTAAGGGGCCTAAAGTGTGCCAAGAAAACATCCCCCACACCATTACACCACCACCACTAGCCTGCACAGTGGCAACAAGGCATGATGGATCCATGTTCCACGCCAAATTCTGACTCCACCATCTACCAATGTCTCAACAGAAATCGAGACTCATCAGACCAGGCAACATTTTTCCAGTCTTCAACTGTCCAATTTTTGTGAGCTTGTGCAAATTGTAGCCTCTTTTTCCTATTTGTATTGGAGATGAGTGGTACCCGGTGGGGTCTTCTGCTGTTGTAGCCCATCCGCCTCAAGGTTGTGCATGTTGTGGCTTCACAAATGCTTTGCTGCATACCTCGGTTGTAACGAGTGGTTATTTCAGTCAAAGTTGCTCTTCTATCAGCTTGAATCAGTCGGCCCATTCTCCTCTGACCTCTAGCATCAACAAGGCATTTTCGCCCACAGGACTGCCGCATACTGGATGTTTTTCCCTTTTCACACCATTCTTTGTAAACCCTAGAAATGGTTGTGCGTGAAAATCCCAGTAACTGAGCAGATTGTTAAATACTCAGACCGGCCCGTCTGGCACAAACAACCATGCCACGCTCAAAATTGCTTAAATCACCTTTCTTTCCCATTCTGACATTCAGTTTGGAGTTCAGGAGATTGTCTTGACCAGGACCACACCCCTAAATGCATTGAAGCAACTGCCATGTGATGTTTTGGGGCAAGTACCATGGTATTACCATGTTTTTGGGCATGTACTACACTAATATGACCATTTTATTTTGATGCAGAACAATGGTAAAAGTACTCTGGGCATTTCCCAGGTGAAAAATACGTACTATTAAATGCATTAAATATGTACTGGAGTATGTTTTTAGTACAATACAAATATACTGTAATGTATTTTTTATATATATTTAATAGAACATCTTTTTTACTTGGTTTACCATGGTAAAACTAAGTTTTTGGCATGTAGTGATCCAATACCATGTTATTTTGATGCAGAACAATGGTAAAAGTACTTTGGGCATTACCATGGTAAAACTAAGTTTTGGGCATTTACCATGGTAATAACATGCTATTTGGATGCTATATAAAATATTATATAAAATATTTTTATTTTAATTTGTATTTATTTCATACCATTATTTTATACCATTATAGAACAAATATCTCTAGATATCAGCATTTTAGTTTTATTTTGTTTATTTAATTTTTTTATAATTTTTTATTTTTATTTAGATGGTATTAGGGGTTTCCATGATGGTTTCAAACAGCTGACTGACGATCACATTACAAAAATTTTACGCATACAATTTTTAAAAATGACCAGTATCTGCATCATCCATTTTATGTATATATTATATTTTATTATGATAATTATATAATTTTATTTGTTTATTTTTTAGTTTATTTTATTAGTTAAGTTTACAAAAAAATGTATGTAAGTGAATATAATTTTATTTACATTAATTTGATGCCATTGTTATTATTTTCTTTTTATGCAAAATTAGTCTTTTACTTTTAAATGCTATATTTGCTTAATTGTGTTTACTTTGCCAACGTGAGGACTACACTAACATTTCACATAACACACAAACTCTAATTCTTATTGCATGGGATCTTTAAGAAAATGTTTATGAAATCTGAAATTTATAGACCATGAATGGTAAATTCCATAAACTCGACATCAACCCTGCTCAAAGTTCAGCAAGAGTTACGTTCTCCTCTTAGGGTTTGGAGATTACTTTGCTCTCTCTCTTTCTCTCTATCTCTCGCTCTCCAACTGATGTGATCCAGATGGCTGGGTGCTGTCAGTCCAGGCGTGTGTATGTTCCCCTGAGGAGGCTGGGGAGAGTAGTGTGTGTGTGTGTGTTTGGTTCAGGGATGTGCTGGCCACCCTTTCGGTGTGCTGCTATCAGCACTAATTAAGGTCGGCCTGTCAGCCTTCAGAACAGCCGATAAGAGCAGGGGTGCTATGGAGGAGAAGGGGTCAACACATAGCACATGTGTCTCATTTCCACATCTTTTTTTCTCTGTCTTCATTTACAGAAATCTTACGTCTTTTTTGGTGTTTAATTAGAACTATATATTTATTAGTTCGACAAGCTTGACAATGTTTGGCTATTTTGAGATCAGTATCCATTGATAAACATTACAATGAGCCAGACTGAATTATTTGCATGTTTTGAGGCGCAGTCCAGAAAAAACTTTTTTTTTAAATATATAATCTGTTATTTTATGACTTTGTTTTATATTTACTTTCTGATTATTTAATGTATTATTTTAGATCTTCACTAGTGGTCTCAGACTTTATTTCAGACAGTGCAGGTTAAACGTTTGAGATAACTAGTGAGGATTTTTATTATTAAAAATAAATTATGAGAATATAATGCGTTATAAAAAAATTTGTATAACATTTTTTGTATTGTTTTATAAATTATTTAGTTGTAGTTTTTTATTTTATTTTCTGATTATTTATATGTTTTGTATATATATAGTGGTGCATTAAACTCACGGTTTGTGTGTATGTATGTATATATATATATATATATATGTATATATGTATATGTGTTTATTTATTTATAATTGTATTTATATATTTATAATTGTATTTATACTTTTATTTATTTATTTATAATTTTATTTATAATTTTATTTATATATTTATTTATAATTGTATGTATATATTTATTTCCAAATTTTTATTTTATTCAACTTTTTCTTGTTTTATTGATTATTTTAGATTTTGGCTCCCAGAATTGATTTCAGTATTACATTGCATTACAATTTTTTTCGATATCTACATGGATCATGAAAAATGTGTTGATCGCTTGTGACAAATGTCACTGTCAGACGGAAACCTTGTATCTCCAAAAACGCTATTTTCAGGAAATGGAAAATTAAACATAATTAAAAATAATTTACATAATACATACATTTACATAATTAAACACTGTGTTGTCAAAGTTGATATTGTGACTTTATATACTGTATGTTCAGACAATTGCGTCTGTCATTATATTATTCATCTTTTCCCAAGATCAAGCTTAAATGAAGTTACAAGGTTTTAGACCGGATAATTTGGATGAATTTCGGACATGTGTGTGTTTTGTCCATCATTCAATGCATCGCATTATGTTTCCATCGACATACAGGTTATAAAGTGTACTGCAGCTATGTAGGTGTTCAGATTTTACCGTCATTTGACCAAAATCTCATGTTATTAAAGATAAAGCGCTACACACAGGCTATTTAAGACAGTAGTGGCTGTGATCCGATGACAAATGCTGATATTGACTGAGACACTCTTCTCCGCTCCTCAAATACAAAAAAACATTATTCTTTAAATATAGTTTCTTTAGTAAAGAAAATGCTGTGCTTATTCAAATCATTTCTTATTAAAATTCTCTGAAGAAAAAAACACATATCAGTGATGAAGATACTCATTTAAAAGAGCTTGTGTTATTACACTCCCCCCTACTGACACACACACAAGCTTGTTCCCCGATGATCTTCACTCTGACTGCGGGCTTTTAAATTCACATTTGGTGTCTAGGAAGCCCTTGTGCCAGATATGATTCAGCATCTGTTTCCAGGTGTCTTGCTTGTTCCAGTTTTTGTCTCTCTTGTGAATCCGCTTGCAGTCACTCAAGCGCTGGTATTCTGTATAATACAAGATTAATACAACTATTACTGTGTTCAGGAAGTACAAAACCCATATTTTCAGATTGCTTACACACCGGAATTTATAGCTTCTGGTGAGTCAATATTAGCTTTAAAGGCGCAAAGCTGTAGATTTTTCTTTAATGTTTCATAGTGCCCATCCAGAGAGGATGTTCAGCACAGACGTCCTCTATAACTCTCCGTTTTAACCAGCGCTCCCGTACCAACTCCAGAAGCAGAGGATGCAGCTCTCTTTTTTTAGGCCAGTAAAAGCAGCCGCTGAAGGTCCTCCATGGCCCGTGGCGGCAATGATTGGCGAACGGACACCATATTTCTCCCCACGTCTCCTCCATGACACACACACCCCGAATGCATAGCTGACACCAAATTTCTCTCTCTCCTACAGCACACACACACACACACATAAACACATTTCCCTGGAAAAAGGGCCTAGAGCTGGGCTGTGGCTCTGGGCCAGGGAGTGATGGAGAGTTAGGGTTATTTTTATTTTTTTAATGTGCTGGGGCTCCTCCAACGCTCAGTTTGTTTAACGTGGCTGGCCTGTATTTTATTTTTATGTGCTAGATCAGGCAGTATCAGTTAGGGCTTAGTACTGATGGATTTGGCTGATAACGTTCTCTGAACTCTTCTCTCCCTGCTAATGGTGTCCTCTAAATTCCTCTCCTTCAAATCAGTGGTCCATGAATATTGAAGTGTTAAAGAAATGGATATTTGTATTTAAGCTTAGATATTGCAGATATGAACCTGTGCAATGTAAAAACAAATCTAGTAATGATAATGTTTTTGCTCTAAAAGCAGCCCTTTGATTTTGGGTTTGGTCTTCTATCATCTATCTTTCCATCCATCCATATACCAACCATTACTTTACATATATATCTCTCTAGCCATAAATCAATCAATCCATCCATCTATCATTCATTTATTCATCCATATCTTTTTCCATCCACCTACCTATAAATGGGAAATGCATTTATAAAGCGCTTTCAACATGGCCATCCAAAGCGCTTTACATATTGCCTCACATTCACCCATTCACTCGCTCATTCATAATCCATGCAAGGCGCCATCCAACTCGTCGGGAGCAGCTGGGGTTAGGTGTCTGGCTCATAGTCACCTCGACACTTGGTCAGGTGGAACCACCAACCTTCCGGTTTGTAGACAACCTACATGAACCACTGAGCCACTCCCGGCAAACACATATATCTCTGGTCATCCATCCATCCATTCACATATATCGTCATCAATCCATCCGTCCAGTCATTCATTCGTTCATCCATCCATCCATCATTCGTTTATCCATCCATCTCTTTTTCCATCCATCCAACTACCTATACACACATATCTCTCTGGCCATCCATTCATATACATTTTCATCCATCCATCCATCCATTCATTCATTCATTCATATATCTCTTCATCAATCCATCCATCCAGTCATTCATTCATCAATCCATCTCTTTTTCCATCCATCCACCAACCTATACATGTATATCTCTCTGGCCATCCATTCATATACATTTTCATCCATCCATCCATTCATTCATTCATTCATATATCTCTTCATCAATCCATCCATCCAGTCATTCATTCATCAATCCATCTCTTTTTCCATCCATCCACCAACCTATACATGTATATCTCTCTGGCCATCCATTCATATACATTTTCATCCATCCATTCATTCATTCATTCATTCATATATCTCTTCATCAATCCATCCATCCAGTCATTCATTCATCAATCCATCTCTTTTTCCATCCATCCACCAACCTATACATGTATATCTCTCTGGCCATGCATCTATCCAGTCATTAATTAATTCATCCATCCATCATTCATTTATCCATCCATATCTTTTTCCATCCATCCACCTACTTATACATGCACAGTCGCACATCTCTCTGGCCATCCATCAATCCATACATACATACATATATCTCTTTATCAATCCATCCATCCATCCAGTCATTCATTCATCAATCATCTCTTTTTCCATCCATCCACCAACTTATACACACATCTCTCTGGTCATCCATCAATCTATCTATCTCTCGCCATCCGTTCATTTATCCCTCTATCATCCATTCATATCTTGGTCTGCTCATCCATCTCTCTGTCCATCTATTGATTTCTCTCCACCCAACCGCCTCTCTATCCATCCATCCATTCATATATCTCTATGTTCATCCATCTATCCATTCATACATCCCTCCAACCATCCATCCTTCATTGGGAACCTAGCGATGCTGTATTAAATCAATTATATTCTTTTCACAGACTTGCTCTGAGGTAAAAATATAAGTAGAAAAGATGACTATTTTGAAAAATCAATTCTTCCCATCCATTCATCTGTCCTTCCCCACAGTGTTTTGTCCAAACTTTGCTTTACATTTCTCCTCTTTTGTGTTTCCAAGAAGCTTATATCTCTTCTAGAGCGGTCATGGTTGAGGCAAGCATTAAAAATTTCAGGCGCTGAAAGTAGCCCGACCTCAGATCTGCTTTCATTTAACATTCCTCCCTCATTTTGCCATCATTTACGTCGGACTGTCGTCATACAGTAGGAATGGCAGTGATAAGTCATATCCATGACACTGGTCATTCCTGGCGTTCTGTGTGGTGTTCTCCGCTCCGGTGGCTTAACCGGCACACTGCGTCCCCGTCACAAACAGGCATAAATCTCCCCACCCCTTCGGCTATTC
Organism: Romanogobio albipinnatus; assembly: GCA_023566225.1. Taxonomy (NCBI): domain Eukaryota; kingdom Metazoa; phylum Chordata; class Actinopteri; order Cypriniformes; family Gobionidae; genus Romanogobio; species Romanogobio albipinnatus. The sequence goes on along the minus strand of CM042245.1, from coordinate 50,787,396 downwards.
ATTATCTCTCCACTAGTGTACACACCCATAGAAACACCAAACCGATACAGAACAGAGGGAGGTGGCATATTTTTAGGCCTGCTGAAGGACTCCTGAGAAGAAATCAAGAAGCTTAAAAGAATGCAGAGTACAGAGAGAGGAAATTGAGTGTTGAGGGCGGTGATGAGATGCGTTGATTGATGGGCCGCTCCCCCTCTCTCCGATTTGGCTTTGTCATGAGAGGTGATTGGCCACTTGACCTCTTAGTGATCAATATGGACCCTTATCTCCCTCTGAACAAATGTGTGGGGGCCCATTGTGTCTCTGTGCTTCTGATAAGAGGCTTTGTCTTCTTTTAGTACAGGAACACAAGCTCTGCCTTGCTGTCTACTTCCTCCATTGGAGGACGCCTTCTAAGGCATTATCTTAACCCAAATGAAAACGGTATATTTGGAGCACTCTACATAGTCGGCAGTTCCATGTGCCACACAAATAAAGCTTTGTAGGAGATTTAACTCCTACAACTCAACACAATCGAAAAATGATTTTAACCAGGCTTCTTCTCTCCCTGTGGCCACCAGTGATATCAACATACCCAGTGTATAGAAAAGATTCAATCACAGAGGATCCTTTTAACTATTATCCTTGTTAAAAGATTCATCTGAAGGGGACACTTGCATCAGGAAAATTTGAGACATATACATGATACAATCTGAATAATTCCGATTCTGTCTTCTCTTCTCCTTTAGACTGCCACCTATCTCCCTCTCTTTTCCTGGGAAATGTGGGAGAAAAGTGCATGTTATCATGACCTACATATCACACGTGTGTGAGTGTGTTTACATGGACGTGTGAGCATTCTCATCCATCATTTCAGACTCCTTATCCTCCATATCCCAGTGCACATCCTTCCACTTCCTGTTATTTGCCTCTCCTCATGCCGCCCTCCATGGGTTTCTCTTTTCACCTCATCTTTCCCTTTGATTTTTATTTATAGCCAGTGCCGTCTTCATGCATTTTGGCAGTGCAGATAGAGAAGGGCTCATCGGGACCAGGCAGGGAGGTTATGGAGCTGAAGGGGAAGTTCCTTTTTGCCCAAAGTAAACTGACTCACCTCAGGGGCAGCTGCTGCCTGTGGTCTGAACCTGACCATAATGAGCACGGCTAGTCAGGAGGTCAGTGTATTAAAAGGCCTCTCTGACAGGACATGTTAGTGCTCAGAAGCCTCCTGGAACATCACCAGCTTTCATTTTATTAGTTTGCGCCAGGACACTGTGGTTTTTACAGACCTGGGTGGCCTGTGTGTGTGTGTTTGTGGGATACATCAAATCTCCATTGCTTTTGATGGTCAAAATGACAGAATTAAGAGTTGTATGGCAGCCCATGGGCATCACACACGACTGTGTGTGTGTGTGTGTGTGTGTGTGTGTGTGTGTGTGTGTGTGTGTGTGTGTGTGTGTGTGTGTGTGTGTGTGTGTGTGTGTGTGTGTGTGTGTGTGTGTGTGTGTGTGTGTGTGTGTGTGTGTGTGTGTGTGTGTGTGTGTGTGTGTGTGTGTGTGTGTGTGTGTGTGTGTGTGTGCTTCTGTCAGGTACATAGGCTTCTTTCTAGAGCTGTGATGTCACTCCGGATAGAATCAGGTCAGCCAGTTCCTCCAAGGAACTGAAGAGAACACAACGAAACAGACAAAGAAAAAAAGAAAGGGTTTGCCAGCGATTGAGAGACTGATAAGAGAAATAGCAAATTCGCAGTAAGCTTGTGATTAAAATAGAATGCTGCACCCTTTCAGTTAGACGAATAGAGAGGACCTACAAAACTAGTGTGTTGTATTTTAAGATTCCTGACGCTATTATGTTGGACGAATTCGTGTTGCATGCATCTTTCACAGAGAAGGCAACATCGTGGGGAAATAAACACATTTAGTAGACAAAGTGGAAATTGACTCACTATGCACGATCGCTTCCAAATTTAGCTTCGATGGCCTCAACTTCTGCTGTACCGCAGTCTATAGAATACTTATATTTAAAATCCATTTATTCATGAAAATTATCAGGAAAGATGTTAAATATTATTTGAAGAATTACGCTTACTCAAAACGTATGTATATGTGTACTTGTGCTATCACATGCTTGGCAACATGCCAACATCAAACTCCACAGCTTCAAAATCAAAATCATTCAAAATCTGTTCCATCAATCATTCCTATACTATTCCTATACCCTCATTCACTATTTCCTACGTTAGTCCACTAATATAGTCCACTTGAATGGAAGCGAGTGAGTGAATTCGGACACTGGGCACGCCGGAAGGGATGCTACTTTTGGATCGCTTTTGCTAGCAGTTTAATAATTATTTGAAACTTCACAAAGTGGCCGCTCCAGTATAAAATATTCATCTTGAAATCTGTTGTGGAAACTAGCATGTATAAACTTACTACATTTATTACATTTTACTTTACATTTTACTTTTACTTTACGTATTACATTTTTTATAATCAATTAAAAAGGATGTTATACCTGTGTGATATTACGCTGTAGCCACATTGGACCAGTGGTTTAGGAAATGGATGGCTGGATGATTCAGCTGCGGGTGCCATCTTCTGGCGAGACATGGAAATTCATTTGGCATGCGACTCTCATTGTGCATTATGGGTATTCTCTAGCCATTGATAACATTGTTATTGCAGTGCACTATGGGCTTGAATGGTTGCACTCTAAAACATCCACTCTGATTTTGGCACCACTACAAATGGTTGTCCCCTCAAATAGTGCCCTAGTTTATAGGGTATAGGGGCTACTTCGAACAGCCTAATCGTCCAGTTCATGTTAGAAGTTATATTTAAGTTGTACAGAGTTGCTACCTACATAGTGTTCCAAATCAATCCCTTATGAGGTTCTTTTTCAGTTAGCATGCTACCGTAGAAGTTAACCATTCAGAAAGACAGTAGGGAGTGAGGCAGCTCACTAGGTTTTGGAACGGTTCCAATGAGTTTCTGTATATAAGAGGCCATACAGAAAATGAGAGGGAGGAAAAGAATGAGAGGCAAAGGGAAGATGATTTGACACACATTTCACCACTAACACTCTAGCACACGTGGCTAACGCTAATCCTAAGACATTCTCCAGTCTGCTGCCTGTATTCTTTAGTATACTGGAGACTTTGACCATCTCAGCTGCCGGTACAAGACGTTCACCCTCCCTCTCACACTGTTACCGCAGGTTTGACCTAACAGGGCTCACTCCCTGAAACAGCTGCACTTGACTGATGGCGATTCGTAGAATTAATTATTTGTGGTGCTTGCTATCACCAACACATCGTTCATACACTACTGTTCAAAATTTTGGGGTCAGTAGATTTGTTTGGGGGAGGAAAATGGAGTAATAGCTGCTGAAAATTCAGCAAAGCGCAGTAATACTGATGTATTGCGGTCACAGGTGGTCACAGGTCGAACGTGGCTCAACCAATCATAATCAAGGACCAGAACTATCCATTTTGTAAGGTGTATTTGTCAACAGGATGTATTTTACACCGCAATCTGTTGTCCAAAGCTGTCTGAATACTAATTGCGCGTCTTCTCCTCCGAACAGGCAGGAGGCGCTGTTGGCAGCCATCAGCGAGAAGGACGCCAACATCGCTCTTCTAGAGCTGTCGTCCTCGAAGAAGAAGAAGACTCAAGATGAAGTGGCTTTGCTGAAGAGGGAGAAAGACCGACTGGTACATCAGCTTAAACAGCAGGTGAGAACAACCAACAGGCAAAACCATAGACTAAAATGAACACAAACCTCAGTCCTCCTAGTTTCCTAGTGGAGTTCTTCAACCTCACCCACAGGAATGACATTGGTGTAGCTTAACCAGACATTCGTCAGCCTAAAAAATAGTCCCACATCAAAGGGACAATTTAGACTTTATAGCTCAAGTAACAAACATTTTTGTTTCACTGACGAATTATGTTTTAACCCAAATGGGAGCTTTGCTTTTCTGCGTTTGAACTCTCCGAATCGCTTTCCTTCCAGGCTCTCATTGTGTTTTACTGTAAAAACTTGTTTTATTTGTTTTTACAAACTTAAGATATGAGTCAAAATTATTTTGTCATAATTGAAAGCATGCCACAGATGCTGTCCATAGACGTTAAGTTGACATTAACCCGTAATATATTCTCTTAAGAGGGGTGTGATTGCCAGAAATATAAGATCACACTGGATATCCTGATTATGTGTTCATAGTATCGCTAACCAGCTGACCTTGCTGTTGTAGCTCTGCTTAGCAGTTCAAGGACCGGCTAAATAACAAGTTCTGGAGGAATTAAACCAAGACACGTTGGGAACGAGATCCCAGAGTATGGAGATGCAAACAGGCCACAGATGTCTGGCCGCAGACCCGTCAAGAAGGGCAATTTTAAGATTATTTGACTCCTCCTCCAGGTTCCCACAAACCACCTGCAAAAGCATGCACACACAGACTAGTGGCCATGCATTCAGATGAGTCTCATAAGACGTGCGCACACATTTCGCATCCTCGTTTACTATATAAACCGGCCACATGCATGTATACAAAACCCAGCGGCCGCAGAAAAACAAACAGGGCGGGAGGACCAACACACACATCCTCACTTTAACTCCATTCATGTTAACGGGTACACGCTGGAAAACACCCCTCCCTCACTGTTTCTCTGAATGACAGGCTATCAGCGCATTGCATAGCAGCAGCATTCCACAGGAAATGGGTGTCAGTAGTGCAGATAGCTGTGGGGCTCGGCTCTCACCCGCAGCCCTGAGATCAGGAGGGCAGCCCGCGTCCCCCTCCCGCTCACTGTCAATCACAGCGGGGGGGAATTTGGTTAAGAGACGGTCAGAGGCCGGTTGCTCTCCTGACATACTAATGGTTAAGGTCATTGATAAAGGTTACACACGGTGGGTTTAAATCAGGTCTTTTTGGGCAGTTTTACTTCAGGGTCAAAGTTAGGAGTGAACATAGGAAGGGTTAAGGACCCTCAGTTCGCCTGTCCCTCGTGGACACGTTTTTCCACTCTTAATTCACAGCAGAAAGAAGCATTACAAGCAGCAGTTTGGCATTTATTGTCATTTATAATCATTAAGATGTGGAAAATGGATAACAAGCCTGAAGGTGTTTGACGTGGCCCCGGGTAAGGGTGAGTGCTGTCTACTGCTGCGGCCTCTGGATTAGGACTGGGGATCAGGGTCGTAGGATTTGAGTGACAGGGGATGAGTCTGACATAGTGGTACATAAATGGAGTATTTTTCTTTTCTTTTTTTAAGAGACAGATGTGCATAAAGATGCAGGGCAGATAATGGTTCAGAAGAGGGAAAATTCCTGGTCATACATGTCAAGTCTTGTTAAAAAGAAAAGAAAAGAAAAGAATAATGTAAAAAGTGTGGCCTTACACCATGTCATAACCAACTGCATGATGGTGTCAAATGGTGCCGCAAATACATTAAACAAAATAAACTCCTTTTTGTCCCAACCAGCCTTCGTTAGATTAGTTTTTAACATTGGGTCTCACAAAAATGCACCTTTTGGTGTGTCTGTAGTATCCATGAACATTAACACTGTGCAGGTCAATTATCTTTTAAAAAAAAGTGATTAAATCAATGCATTTTTTCATAATTACTTAAATATTTCATGGTGAGATAAATACTTATTTTCCTCACTGTAAATAAATATGTAATTTTGATTTACAATTTTGTAATTGTAATTTTTAATTTTATTTATATTTATATATATATATATATATATACACTCACCTAAAGGATTATTAGGAACACCATACTAATACTGTGTTTGACCCCCTTTCGCCTTCAGAACTGCCTTAATTCTATGTGGCATTGATTCAACAAGGTGCTGAAAGCATTCTTTAGAAATGTTGGCCCATATTGATAGGATAGCATCTTGCAGTTGATGGAGATTTGTGGGATGCACATCCAGGGCAGGAAGCTCCCGTTCCACCACATCCCAAAGATGCTCTATTGGGTTGAGATCTGGTGACTGTGGGGGCCATTTTAGTACAGTGAACTCATTGTCATGTTCAAGAAACCAATTTGAAATTATTCGAGCTTTTTGACATTGTGCATTATCCTGCTGGAAGTAGCCATCAGAGGATGGGTACATGGTTGTCATAAAGGGATGGACATGGTCAGAAACAATGCTTAGGTAGGCCGTGGCATTTAAACGATGCCCAATTGGCACTAAAGTGTGCCAAGAAAACATCCCCCACACCATTACACCACCACTACCAGCCTGCACAGTGGTAACAAGGCATGATGGATCCATGTTCTCATTCTGTTTACGCCAAATTCTGACTCTACCATCTGAATGTCTCAACAGAAATCGAGACTCATCAGACCAGGCAACATTTTTCCAGTCTTCAACTGTCCAATTTTGGTGAGCTCGTGCAAATTGTAGCCTCTTTTTCCTATTTGTAGTGGAGATGAGTGGTACCCGGTGGGGTCTTCTGCTGTTGTAATAACTGCCTCAAGGTTGTGCGTGTTGTGGCTTCACAAATGCTTTGCTGCATACCTCGGTTGTAATGGTTATTTCAGTCAAAGTTGCTCTTCTAACAGCTTGAATCAGTTGGCCCATTCTCCTCTGACCTCTAGCATCAACAAGGCATTTTTGCCCACAGGACTGCCGCATACTGGATGTTTTTCCCTTTTCACACCATTCTTTGTAAACCCTAGAAATGGTTGTGCGTGAAAATCCCAGTAACTGAGCAGATTGTGAAATACTCAGACCAGCCCGTCTGGCACCAACAACCATGCCACACTCAAAATTGCTTAAATCACCTTTCTTTCCCATTCTGACATTCAGTTTGGAGTTCAGGAGATTGTCTTGACCAGGACCACACCCCTAAATGCATTGAAGCAACTGCCATGTGATTGGTTGATTAGATAATTGCATTAATGAGAAATTGAACAGGTGTTCCTAATGATCCTTTAGGTGAGTGTGTGTGTGTGTGTGTGTGTGTGTGTGTGTGTGTGTGTGTGTGTGTGTGTGTGTGTGTGTGTGTGTGTGTGTGTGTGTGTGTGTGTGTGTGTGTGTGTATATATATATATATATCAGTGATGCGCGGGTCAATGTATAAACAACCCGCACCCGACCGACGTTTTCAACTAACCCGCCCGCAACTCGGACCGCAAAAAAAAAGAAGAAAATATTGTACCCGACCCGCTTCCTGACCCGCATTTTTTACACGTAGTAAATGCTCATCGTAGCGTCATTGGGCCATTGAGAAAATGTTTCAGGCCCTGACGTGGTGCGCTCAGAGGTGCAGCGGCGAGAGCAGGCAGTTCTTGAGGCGGCCCATCATTTTCCATTTCAGCTCTAGATGCATATTATTGATGAACGCGATGTTTATGTTTCAACCCGGCTTGAAGAATTCATCAGCAAGCCCTTAGGAGCGCAAACTGTTCTTTTTCTGTATGATGCTGTATGATACAGGCTTGATTTATTCATTTATTTCGTTTCATTTTCTTAACAATTAAGATGCTGCATGTGTTTATCCAGTCTAATCGAAGTGTGCGTCTCTCCCCCGACTTTACCAACAAAAATCCCGCCCCTCTCAGAAAATACATAAAATTGACTTTACTGAGCTATATGCATTTAAAAGTAGCCTAAAATGGTACAATGGCATTGCTCAGTTCAACGTTTTGGGAAATCGGGCATTTTGTCCCGCGTCAGCATTTATTCAAAAGTTAATAACGCTCAACATTCAAAAGGTAAATAAGGATTTATTGACGACCCGACCGACCGTGACCCGAATATCATTAAAAATATTTTTGGATGACTCGTAACCGCGGGTAACCGCGGGTGACCGCAGGCACCCGCTCATTTTGGATCAACCCGCGCATCACTGATATATATATATATAGTGAGGAAAATAAGTATTTAAACACTTTGCTATTTTGCAAGTTCTCCCACTTGGAAATCATTGAGAGGTCTGAAATTGTCATCGTAGGTGCATGTCCCCTGTGAGAGACATAATCTAAAAAAAAAAATCCAGAAATCACAATATATGATTTTTTAACTATTTATTTGTATGATGCAGCTACAAATAAGTATTTGAACACCTGTCTATCAGCTAGAATTCTGACCCTCAAAGACCTGTTAGTCTGCCTTTAAAATGTCCACCTCCACTCCATTTATTATCCTAAATTAGATGCACCCGTTTGAGGTCGTTAGCTGCTTAAAGACACCTGTCCTCCCCATAAAATCAGTAAGAATCCAACTACTAACATGGCCAAGACCAAAGAGCTGTCCAAAGACACTAGAGACAAAATTGTACACCTCCACAAGGCTGGAAAGGGCTACGGGGAAATTGCCAAGCAGCTTGGTGAAAAAAGGTACTCTGTTGGAGCAATCATTAGAAAATGGAAGAAGCTAAACATGACTGTCAATCTTCCTCTGACTCGGGCACCATGCAAGATCTCACCTCGTGGGGTCTCAATGATCCTAAGAAAGGTGAGAAATCAGCCCAGAACTACACGGGAGGAGCTGGTCAATGACCTGAAAAGAGCTGGGACCATTGTTTCCAAGGTTACTGTTGGCAATACACTAAGACGTCATGGTTTGAAATAATGCAAGGCACGGAAGGTTCCCCTGCTTAAAACCAGCACATGTCAAGGCCCGTCTTAAGTTTGCCAATGACCAGGGTGTTTTTCTGCACATGGGACAGGGTGACTGCACCGTATTAAGGAGAGGATGACCGGGGCCATGTATTGCGAGATTTTGGGGAACAACCTCCTTCCCTCAGTTAGAGCATTGAAGATGGGTCGAGGCTGGGTCTTCCAACATGACAATGACCCGAAGCACACAGCCAGGATAACCAAGGAGTGGCTCTGTAAGAAGCATATCAAGGTTCTGGCGTGGCCTAGCCAGGCTCCAGACCTAAACCCAATAGAGAATCTTTGGAGGGAGCTCAAACTCTGTGTTTCTCAGCGACAGGCCAGAAACCTGACTGATCTAGAGAAGATCTGTGTGTGCAAACCTGGTGAAAAACTACAGGAAACGTTTGACCTCTGTAATTGCAAACAAAGGCTACTGTACCAAATATTGACATTGATCTTCTCAGGTGTTCAAATACTTCTTTGCAGCTGTATCATACAAATAAATAGTAAAAAAAATCATACATTGTGATTTCTGGATTTTTTTTTTTTTTTGATTATGTCTCTCACAGTGGACATGCACCTACGATGACAATTTCAGACCCCTCTATGATTTCTAAGTGGGAGAACTTGCAAAATAGCAGGGTGTTCAAATACTTATTTTATCACTGTATATATATATATATATATATATATATATATATATATATATATATATATATATATATATATATATATATATATATATATATATATATATATATATATATATATATATATATACAGGGAGTGCAGAATTATTAGGCAAGTTGTATTTTTGAGGATTAATTTTACAACATTAATAATTAAACAACAACCATGTTGTCAATGAACACAAAAAACTCATTAATATCAAAGCTGAATATTTTTGGAAGTGGTTTTTAGTTTTAGCTATTTTAGGGGGATATCTGTGTGTGCAGGTGACTATTACTGTGCATAATTATTAGGCAACTTAACAAAAAACAAATTTATACCCATTTCAATTATTTATTTTTACCAGTGAAACCAATATAACATCTCAACATTCACAAATATACATTTCTGACATTCAAAAACCAAACAAAAACAAATCAGTGACCAATATAGCCACCTTTCTTTGCAAGGACACTCAAAAGCCTGCCATCCATGGATTCTGTCAGTGTTTTGATCTGTTCACCATCAACATTGCGTGCAGCAGCAACCACAGCCTCCTATATATATAAATATTTTTTTTTTTTTTTACTTTTTAAAATCAGTTCAGCATGTAGGTTCATACACTTCAATAATAGTTTTTATTGGTCATTGTCTTGTCTCGACCATCAACAATCAATTGATCTCGCACATTTTTATTTTTGACGCATTACACTGGGTAATCTCACCAGTCAAACTACTCCAAAATTATATTATATATTAAATATCAAATATGCTTTTTATTATCTATTAAATATCATGTATTTCTGTTCAACTGGGGTGTCACTTCATGTAGCAGTTTTCATGAGGACAAACAACTGACTTTGAAAGTGACCCTTGGTTAGGATGAATTGTAGTACTGAAAGTGACAGTTTGTGAAGATACTTCAGCCAATCACGTGGCTTCTCAGTTGTTTTATTTCACTAGAGCAGGTTTGGATGTGCTCAGTGTGTGATAAATGGAGCCTGTCATCTTGTTTAAATTATATTTTATAGACGACGAGCAGATGGGACCATTTGATGTCTAACAAAATTCTGCATAATCAACAGCCGTTACTGTGATCCAGAGATTTAAAGTGAAGGAAATTAACTAGTATGAGACCACAAAAAAAATGGAAAGATGAGAGAAGCTGAGCAGGGAAGTTTTTAATAACAAAGAGAGACACGTTTTTGTTTTGGGATACATCACTCTTCAAGATGTATGCATTTCAGAAAGAAAATGAACTCTCTTTGTTCTTTTTTTCTTTTCGTTTTGTTCTTTTTCTTCTCTGGTCTCGTCTGTGTGTCTGTCAGCCTCAGTGATGATGACAGTGTAAAAATAGGACTGATGTCTGGTGAGTGTCTTTTGAAGCGTCGGTGTAGTGAAATGTTTTCTCCATCACATCTCTTCCTCGTCCATAAATCTCCACTGCGCGCCGTGACATCGCACCCAGCTCTGATGTGCTGTCCACATTTTATTAGCAGACTCGAGAGAGTGGAACAGCATGTCGCTGTGGAGCACAGGAGTTGGTTTTTAAAAACTGTCCTGTGCAAATTCGCAGCCCGCAGATTAAACGGCAGAGTGGGAGCTGCTCCCCGCTGCCATCACATGGTTCATTGATGTCACAATTAGCTGTGGAGGGAGGGTGGTTTACACTGCTGCTTTGGATGAGGAGAGATCACAACTGCAGTCAAAAGTTTAGACATGCCTACTCGTTCTTTACTTCACATGTACAATTTACCTGCTCTTGTTCTTAAAGGAAAACAGACCAGGAATTTTGATGACTTATCCTGAACTGTGCTGAATTTTGTTCAATCAAATCCTTTCTAAAATATGAAGGAAAGCTGTTTTTTTTTTTTAGTCGTGCATCTGTATATACAGTCAAACCAAAAATTATTCAGACATCAGATATAATTTTTTACTAGTGGGTGTAGGTCACTATAGTTCATTTATGTAAGTGAGGATAGCAAAATAAAGAAAACTGTGACATACCCAAAAATTCTTCATACAGTGGACTACCAGTAAAATTGATAAAAAATTTGGGAGCTGTTGGACTGTTTTGCTTCAGTGTTTTTTCTTTAATTGCTAATGCAACCTTTTACACCACAGACTGAACAAAATTAAGCATTGCTTGGTAATTGGTTGACCTAAACTGGTATTATTTAGTTGTGTACTTAAATTTAACAGCTGATTGGTTGATTGTAATCCATTACATACCTTTCTATCAAAGTTATCTGACATTATCAAGATGAATTTGTTCTGACACAGTTTAACTCTGAAATCTCGTCATATTTTATTACCATTTTCTAAACTATAGCGAATAAACTGAGCTGAAGTGTCTGAATACATTTTAGTTTGACTGTATATACAGAATATATATGTAGGTCATCTTACATTTCATACAGTTTACTTATGAGGCAGGGCAAAAAATCTCTGCATGAGGGAGCCTATAGAATGCAGTTAGATGCCCCTAAAATTCAGGATATCAGGACAAAAATGCCCCTATATGAGTTTTTGTTATTTATATCTTATAATATAGTTTAGCAATATCACACAAGTAATGAGCGCAACATCACTGAGTGCTGTTTTTGTTCCGAATAGCACGAGTGCAAACGTGATATAGATTTTATACAACAGTTCAATAAATAAGAAGTTATTATTGTTATATTTTAGACATAATATTGCTCAATTTTACCAACAAAAATATTACCTGTAAAGCCAGAGAGAAAACACGCAGTGGGGCTTCGTTTCTAAATGAATCCGTGTTTTGAGCGAATCAATCGGGTGAACCAATGATTCAGTGGCCCATTCATAAAGAGAGCCATTTTACTTCATTTCAGCCGTTTGAACTAATGCATGACTCAATTACTTACTCATTAAGATATTTACCACCACCTACTGTCACAGGGTTTCCACTGGGTCTTTAAAAAGTCTAGAATTTCAAAATCTAAATTTGAGGCCTTAAAAAGTCTTAAATTCGCTGAAGTATTCTGTTCTAGGTCTTAAATCATTTTAAACAGGTCTTAATTTCCCTACGTCCATGTAACGCTACCTCTAATGCTCATTGAAATCCTGCAGCACTTCAAATAATCCAAATATAATTAGTTGTAATACAACTACAAATGAGACAAACATGCAGCTTATATTGCAGCCAATCAGCGTTATTGGGGTCTCTTTCAGATTGTAGCACAGACACAAAATGGATTTTATTCTTCAGCTAATAGTCCTCCAGTTTTTCGTGTTTCTGCGATTACTAAATATAATGAAAAATCAACATACATTTTATAATAAACAAGATTTATGTATTTTGTTTGTTCTATTGTCATGTGTGGCTATTGTTCATCTCACATAATACATGGTGTCCTAATGATGAAAAAAATGCAAATGCACATTTCTGGAAATTACCACCATCTTAAAAATCACACAAAAAAGTTGCGAAATCCTGGTGGGATTGAGCTATGAGGAAGTACAAGTTTATCAATTTGTTCAATTTGAATAAATTAATTTACTTTGCAAGTAAATTTGTGACTGCATTTCCTTTATAGGTCTTACATTTAATTCATAATGGTCTTAAAAAGGTCTCAAAAAGTCTTACATTTGACTTGGTGAAACCTGCAGAAACCCTGTGTCAGTTTTAGTTTCTTCTTTGTATCATTTCATTAAAAAAAAGCATATTTCCATATTAATATACCATAGCCATATTCTGCCATATTCATATATAGCACCTGGCCTGGTCCTACCAGACTCTTGTACATTTAATTTGTACAGAGAGTCTGGCCACTCTCCATTGACAAGCATTAACTTCCTTGAAGGCGGGTACTCTGTTGAAGTTTAAAACTATTGGATCTACCGTAACCAATCGCTAACGTTTGGTCGTGACGTATGTCATCTCTAAATGGCGCACAACATCAACGTCATCGTTCTCAGCCACTCCCTCTGTTCGCTGATTGGACCGGTTAAAATTGGACCGGAGAAAACCAGAGAATATACCGCAATCCCAGACGAAGTACTGAAGGAAAATGAAAATTGAGCAGAAGTACGTAGGAGGGCGGAGCCAGGCTAATATAACACATACTGTATTTTGTGTATTTTGCAGCAGTATGCATGCTGCTACATTGTTGTCACATGATCTCATAACATTGCATAAATACTGCAAATTGCATCCAGTTATCATATTGGAGATAAAAAATAATGTGATCCAATTCTGTGTAAAAATGCCTTTTACATTTGGCAGTCCAATCAAATGATGAGTAAGGAAAGAGATGTTAAAAATTGCAGCTGATAATACTTTCAATACATTCATCATAGTCAAGCATATCATGTTGTGCACAGTGTTGTATGCTGTACATGTAGCTAATTTAATAGTAGACCATTTATACAGGGCATTTGCATACTGTGCACAGTACACATACTGCTGAAATATTGCGTGTTATTAGTACAAGAACAGCAGCCGGCGTGGGAGGGTGACCAAAACCTCCAGCGCAGGTCATCTGAGCTCCCCGCACCCAGACTCGCCTTTCTAAAAGCAGTGTTGGCTTCGAACCGGCAGAAAACACTCCCACCTGCACGAGGTGTCCAAAAAATATTTGATAAGCAATACAATTTATCTTCCTTGCCCCTGCACGGTCTGAAGAGGCTGCATTAATCCACGCCATTATCGTGGAGCATGATTCAGACCATTAATCATCTCGCTGCTCATATTTGAAATCTTTACGACACCTCAGCGGCTGCGAGAGTTTCTCCGCGTGCACAGTGAGCTCTCTGTGTGCTGTGGAAAGGTGGAGAATGGTTAGTGTGGTCACCGCCTCCAAACCCATGCCCTCCTCCATCATAATTCTCAGCCTCCTGATGGATCTCAGCAGAGACTTCCTGTCTTTTCCCCTGTTAACTGTATGTCAGTGGACATGCATGTGTGCGAGCGTGTATTTGGGGTTTCTTATGTCAGCGTGAGTGTTATGGAAAGACTGGGCTGTGTTAGATAGTCGGTAGTAGATAGCAATACTAGTAAATTGCATGATTCTGGATATCACTTTTTGGTGCCGAACCACACACCTGTAATTTAATCCTGTGTGGTGTGGGGAAGTCATATGGTAGCATATTTTCTTTTCCCTACCTTAAAGAAAAAACAACAATATAATGCATTTTTAGAAATAGAAGCCAATGATATGTTGTTTTTAAACCACATGACTTCGAGACTGCTTTTCTTGGGGTCACCAAGTAAAGACAAGGTTTGAAAAGACATTTCTTCTGCATCATGTTAAGTTATTCCGATGTTGTTCACCGATCAGCTTTATCTAAGAGATTTACAGAAAATTGTTAAAACCATGACAATGCTTTACCTCAATGGACAATGCTTTCTGAAATATTCTTGGTTCGATTCGCTTTCACTAGGCCACCTTTCAAAGCGTACCAAAATGTGTCACGCAAGTCACATGCGAGTACAACTGTCCTCTTATTGGTCAGAGTTTTCTCTGCGTCATCCATCAAGATGATTGACAAGTTCACTCCATGAGCTTATTGTGGCTTTATTTGTAACTGTCGAGACACACGCAAACACTATACGAATGTAGCCGCCATTCCCGCTGTTAAATGATGTACTACATTCGTATTAATACTGCAGCAAATTCAAACGCGCTCTCTCTGGTTCTCCCAGAGCTGTCTAGAGGTTAACTGTGTCAAGACACATGCAAGCACTATACAAAAGTTTTAATGCAGCTAGAGCAGGAATCAAGGCTTCATCGGGACAACATTCTCGCACTGAGAAACGCAATTACACAACATTTTAAGATGAAGAGGTGCTCTTTTGGTTTTCAACTGTGATAACTAATGTGCTCACTCACAGAATCAGACACTACTGCTTTTTATATAGCACATTTCCCGTTATGAATTCTAATAACATTTAGTTTGTTAGTCCCATTGGGTCGTATTGCTTTCACATCTCAAGCTAACCGCCCCAGAGTTTGTTTACAATCGGGCCACCTCGTTCAGGTGGTCTTGAACATGATTGCCGCGTTCACATATGCCTAAACTAACCGACCCAAGGGAGAAAATGCACCAGGTTCCGAAAAACCAACACTCAGGTTTGAAAGCAACCTTATATATAGTGGCATTTATTTATCTTATTTGGTTATAACATGACATAGGGCTTAACATTAACTTGTTGCTCACCTGCCACTGTGGCTAGTGGCTTTCCAAAGTTACTAGCCACTCTGCATTTTCACTGGCCAAAATGTTGTAGTTGGGAAATATGTTGTTAGTTATATGTAAATGACCACTGTACACCCCCAAATCAAGTCTACATGAAACGTATAACATGACAGGTCATCAAATAGGCCTATTTAGCTCTGATAAGCTCCTTAATCTACAGAGAAACACTAACAGTTGCTTGACTGAAAAAAAAATTAGATTTTCTGGTGTAAATATGATTTATTCTCAAGCAATATTCTCATCAGTGTTCTATCAGCTATGACATATTTTAATCTAGAGTATTTTGTCTATGAGCCCATACAGTATCCTAGTGAAAAACATATCCATATTTTCGGTTTATTTTTATTAAATATCAAAAATCTTAAAGGTGTGCATCATACCTGACACCAAGATGATGTTTGTAAGTCATTCTCTTAAAATGCTATTGAAGTTAGGAACGTGTATACCAATGTTGTGTATAACTTTAGAGATGGGGCCTAAATTCGCAAATATCGAATGTCCAGCGTCAAGCCAACTTAATACCAGTCACATCAGATGCGCTATGGTTCTGCTGTGTTTGTTTGAACATGATATGCTTGAGCTTGCGAAACAAAAACAGTCACTCGCTGTATGATGAATGAATCTCCTACGTACATCGCCTTATCTGCACTGTTGTTTTTGATTCGAGTGCAGATTTCAGTGAGTGAAAAGCGCACTCTGAACAAACCTCCGCCATTTCAACGATGACTAATTGAACGCCTCTGATTATTAGACATTGCATTCATAAACTAAACAGAATCGTGTCTGATTGGTTATAATGCGCTACACGATTATAACCGATGCCTTTTGAGAAAACTACAATAAAATTAAACCCGCCAAAGTGGCTAATGGGAGTGACTGTTACATGCCACAGTTGAAATCCACCGCAAATGGCGGGTTGGCGGGTGTTAATTTCAAGCTCTGTTTGCATTTATGCATAAATAACACTATTATGACTTCTATTTTTTATGTTTTATGAAACAAAATCAAGAGCAGTGTACAGTTAGCTGTTCCTGATGACAATAGTGAGAATGTTCAAAAATCAGATGGGAAAATAATGTGTACCATACAGGGTTGCATTTGATAGTTTAATGTTAATATCTCATAAAAAGAAGTGCATTTGATGCACAATAAAAAACAATTGTAGTATTGACTTAGTACTGAACTTCTAATTCTTTTGACATCCCTCCTTTTAGACGCAGGTTAGTGTTTGAGTCATCAATGCACTCTCATTGTAAGTCGCCCGTGTGTTGTGTGTGTGTGAGTTTGCGGCGACCTTGTTCTCCTCCTCTTTGGGGATGAGGATATCGAGTGTGTGTGTAATGAAGTGTGGCTGAGCTGACATGGTGCTTCTTTCAGAGAGAGAGACGGATGACGTTGATCAAGTGAATGTGTATTTTAGTCCCTATTCAGAGATGGAAGACGTGCCAAAGTGTCCGACTCACCCGTTCCCTCCGTAGACCTCTTGAGCCCAGTCTGTCCGGGCGTCTGAGCGTATGTTAGAAAATCAAGACGTACAGAGGGAAGTGATATTTATCCTGACAATTTCAGTGAGCTTCATTACTCTTTTGTGCTTTCCAAGGACTAGAGTTGCAGTTTTGGTCTTTTGTTCATTTGTAACCAATGTATCTCATGACTAACCCCATCCGCTTCTTAAGGAGATGACCCGGAGTGATTCAGACCAATTACAGTTTGCTGGTCCTCTGGGACAGTGTTAAAAAGTCTGGTTGCAGTTCTGTAACCGCAGATTGAGTGTTAGTGTTAGTTCCCACAAGTCCTGGAATGGCGTTGGTAATTCCATCCCCTCGCAAACTGCAGATTTGGGTCGATACGTCTTTCTCTCATTACCTGCAACAGTGCCTCCACGAGGCCCCGCCAGAGTCGCTGTCCTCGCATGGCTTCGGGTGATGGTGGGCATCGGGATGGGTCGAGATGCCAATTCAGTAAAGGGCTCCGGGTCTGCTGTTCTCAGCAGAGCTGTGGTTTTGGGCACCCCTCAGAGGAATAAAATAATTTTGTCTTGCAGCTACCCACGAATAAACTTAAAATGCAAAAGCGGCGAATCGTTGCCAAGGCCACTGTGTCCATGCGTAGCCTGCTCAAGGCTGCCGTCTGTGTTTAAAAAACGTACCTTTTTTGGGTTCAAAACGCTGGTGTTTTGTTTTGCGAAGGCTGAGCTCTAGGCGCCTCACGTCCCTGCTGTGGACAAAGTGATCACAGAGCTTAATTTAGAGCGTCCTGCAGCCAATAACAGGGGCAAGAAATCCAGAAAAAAGCACATAAACAACAGCATCAACAAGCGTTCGATTCATTGCATGATCTTGTTTGGCTGAAGGTCTTGCAGAACTTGGAGATCTCGTGCCGAGGGGGGCGTGCGAATGGAGGTCGTGGCTCATGGCCCCATCCGTGCTGGATTTGTCTTGGATCTGATGCAACTCTCGCTGCTCGTTTAGGAAAAACGAGTCGCTGTGTTTTCGGAACACGAGACCTCAAAACACTAGCCGCTAAATGGCTGTTTGAATAAGGCCTGTGGGTGTCCAGCTCGTCCAATGTGTGACGTTGTGGAGGAGAGGAAATGGAGATTTTCCACTGCATCTCCGATTGTGGAGAACGTTTTACGATGATGTTGTTATTCGGTCAGACAAATGATTTTTTTTTTAGAACGTTCTCTGCCCCTTTGGCAAGCCGTGAAGACTCTCTGCAGCTTTATTATTACAGGGTTTTGCCTTAACATCGCTAATGGTAGTTGGTAAAGCTTTGCTTTTCTACTGCACAAAAACTGCTGTTTTACTAGTTCCTGTTCCGTTCCTCTAATGAAGGTTGGAGACGGTCCTCTCTTTGCCTTTTTTCCCTTTTCTGGCTCTTCTGTCCTGTCGGAATGACGACCAGGGATTCTTCTCCTCTTACCTCAGTTCCTAGCCAGTTACACATAATTGTTTTGATATAATCTTGATAATTTCTAAAGCTTTACTCATTGTTTTTCTAGTGTGATTACTGGAGTTTTCTAAAGCCAAGCATCACTATTACTATTGCTCACAGTTAGTGATTTAAACAAACCCCTATCCCCAAGTATTAAACTATGGCTATTATCCTGCATGTTTGTGCTACAGACACGAATGATGCCTCAACTCAAATGTGCTACTGCTTTTTCTTTTTTTAGTTATCAGATTTACAAATGTAGCTTCACAGGCCATTTGAGAACAATGGTATCATAAACTTTGCCTCTTTAGCTCAAAAAACATTTTTCATTTAGTCATTTAATTTCAGTTTTCATTTAATTCAGTCGTATTTTACAGTAAATACTGTAGGGCAATTGACTTCTGCCACCATATTAAGCGTCATGATTCACTAAGTTGTTTTTGTCTGCCACAACCACTCATTTTCTTCAAATATTTTGATATTCAAATATCTTATTTGTACATGTTCCATACTTCCCTTCTTACTACTGTATATATGGCACAAGAGAGAGAGAAAGTGCTGTTCTGCACTAACACCAGCTTTCTAATTCTAACTCGGCAAAGAAGTCTGTTTGCTTCCCTCTGGGCTCCCAGAACAGAGAGACCATTCTGTTTCCTCCCAATTCCCAGTTATCTGCTCTGTTCGATTTTAATCCCAGGCCTCTAAAACTGGAAGCACTACAGCTCACAATCATGTAGAATCCTTTCTGTCATGCTTGTCCAAGGAGCTTATCTCAGCGACTGTTATTCATGCAGGGATCTGGGACTGTATTTTTGTGTTATCTTTGCTTTTGATGTCTTGGCCTCTTTAGCGACTTCTGAGACTTAGTAATTACTTTTAATGGTTTGAAAAAAGACCATGACAGAGCACTAAACCCTTTCTTCTTGACTATTTGTAACTTTCTTTTCGTCCTAAAACACATTATTCTGTTGTTCGTTGTTCAGAGGGCAGCACCATCAAACATCAAAGCACACAAAACCAAAGTAAGGTTCAGTAGTTGACCGTGGAAACCGTATATTAGTGCATTATCCTATAAATATCTGTCTTTTTATTGGAATTTTCCTGTGTTTATAGTGTAAGATGATTTTTTTTTTTATTTACAGGTAAATCTCTGTTAGACAATAGTAGTGAGAATAAATGTGTTGTTTGCATAAAAAATATTATATACATTTAATTTACATCTTCAAGATTCAATTTCTAATGGAATCTTCCTTCTACATAATCATTTCACTACTAATATTTTAATGTTATTTCTACCTGGTTTGTGATGTTTGCTTGTTTGTAGAAGGTGGAAAATGTGTACCTGGAAGGCGGAAGGCAGTTCCAGTTGTTTGGACAGGAAACTCATGGATAGGCATTAATGGCATGCAGATTATCGGGAACCATGGCCTAATGTTTATTGCAGGGGTTTCAACACGTTGAGCTCTGATGCTTGTGTAGGAAATGTGAATTTGATTTCAGCTTCATTTGAAGCTTGTTGTCAAAAATATACTCGCTGTACAACAGACTGAACACTAAGGTGGAAAGAGCTTAGGTGTACCTATGGCAAACTTCTTTTCCATTACCGTGTGTGTGTGTGTGTGTGTGTGTGTGTGTGTGTGTGTGTGTGTGTGTGTGTGTGTGTGTGGTCTCTTACACACTTAAGTTAAACCCCATTTACAGGTGACCTGGAGAACACAAGGGAGCTAGAACTTTAATAAAACATTACTTTTCCAGAGCTCATGTTGAATTAAACACATACACTTGCACCATTCGTGCCAGTAGGTTAATCTCACAGTGGACACATCTGTGTCATATTCACCCTAAAATCACAAGACAAAAGTAAGGAATTACTTTTTTTAAATCATTTTTTAGCAAAACATTTATTTATTTATTTACATTAATGCATATTTAGCTTTTTTTTTAGACAAGCTTTGTGATATTCACTTGATCATTTACTGGTGCTAGCATGCGTTCTTTCCTTTTCCTTTGCTGGTTTACTCATGATCACTCCCGTACACGGCTAAGTCTGCATTAATCTGTTTATTACAACCATAACTCAGTGTAATAATCATGCATTCAAAAGACGAAACATGATTTGAGGTACTAAACACTGCCCCAATTATTACATAATCTTTTAAGTATAGTCATTATGTAATCATTGTGATTGCATAATTTGACACATTAAATATGTGCAATTGAAAACCCTGAACTCTTCCGATTCACTCTCCGGCTGCTCTTCGCACTGAGCTGTCCAAGCTGTCTATTGGTTTAAGCTACTGTTTTCGATTCCAAGGAAACCTTGATGTGTGAAACTTTTGATTTTCAACTCAGAAGTAGCTTTAACATGGAGATGTCATATATCTGGCAGTTCTACCTACACTCATCCTTTCCCTATCCAGCTTTTCCAAGCAGTGAGTGAATAAATATGCTTATTTAGGCAGGACATTTTGGCCTTTAGCCTCGCAAGTATAATTGGGTAGCATATTTTTTCAGTGGTTTTCTTGTGCTGTGAACACACAACATCATGCATTTTTAATGTCTTAAAATAAAGTTAAATAACGTAAGGCATGGAAAGGTGGGATGGAGAGGAAGTAGATTGAGGTTGTGAACTCCAGAGGTCACGGGGTGCCGTGGAGAGGTCACATCACTCTGGAGGTGTAGGGAAGGCTCTCGTTATGTAGTTTCACTTCCGTGACCCCAATTATGAGCTTGACAAAAGGCCTTTGATATCTCACTGAATTCAGAGCGATGATGACTGAGAATCGTGAGACAGCGCTTTTTCAGTTTTCAATTTTTCTCCCTTTTTTGGCAGCTCGTCAGCATTTTTGCTTCGCAATGGATGGGGGGTGGAAATGGGTGAGAGAAATGATAATGGCGGAGAAGTAGAATAATTGTGAAAATGATTAGATTAAGTGAGCAAATGAGCTCTCCAGTTGGAACGGAAACCAAAGAATTGAGGTCAGCATTCCTGACAATTATCATAAGAGCAGAGAGAGAGAGAGAGAGAGAGAGGGAGAGAGAGAGGAGGAGAGAAAAGTCCAAACAAGCAATCAAGGTATGCCGGGGGAAAAAAGATGGAAATGCTAAGACGGATAAGGGAAGTAGAACGAACAGGAAAGTGTGGCACTTAGAAGCATTCCAGCTTTGTGCTTTTAGATGTTTTGTTCTGGTGGCAGTAACTTGAGCGGATTTGTAAACTGTGCAGCGCGCTCAAGCAACGGGTTCCGTGTGCGTCCCCCATCCGCTCGGCTTTATCAAGTACATATCATTGCCTGTAGCTGAAGGAATTTTGAGGAAAGTGAGGTCTTGGAACAAGGGGGAAAGCAGAGAAGCAGAGCCCCAAGTGCTGGATTCCTGAACCCCCAACACACACACACACACACACACACACACACGCGCGTTCCCTTGCCATAAGCCACTCAGACAGGGATCTGGTTTCATGGTAAATTTTATTACACATGGATGTAAGGGGCTCCTACAATTAGGGAGGGCTTCTTAACAGGGTCTCGCTTATCCGTCTGCTTGTTAGCCTGCTAGCTTGAATATTTCGTTCTCCCATTTTATATTCCTTCCCAACCTCCCCTTTCTCCCCGTGCCCAGCCTCTTCCATTCCAATTCAAGCTCTCCCAATTTCTCCACTAACATCTCTCCTCTCTTCCAGCTTCCAGCACCGGCCACCTTTTCTTTCTTCTTTGCTTTATGGCTCACATATGAGCTGTTAAGTTAGGACTGTGCCTCCCTGTTCTGTAGCCATCTGCGATCGGCTCTTCAGAACCCCTCTGGCCCTTTGAGGAGATCCGGTTTCCTCGAACGCTCACCCGCACCTCCCTCTTTCTTCACGTACATACACAAACACCTCCCTGTGGACCCCCTCGACATCTCTGAGATTCCTCCCTCCTTGCTTTCCATTGTCCGTGTTTTTGAAGGAACGTCTGCGCATTGTGTGAAGATTGGATGTTCTGCCAAAGTAAATCCAGGAGGTTTAGTGGTTCCTACTAATGTAGGGTACATGATGTCATTGGCTAGATCATGGACAAGGGTCGAAGGGCACACATGGACATTTGTAGCAATTTGTCTCTTCTCTCTAGTTCTCCCCTCCGGAGTGAGTTTATCTCCTGGTGGAGGGCCTCTTCCGCTTGGAGAGTGGCAACTGTATAACACCCCTCACCTGTTTTCAAAACAAAGATGTGAGCTTGAACGTTTTTGAAAATCATCTCTGTGTTTTCATTCTTAGTAAATTAGAGGGGGTCAGCCTAAAGGGAAGGTGGAGGGAACTCGGTATAGTGATGTTTAAGTGACTCTGGCATGTTTTAGGAAAATTATGGCAGATTTGCAGTATTGCCTCATATATCATTTTATTAACCCTGGGAAGGTTCCTCAGTTTGACTGAATGAAAAATGATACACTTTTTTTGTTTTACAGAACCCAAAAGTAGATGTTTTGAAGAATTGTCTAATTGCTTAAAACTGCTTAAAATGACATTATATTACAAGTAACTTTATATGAGAAAAAGGCTTAAAGGCATAGTTGGCCAAAAAATGTCTTAAGTTGTTAACTTTAACAACTTTCTTTCTTCTATGTAACACAAAAGAGTATATTTTGAAACATGCCTGTGTTGTTTTGGACCCCATTGACTTTGTGTATGGACAAATATTATCATCTTTTGCATTCTGCAAAAGACAGAACGTCACACAGGTTTAGAATGCCATTTGGGTGAGTAAATGTTTTAGGTGAACTGTTCCTTTACACTTGAGGCACAATGTCAGAAACAAGATTGCGCCCCAGTGCACATATACACACACTTGTTCGATTGTACAGACCTATGAGCAAAGATTTCCCCAGTGCAGTTCAATAAACATTTTATGAGTCCCTGCGCCCCACTAAACTCGGTTGGTATCGAAAACCACTTCACTCGTGAGCCGGCAAATAAGCAAATACCTCCTCCCCCTTTCTCTAGTTCTCTCTTTTGCTTTGCAAATGAGTTTCTCTCTCTCTCCAGTGGCCAGAGTTATCTGTAGGTGCTCTGTGCCCCCAAACCCTGAAATCTTACAGCTTTAAGGCAAAATGTTTGTTTTTAATGGTTTTGTTTTTAGTACATGTTTCTTTTTTCCAATTCTTGGTATGATGCATGTTCATGCTGGGAACGCCGTGCACGCCTAATGTTAGTGAAGTTGGCTGAATCATTTTTCTCTCTCTCTCTCTTGATAACTTCTTTGCTTGTATGTAGGTCTGTACCAGGATTTACATGCTACAAGCCGGAGAGCTTAAGCCTGACTTTCCGAACCCTCGCCCCGAATCCTTCGCACTAACCCGCTGAGCATGTGGAACAAATTGTCTCAAATGGGGTATTTTCCTCCTCGTGAGGTAGTGACAGTTGATCTAAAATGTTGCGTTTTTTTTCCAGGGGCTATAATGGCTTCCCCTCTCAGAGTCTCGGCCTCCGGCCTTCTCCTCCATGTAGACTGCCGCCTTCTGCGAAAAACTGAGAGGTTGTTGAGTACAGAGTGTCTAAGAGCTGCTCAGTGGTTGTTTGTTCAACATTTTTATTTAACCTCTGACTAAGTGGCTTGTTAACAGGTATAGAACGAGTCGTGCCTACACAAGAAAACGAGGCAACCAGAGGCATCGTGCCTAATGTTGATGTCTGTTTTCTGTGCATTTCCAGGCCTATATGAACTACACAGAAGTAGTTATTTTAAAGAATGTTTAAATAGTTTTTGTCCATTTAATTAGCCAATGGTGTCTAAGATAACATTGGACCCCTTAAGGCCCATTTACACCAATAACTATAAAAATGACTATGTTAGCGTCCACACCAACAGACAATATCGTTCTGTCTATTCTAAGCGTGTGCTTGTCTGCCGCTTTAAATGCTCGATTGGCTTGATAAAATCATTCTGAAAATTATTCCAACAATATAATTTCTCTATATCGTTATGGCAGTGGTGTGAACTCTGCTATTCTTTCATATTGAGAAAGATTTTTAGAACTATATCTTTATTGTTATCTTTATAGTTATCGTCCTTGGTGTGAATGGACCTTTAGACTTTACTTTACTTTACTTTAAGAGGCATTTTTTTTTAAATATCATCTTTTTTTGTTCCACATACAAAATCATACAGTCATACGGGTTTGGAACGACATGAGGTTGAATAATTGACACTTTTTTTGGAGTGGGGGAGGTGGGGGTGAACTGTCCCTTTAAGACAGTAACTCTCACCCTGGCCACTTGCGTTGACATAATTCTGACCCAGACGTTCACCCACGGTGGTCGGTTAACGTTATGTTTATTACTATAGCGGAGGACAAGGATGGGAGAGAGAAATTGGGGGTGTGGGAGGTGGAGGGAAGAGGGTGAGAAAACCAAACAGAAGGAGCCCAACCATCACATTCTGGTCAGGGAGCAGCTGGGAAACAAGCCGAAGAATCCGGAAGGGCAGGGTGTGGGTCCACTCTCATTCGAATGTAATGTCTTATTGATACATTTCATCACTCATTCCCAGTGCCGCGTGTGGTGGTGGAGTCACTTGTGATGGTCGGGTTGCCAGAAGTAATCATGTGCATTTTTGCGTATTCCTGCCATAGATTTATCTAAGGAAAACTGTGGATGATGCCCGATAAGACTTCACTACATTAACCCCAACTCAATTTGGGTGAAGTACACCCAAAAATTACATTTTTGTCATAATTTGTTCC
Source organism: Romanogobio albipinnatus (assembly GCA_023566225.1). Taxonomy (NCBI): domain Eukaryota; kingdom Metazoa; phylum Chordata; class Actinopteri; order Cypriniformes; family Gobionidae; genus Romanogobio; species Romanogobio albipinnatus. The sequence continues at coordinate 50,762,253 of CM042245.1, read as the reverse complement.
TCATTCTGTTCCATTCTGTTTATGTAAAACATCAGGAAAGATAACTTCCACACAAAAAAACCACCATACACGTATTTAAAAGTGATCCAAACAACTTCCAAGTGTTTTGAAGCAAGTGTATGATAGATTTGTGGGAGTAAGAGACCAAAAAGTTACTAAAAATCTTGCCGTCATTTCACATTTGCATATATTCGGTTGTGAGAAGATGTGTCATGCCATGTGTGACATTAGTGATGAAGTTGGTTGTTTCATGTCTCGTATCCAAGTGTAAAGGCCCATTCACACCAAGAACGATAACTACAAAGATAAATATAAGATAATATATATTATAAATATATCGATATTGTTTCTCTGTGCCATTATCGTTATCTTCATAGTTATTGTCCTTGGTGTGAATGGGCTTTAACACTCTGAATTTGAATAAACGAAAGTAGGTATGAAATTTCAAAGCAGATGGTAAATAATGGCAGAGTTTAAATTATTGGTGAACTTTTTAATTGGTAAATTGTAAAGTAAAAGAAAAAGAGAAATACAAACTTTTTTGTGGGTATCTGTTAATGTTAGCCTGACAAGCCAGACCCACATCACCGTTGGCAGGGCTCAATCCGAGGGGCGGGATAAACGGTTGTCTTTCAAATGCACGCAATAGGACGCTCTGCACGCAATCGGATAGCGCTACAACCAACCAGAGTAACGAAGAAGGTGAAGCGGAGCTAGTTGATAGATTAAACTTTTGCCGTATCTGGTCAGCAAACATCTTCCTTTCTTAAGAATGACTTCAGTGCCGTTCTTTTTCAAAGAAAAGCTTAACTACAAGTCTTCCAAAGTCACGGCCAAAGCCAAATCGAAAGACCGCTGTTCGCCAGCTTCTTTGTTTACGCGGAACCGCCGCAAATCTGCCGTCATTATGTTAAGCCCACCCACCGGCTCTATACACGATGTGATTGGCCTGACCAGAGTTTGGTTTTTCCAGCTCGCAAGCCAACGGAGAGTTGCTAGACTACCCTGGCTGTACATTAGATTTGCTGCCGCTAGGGTGCGTCTAGATGTCTAGGCTATGTTCATGTTGCATGCAGGATTCAAACTAATGCCGCCAACGTGAGTTCCACAGCTCAATGTGTCAGAGCCTGTATGCACAGCCTCGTCTCCTACAAATTAGTGCATTTCTAATCTAAGAGCTGAACAGACATGGAAACCTTGGGGCGCTTGTTAAAACTGTACTTGGGTTTGAGCATGTGGAGGCTTGAATCTGTCCTGTATCAAGCAGGGAGGTGAGTATGCGTATGTGTTTATATATGAGAGAAGCTGGTGTTTTGTTCTCTATTCTCTACATCTCGGCTCTTCTCTCACTGTCTCTGTTATTGCTTTTTCACACCCTTCTCCTCTGGGTTTAAAAGATCTCCGTCGCTGGCTTTTTCCCTCCTCGCTCAAATCCATTCCAGCTGAAACTCGCGTGAATACTCTGTGATCCCCCTCTCGCTGTAGGGCTCGAAGTAATACTCTGTCTATCAAAAGGAATATCAGAATCACTTCTTATAATGCTTGTAATTGAATTCATACAGATAAAATTTCCACTCTTAACAGCATGAGCTGAGATTGAGATTTGATAACTCAAGCCCCAAGACTACCAGGCTTAGAGTTCGACCAGGCTCATTTTAAAATGATAGGGAAAACGTATGAGTCTGTATGTGTGTGTGTTGGCAGTAGTTAACAATGAGCCGTACCTTTTACAGACGCAGAACCGCATGAAGTTAATGGCTGATAACTACGAGGATGACCACCTCAAGGCCTCCAATTCTGACCAGACCAATCATAAACCCTCTCCAGATCAGGTGAGCCAAACAGAGCCTTCATTTCATTTTTTTTGAGTGCACCTTAGAGAACCACTTTCTTTCTTTATCCTTTACTACTTCAATTGGGTTTACTAAGGTAAGTGTCACTTTTAGTGTTGATCATACTTGGGGTTGGTGATTATATATGTTTAAATGAATATTTTTATATTTATTTATTTTTGTTAAAGTGTTGATAATTAAAATGTCTTGCAAAGTCTCTCTCTCTCTCTCTCTCTCTCTCTCTCTCTCTCTCTCTCTCTCTCTCTCTCTCTCTCTCTCTCTCTCTCTCTCTCTCGCACTCACTCACTGATATCTGATTTCCCCCTAAAGGCCTTATCCTGATTTATAAAAAGGCAATTATAACCAAACAAAAACAACAGGAAATGAGACATTTCATATTCAATAAGGCCTAGCATCCTCAGCTCCAATTTGTGTATTATTTCATATTGGGTCACCATAAAAAGCTCACGTTTTCTCATTCATGAATGTGCGTGCGCACACACATCCCCGAGTGTTTTTCTTGGAATAGTTCAGGCACACAGGATGATTCTGGAAGATTTAACTGGCTTTGTTCTTTGTTGCTTTAAAACGTTGAATTCCTTTGCCTTAAGCCTCTCTACTCTGGATGGCTGTCCAATAGGAATTAGTTCATAAGGGGAGAAAGAGGAAAGAATTGACATGATAAAGGATGAATAGAGAGTGAAATTCAAAGAGAAAGGACGGCCTATTGCATTCTTCAGTCCCAGCTCTCCCAGGAAGCGCAAATCCTACTGGTTGTTATGACATGACTTGATGCGCTAAACGCAGTGTGTCATACCTGTCCATGGACTCCTGGAGTAATCTAGTTCAAGTGCTACATCCTAATTCACATGCTGAAAGAAACCCATCAATCAACAACACTCCGCCCAGGCCTCAACACATCACAACATAACCCGGTATTCCCAACCACGTGTGTGTATGTGTGTGTGTGTGTGTGCTGTCGGAGCCAATTGGAACTCCGTCTACACACATATACACACTCAATCTCCCACGCACACACAAAAATCTATAAAGCTATCCCAGGGTCTCTCCCCCATTACAAACTCTTCATTGTCTTTCCCAATTGCCAAGAAAACACTTAGCTCACATTTTCCTGTGATCTTCATTTCTCACTTACATATTTCCAACTCAAATAAGAACACCCTCACACATCAACACCTGAGCCCATTCCAAACCTCCCAGATCACACTGTTATCACCTAAACATGCCGACTGCAGAGCTGGGACCGACAGGGACCTCAGACAGCATTCATTGCAGGTATTTTCCACAGCCATCCAGGACAGATGGGGTTGAGGCCATGTGTGTTACTCATTTCAAGCTCATACTGCTATGGTTTCAATTCCTGTTGTAGCATAGCCTCCCTTTTTTTGGGACGAAACCAGTTGCATTTAATGCTCTGTTTCACTTCGGTTCAATGGCTAACTAATCACCCTTAACCCTCTGTCGAGAGATGCAGAAATTAATGGAAAAGGGGTTTCTCAATCTTATAGATGACATTCATTCAGCTTTTTTTTCTGACTCAATGCTGATCCTCGCTGAGTGTTTGACAAAGGCCATGCATTTTCAGTGCAATAAATGACCTGCTCTCACCCACTAATAACTTCTTTCTTTAATCCCATGCTGCCTTGGATTAAACCTGCACTCATTTTCCACCAATAGGACGATGAGGAGGGCATTTGGGCATAGCCAATCATGTGCCCTCTCCCAGCCATTTTGTTCAGAAGGGTGAGAAATGTATACATGGGGAATGATGCTCTCCTTCTGTATTTTATCGTGTGTTAAATGTCATTGAGTGTGCTTTTTTTCTTCACATTCCAGTTCATCCTTTCATTTATTATTTCCGTCTTTCGTTGTTCGCATGTGTTGTGATTTGTTGAGTTTTTTTTGTCTGCCTTATTTTGATATGTATATTGATGGTTATTATTATTTTACCTCAAAAATGGTCAAATATGACTTGCAGATATCATACACAGAAAGAACAGGCTGTCAGAATGTAAAGTGACGGCTGTCAAACTATTTCTTGCATTTTTTTCCACACAGTTTTCAATCAAACTTGTTGGTCACAACCTAAAAACTGGTCACAGGTCTGTTCTGATTATCTCCCGGGCTTTATTTTTTTTCTATTGATTATTCAATTAATTTTAAATAAAACATTTTGCACATTTTTATTGATGTTCAGGACCAAATCAGAACAAACCTGTGTATTGTTTTTACAAAATTAACATATTTGTCGTATCTATTGCGTATTAATCATTAAAAAAATTGTCAGGTCATTGCAGTAAATGGTAATATAAAAATGTCGAAATGCTCGATTTTTAAGCACATTTTAGCTTTGAATGATCAACAGTTTTGGTCCTATGACACCTCACCACTTCTAATATAAAATCGGGGTCCTGAAACAAACCAGCTAAGAACCACTGCTGCCCTTTAAATTTATTTCGATATATGACTTGAGCAGCTATTGAGTTGGTATATCCTTTTCCGTCCCTTGTCGAACAATCTATATCATCTATTCAGGATTTCTGTCACGCAGACAGTTGAATTCTTCCCTCCACCTTTATTATTTTACACACACAGCCAAGAAACAAATCGACCCGTCTGCCTTTTGACTGCTGTGGTCTTTTCCTGTCTTTTCCCTCCAAAAAAACAACAACATTCTCATATTTGCCTCCACACTGACAGTTTTGATGGATGGTTTTGAGGAAACAGATAGAGCGTAGAATACATATGAGCTGCACATGTTCAATCCATAGGACACATGCACAACCGTTCGCGTTCTCCCATCAGAGCCGTTGCCCTATGCCCATGGTGATGCTAAATGCCATGTGGCGTTTTGACTGTAATTAATTTGCAGGTCCCTCCCTGTCGATGCAGCCCGCAGATAACACGTGTCCATTGCATGAACAGTCGCATGCGTAAAATCGCATATACTGCGAGTGCAATTAGGCGTAGCAGAGCGCTGGAGAACAGAGTGGAATTGTGTGAGCTGTGAGCCGAGTGTCTCAGCAGTGTGAAGCGAGGTTTTTAATCCGAACAGCTGCCCACATACACTGTGTCCTATTTCAGGCAACTAATGGGCCCCTTTCGCTAATGTGTTTGCTTCGTTCGCAGTTCTTAATATATGAATCCCTTAAGCTCTTCGCCCCAAAACATTTTGAGGAAGAATTCCGACCATCCACTACACCCACTGTGCCAAACCGTACATGTAACCGTAACATTAAAGTCGCTCTTTATGTATCATATGACCATGTAAAACTTGTAATGGCATTTAGCTGTGCAGATCAAGACCCTCAGGCCCCTGAATGTATTAAGGCTTACATAAAGGGCAGCCGTGTTCTCCGAACCGTGTTCTCGGGGCAAGGTAGAGGGGAACTGCAGTCGTACATGCAAGCGCATGATTAGAGGGTAATAATCTCAACATGACTCTGATCTCCTTCATGTTGAATTGTGGGTGGTCGAGGCCTATTTAATTTCTCGGCATTTGGCACGATAACCCACCACAACCCTGAAATCGCTGTCGGCTATGATGAAATGCAGTCTGTTTTAATCTGTGTGGTGCATCGCTAGGTGTATTTACAGATGCTCTCTGGCCCTTGACTCTGTTTTGTGTTGTTGTTCTTTAGGGGTTCACATTTTCTCCTGCGGCCGGCTGCTTTTTTTTGTTGTTGTTGATAATTGATACATGTCTGCTTTTGTTGTCCTCTTCCATCATTCCAGTGTCATTGTGTGATGATGCGTGTGGTTTTTGGAGCTCTGGCGTTCTAGAAATTAACCCCCAAGAGTGAGCATGAAACTTTCAGATCTCTTCCTGTTACACTAACAGAATATTTGTAAGCTCTGCCTTCAGGTAAATGTCAAGATGGACTGAGCTTCAAATGTCAGAAGGACTGACGGAGCATTAAACCTTTTGGAGTAACTTATCTTCTGATCTGTTTGTCTGTTTGAATCGCTTTTGAAAAAGTTTGTTTCTCAGTTTTAGCCTAGACATCTGCAGGATGTCCACCACAAACTTGAGTGTTTCATTTAATTTTCTGTGCAACTGGACGGCCCAGGCCCTGTTGCGAGATGTCCTTGTTAGCGAGAAAGTTGTCAAACAGTTGTTTCCATCCTTTCAAAACGGGTCAATTCACCACTTTTTTCCTGGGGTACATCTGCCTACCCTCTTTCTTTTGTCACAAAGGTTGTTTTCAAAGTGACTCACGAATGACATGATGCCAGAGAGGGTGTTAGCATGCAGAGCAGAAAAGTAATGAAGACTCCATTGTTGTGTTACCTCTATTTGACGACCTTAGACATTACTAACCATTTGGACGATGCAATTCCATGGAAAACTGTGAAATAGAGTTTGGCAATCACTCACATATTCCAGGGGTCAGTGGGTACCCGTCCCGCTGGAGCAACTAAGGTGTAACCTCTTCTGAACCCGTCCCATGAGCGCAACCACCCACCATTTGCCCACATTATTAAAACGGTCCCACCCCTCAATGGGAGAACAGAGACCTCGTTGCTGACTTGGATTTTTTTTTCTTTCAGCTCAAAAATGGCTCAGTGGTCAGAGGAGGAAAATTTCAACAGCTCTGTTTTAGTCATTAATATGAACCCAAATGCATGTTTGCTTTCTTATTTGCCTTTTGTACTTGCATTGTTTATTCCAGCTTGACTTTTTTCTTTCTGTCAGTTCCAACTGACTCCAGTCCAAATATTTATAATTAGATTAAAATGGGAAACATGTGGCGGTGAGGGAAGTTGCAGGGGGTCGTTGTTGAAACCTTCCCACCTCCATATGATTTCAATATAAAACTGGCCTCTGGCTCCATGCGCCTGGTGCAGACAGGAGGGTAGACAGTGGTGGGGCCCTCGCTCAGTCTGGGGGACTTCGCTTGGCAGAGCACAAACTTGGGGTTTCTGCGGAGCCCCTGAACCATGCTGCCCTACTTCCTGTACCATGAAACTGAGATCTACATCCCTGGAACAGAAGAGAGTCACTGTACCCCAAATGGCTCAATCAGTCACTCTTCGAGTGGAATCGCTTCTCCGTTTGTCAGAGTAAGAGCATGCCATAGGAAATGAGGAAATAGGGTGTCATTGGAAACATACCCTAGCTCCTTACAAGGGGTCAGAGGTCGTTTGACGGATGGTCGTTGCTCAGAGAGTCTCTGGAGAGGCCAGTAGAGTGAAATGACTCTTAGCCAATCAAGCGTGCGACAGATTTCAACCAATTGGTCCCAGCAGCACGTATGCGGCGGGTTTTATCTGACCCCGTAATCGGAGCCTTTCGCTCGGCTTGATGAGAGACCGATGACTGCCCTTGAAGACAAGATGAATGGCTGTAGTTCTGCAGCGGCGACATTTAAATCTACCAATCGGAAGAGAGTTGAGATGGCAGCATCTAAGTGTTGAGGTGATGTAATGAAGGATGAGCTCACCTATAAGAGCTCATATAGGAGTGTGTTGAATCTCTCCTCTGTCAAGGCTTTTGGCTGAACGTTCTCCGCTGGATCCTGAGAGAGAATCTGCTTAGCATCAACCGGATAGCCGATGACTTCCCCCGCCACCTCTGTTTTTCATAGAGTATGTCAATATATGTTTTTTCCTGAGAGGAATTCTGAGCTGGCTCGGTTGGAGATGGTACGTTTTTGGGGAGGTTAAGTTCACGTCATGTCAGAAGTTATCACAACATGTTCCGTTTCTCACGATTTCCAGTCTAGCTATAAATAGCCCTGCAATTCGAATTCTGTCTGCCTTGTGGCGCAACTTTACTCATTTTTGAAGATATGAAGGTGCCACTTTTGATGTACTCTCTTGCCCTCTCTCCATCGTTCTTAATGTTCCCTCTCTTCTCCCTCTCTCTCTCTCTCTCTCTCTCTCTCTTTCTCTCTCTCTCTCTCAGGCATAACGTTGCTTTTTTTGGGCAGTTTTGTTTGCCCAGTCTTGCTTCACTGCCTGACTGTCCTGCTTTTTAAGGCCTCAGCAAACCACACGTCTTGGCCTGCTCTCCCAGGATGCATCACTCAAGAAAAATACATTTTAATGGCGCATCCATGTTTCTGGTTTCCCTCTTGGAACAAGGCAACCCAAGGACGAACTGGCCTTCTGGGTTCTGCTTGCCTGGTCTATGTCAGAGGGTAAAGTAGGAAAATAGGCTAAAGATGTCAATCGAACCACAGCATTTCTAGTGAATGTTGAATGATGAAAAAAACGTTTTTGTTTTTGCCCCACCATTGCATCAGTTCTCCCCTCAGAGTCTTGAAGTTGATTTTAGGCTGTCATTAATTGGTGAGTGCTGGCGATGATAAAAGTATGGATATCTGTTGACCTCTGAATTATCAAATGACTGTGAACAATCCTATCAAAACAAATAATCGTGCAACTCCTCCCTCCTCAAACCCGCTGAACCCAGCAAGGCCACAATTTCTGCGCAAGCTGCTGAAACTGTAAAGTTCGAGGCTCATTGTGGTGGGGATTATGTGGTCGGAACGTTTTGGCCCCCTGGTCCAGGGCGCCATTTCTGGATGTGTTAACGGGCGGACGTGGGAGCCCTACCCTGGGCGTTGCGCCCATCGGCTTCCCTCTCCAGGTTAGGAGGGGAAAGTGCTCGTAATATTACTTAGTAATGGTCCATGACTGTGAGCTGTGGAAAATCCTCAAGACTTTAGAGAGTGTCTTCGAACTGATCAAGCAATTGTCTGAGCATTTCCCACTCCAGTGAAAGACTGAAAGGAATGGTTATTGCAGGGAAATTGTTAACCATGCTCATCTGGTAAAACAATGCATCTGGAACAACAATGCATCTGGATCTGATGCTGTATTTGTTATGCGATATTTCCCTGGGATTTATCACTGGAAACGTGTTGATGTGTTCACTTCCAGATTGTTCTTGTTTTTACTAGGGGTGCTTAGACATGTTGCGTCCTAATCTCCGCACGCTAAATGTTAGCTTCATACTGCTAATAAACTCCCTGCGGCATGTCAATAGGCCTTAATGCTTTCCAGAGCTGTGGATGGGGGGCCTGGAGCAGATTGAGCCCTCTGGCCCCCCTGCGGACGCCACTGGTCTGATTTAAGGCTGATAGGAAAGAGCTGGCTCAGATTCTGCACCCTGCCTAAGCTGTCCAACAACCACCTTAAATCTCTCAGTTCATTTAGCACTTAACCAGCCGTGGACGGAATGAGCACTGGAGACCGGACGCGTGGAAACTGCATCGTTGCTCTCTCTCCTTGTATTTCTTCCTCCTTTGCCTCCGCTTCTTCTTTGTCTCTTCCCCCACCTAACCTTTGGTACAGTCTGTTTCCGTTTACCTAGCTCTCCAATTAAGCCTAAAATCGAGGGTCTGAAACTACCTCTATTATCAGTCAATAAAAAGGGAAGCCTGCCATGTGTGGTTCACACTTAAAAGAGGTGTTACAGGTGAACAAAAGACGCATATGTGTAGAGATATCTTGCCAAACTAGGACTCAAGTGCACATGTGAACCACATAAACATATAAAGTGTAGAGATACCACACTGCGATTTATTTTACACATTAATATTATAATGTAAACATTTAGTTCTGATGCTTCACTTGATGTTTTAAGTCTTTTATTTTTTTAGTGTTTTAAGGTTTGTACTAATATTTATTATTTAAGCAGTAATTATGTAATATAAAACATATACTTATTTAAAAGTACTAAACAGAATATATTCTAATATATTACAAATGAAATGAATACAATTGTATTAAATTCAAATCGAATGAATTAATTATGATATATACCATTACGAAAATGAAAGTCAAGTCGTCTTTATTTGTATAGCACTTTTTAAAACACTTTTTGTTTTAAAGCTGCTTTTCAGTAATAACAGGAAAATAATGCAACAAAGTTTGCTTTGGCTGTACAGCAGCTCTAGAAGAAAATAGTGTCATTGTCCAGCTTAAGTAATTGCAGTGTTGATTCATTTCTGTTGTAAAAATCATTAGTTATTCATTTAGTTCATTTATCTATACAGCAGCTCTGGAGAAAACGGTGATGTCATCGTCCAGTTCGGTTCTCATACAATGGTGTCAATGCAGTCAGGTCAATAATATTGTTCAATATTAAAGATTTTGTTTTTACCGCCTGGGCGTATGTGAAAGAGTGTGTCATTTTCTCTTTGAACCAGAGCTGTTGACACTTCCTCCACACTTAAATTATTCCAGTCTCTGAGGACCAGGTGTGTTGACCATTGTGTATTTCATACATTTCAGTCTGTTAGAGCCATCTCTACCAACTCTGCACCCTTGAACCCACCAAGAGCCTCATTCTCAGCCTCTCAGTTTCCTCTGCCCCCTGTCTTTACATGCGTAGCGGCGTAAGTCTTCTGGTGTTGAGTGCTACACAGGGGAAACCCTTTGACCTCAGGATGTGGTTCTCCTTAGATCTCTCCATCCACAGCTGTTCTCAAAACTCTTTCTGGTCTCTTGTGGAGCACTGACAGTCAGACAAGAGAGCTATCTTAAAAGTTAGGGTTGTTTGTGAACATGAGGCTGTGGTGATCTCCCTGCAACACAACTGCTCCAAGTCAAGTATAGTACCTGGAGCAAGTTATCTGTTAGCATTCCCGTTCCTCTGCTATCCAGGCAAAGGATAGTGAAGTTGGTCAAACAACAAAAATAAAACAAATAGCAGAAAGCATTTTATGACCTCAGATGAAGGATGCCATTAAAGAAACAGACTCAAGTCAAAGGTCATCCTTGCATCGTAAGGTTAAACTTAAATGTGACACGTTTATAGTGTTGATTTAAATCTTCCATCCTTGATTGATCCTGAGCTCCCTCTTGTTATGTTCAGATCTGGCTTCAAGTCATTAACTCGTCTGGTTTGCCCTCACAGTGTGGTAGATGTTCTGGAGCTTTGCTACATGTTCACCCCTTCCTCTGCTTTCTCTTCTACACACCCGGCTAATGATGCCCCTCAACCTCAGTTTGAAGAGGTCAGGACCTTCCTTCACCCCAACACCCCTCACCTTCAGGGTGACGACCCCCATGGCCACTCCTCCTACCTCCTGGAGTGAAACTACAACCCACACGACAGCTTTACTTCCTTTTTCCAAAGGCTAATTTCTTCTTGGCAGTTTCAAGTCTTTTTCGCTCATTACGGCAGTGGATATACACACACGCACAAACACACAATGAATGGAATGCCGTCCCTAGACTGCAGCCTTCATGGTCTGTTTAAATGGCGCTATGATGGTGACACTGGGAGTTACTTGGTGTAAAAATTCCCTCCGTCTTTCTCCAGAGTCAACAGTAACCTGCCCTGGCTTTTTGTCCTCCTTTCCCCCACCCTGTGCTATTAAAGACCTGCTTATTCTATTAGGCATTGACTGAGTGAGAGCTTTGGCATGTAAGTCAACAGTCATAAACCCTCCCCCCCACCACCACCAGTATAAATCTAATGGCATTTATATAAAAACCTGCGTAAATAGGTGACGAGGCACTAAGTTCATAAAAAGCTACAGCAACAGAGTCCTGACGTGCATAAATCTTGCATCTCTTAAAACATGAGTGCTGCGAGAGAGAAAAAGTAATTGTAGGACTTTTTGGTAATCAACTTCAATCTAAAAAATGTGTCTTAGTTACATAATTTTTTAATAAAATTTAATTGCTTAATATTTTAGTATTACTAGAAAAATGTACGAATTAAGCGCACATTTTTCTGTAATTAATCTCGATTAAATACATTGGAGTTTTTAATATTTTTATATTGTAATAATTTCACAGTTATTCTCCAAATTAATGCAGAAACATCTTAAAGACAGTACATTTTAAATATTTGTTGTAATGGCATCTTTTTATGAATGAAGGCCAGTATTACTGATACTAATACTGCTACTGATGATGAAATAGATTTAACATTACAGTGTAATTAAAAGCTATCAATTTCAACATTTATTAGGCTTTAAAAAAAATAAAAACTTTTAATTTAAGTGAACTTAAAACAATCTTAAACCTGCAGTCCATATCTTTTTTGCGCTCTAGCGGTTAATAAACAGAACTGCATGCGTCTTGCGGAAGAACATTGCAGACGAAGCTACTTCTCTCTGTTTATGTTTATGGCGAGTCACACAGGGACTGTGCTCCTCCGCAGCAGTTCCTACCAGACCGGTCTGAAATAGTCCCAATATAAACACTTATTAATAGTGTACCATAATGATTCAGGGTAAGACAAAAACACATTCATATTGTACATTCTCATTATATAATTTTTGTAAATCTTGAACACAAAAAAAATTGCGCACAGCAGTTTTAATGTAAACCCATTATAATGTCATATTTACCTGTGGCCTTCACCTGTTAGACCAGTGTTACTCATTGCGCGGCTCGCACCAGCTTAATCTGCTGCTCAGTACATAATACGGTGAAATGATCATGCAGTCAATACATATATTTCATAAAAACAAACAGGGCTATAACATAACCCATTAAAAACTCAAAGTGTCTGCTCTATTACAAATAATTTATATAAAAAAATACCCCAAAACAGCGGCGTTACAAGATGGAAATATAGAGAAAGGATAAACTTGCTCTGCCCTTACATCCATTACTCACTGCGAAGTTGCCAGTTTTGGCTGGTTTTCCAGCTTTTAACGGCGAATGTGCTCTTATAGATAAACGTTCTCATGAAATGCGTATCTATATGATACGCATTGTCAACTCGGATTAGTGGTGTGAGTTACGCGCCAGCATCATGAGCACAGACAGCACACCAGCGCATCTCTTTCGCTCTTGAACAAACTATAACTGTGCCTAAATGTCCGTTTTGTCGAGTATCCTCATAAGAACAGTTTTAAATTAGTTAAATAACGTCTTAAAGGTCCCGTTCTTCGTGTCTTTTTGAAGCTTTGATTGTGTTTACAGTGTGCAATATAACATGTGTTCATGTTTCGCGTGTAAAAAAAAACAGTATTTTTAACACAATTTACTTATCTGTACACCGCTGTTTTCACTGTCGAGTTCTGATTGTGCCAGCGGTTCCCGTGTTGTGATTTGACAGCAGCTTAGCGAACGTGGCACGGTTCCTGTGTTGTGATTTGACAACAGCTTAGCGCACGTGGAAAGGTCACGCCTCTTAACGGGAGAGATATGCGCGCTTAATGATCTCTACAGCGTCCATGGGAAAGCCAAACAAAGGTGATTTGACTCCGGGATGAAAATAACAGCGTCTCGACGACATGGCGACAAACACAGTCAAACGCAACACTTACTTTTCTCCACGCGACACTTCCTCTTCTCCACGTGGGACAGCAACAAGACCACGCCCCCTTTTTTCGCATAGTCTTGTGGGCGGAGGTTAGTCTGTTCTACTGTTCTACTGACGTCATTTATGTAGGAAGTACCAGGATGTAGTACAAGCCAGCCGTTCGCTGTAGGCTTTGAAAGGGAACTTCTGTTAAATAAAATATCTCGCTTGGCATTGAACTTTGAGCTTTATAATTTTACAGGTATTATTTATGCTCTAACAGCAACATTACACACTAACTGAAGTTTGAACAATGGGATCACGAAGAACGGGACCTTTAAATGAACTTAAAGAGTTGTGACATTGCGCCAGATCCGCATCATGATCGGCACAAAAGTCACAGCGGCACTAACTACTAGTGAAGTTTAATGAAGCCTAATACATGTTAAAAAGCCTTCAATTACACTGTGATGTTGAATGGCTATAATGTTTAAAATTACTGGCCTTCATTCATAAAAATACTTGTTCTTTGATTTAACATTATTGGCAGACATCACAGAAACTGGTTTATTAGGCTGCTGTCACTTTAAGATCTGCTGCTGCCAAACATGACGCGGATCTGACACGCTGTCACGCGCATCTCATTTTCTCACAACTATTTAAGTTAATTTAAGATGTAATTAACTAATTTAAGACTGCTTAAATTGTTGCTTCAATTCTAGTGCACTGTCTGAGCGCGCATCTTTCTGTGTGTTGTGTCACATAGGGTGCGTAAAAAAATTATATAATTTTTGTGTGTGATTGAGGCAAACCAAGGGACTATTCTGTACTGCTTGAGCAAATTATTATTATTATGGACTCTGTGTGTGTGTATACGCAGGGGTGTACCGAGATATATTGAGAGCTGTGGATGGAGGTAGTGTGGTCAGTCGCTTATGAAATGACAGTATGGAAAGACAGACCAACTCACCTGCTCTTAATCTGCCATCCGGATCTGCTCTCCGCGCTCGGATTACATATGTTTCTGTCTGTGCTCTTTGGGGAGGTATGTGTGCGTGTCTTCGCCCCCTTACCCTTTATTTGACAGTCATTATTCTCTCATGTCAGTATTTTTTTGCATGCATGCCGTGGAGGTGATTTGTCTCTTCCTTGAAAAGCACTTTACGACAGCAGGCCCACCGGCCTTGTCAGTGTCTCGCAGGTTTGAAGCTTTGCAGTCCCTCCTTATCTTTATCCCCTTAACACTCATGGACGCGTAGCGCAGTGAGACTGAAAGAGGATAGCCCAATAAAACTCTCAGCCACGGGAAAGGATGTGCGCCAGTGCCCGGCTACTGTGAGAGAGGCTCGTGGTCCGCAGATCCTCCCCCACCCGGAGCGAGCTGTTCCGAGCTGGGCTTCGAGGCCGCGTCAGGGGCTTCCTGTGCCGCCGGGCCTCCGGAGTCTTTGAGGAAGGAGCCAGTGGCTCGTCTCTGATGGACCGCCTGACTGACAGCATTGATCCAGTCTCCTGCCTCTCAGTGTGGGTATCGAATGGCGCCCGATGAGCTGATAGGTGATAAATGAGAGAGGGAGAATGTGAAGGAGGCCGGTCATTGTTGAGGGGTCTGACTTCTCTTTCCCTCGGGTCTTTTTGAGGAGGGGTTCTCGAGCTATGAGTGTGCCAGGTAGGAGTAGAAATGCAACACACCGCAGCATCTGGTGAAGACAGCTTCTTTTAGAGGAGAAGTAATGAAAGAGAGCAGATGGACAGATTCCTCAGTGAACCCTTTGCGAAGTCTTTAGGCAGGAGCTGGAGTGTGAGGTTCAAGAAGGTGATGTTTGTAGCTGAGGTGATCAGTTTTGCATAGAGCAAGAGAACAGCCAAGGGTCTTTGTTATCAACACCCCCAATCTATTGGAATTTTTGTCCTTAGAGGGTCCCAGGAGTCCTTACTCGATTGATCTCGTATGAGGACACGCTTAGCAGTGGAACCTGGGGATGGGCAAAATTAACTACAGTATATATAACAGTACAATTACTTTTGATTAATGATTAAAATAGTGATGTCTCTTTTGTGTGTGTATGTATATTTTAATGTAAATATGATCATGTTTTACTTAATGGAGCAAACCAAAAGATTATTCATAAATTAATAAGTCTGCAGTCATAAATAAAAATTGTGTAACACTCGTATAAAACAAGATCATTTTTCCAAGACGTCATGCAAGGCATGATGGGTGAACAGGGACCCACTTCCATCCATCGTGTGTGTCCAAAGCAAGACGAGACAAATGACGCTTTGAGTGGAAAATTCCCCGGTTGTAAATCTGTCACCTGGGCATGATTTTTGTTTCTGTTATTGTTGCATTATTTATGATCTCAGTCTACCACAGGACTTGGAGAAAAAAAATTATACAGCAACACGGCACTAGCCAAACAGTTGTGACAGCACCAAGTTGACAGAAAACATCGCCAGCTATGGCAAGACGGATGTTAGCGCTATGTTAACTAGCATTGGGCTAACTGTGACCATCCTCAAAGCCTGGTCACGAAACTACCATACACATTTCTTGACTATACTACTAATTTGATTACAGATGATGAAGCAGGACACTCCGGTGAAGTTTTCAGGACTGTTTATCAGCATTCTCTCACCAGAGAGGTGTTGACTTAGCCATTAAAATCAGAGGGTGACGGATAGCACTGTGTTTGGGCATTGAGTCTCAGAACTGGAGTCCATTCATCTTTTCTCATAGCAGATGGGAAGGAAGAGTGGGGAATAAATGTCAAATCCCATCATTGGTTAGGCATTTTTAAAGCTTATTAGCGCACAGCATGCTTTCAGTCAACCATGTACGTAGCAAGTCTCTGTGTAATGGTGTGTGTGCACGTTTATGTGGCACCATCGCTAAGGCCGGGGTTTATTTTAACTCAGCTGTTTTTCCGAGCATATCCACCCGGCCGTTCTGTCACAGCGGTTTGGAGGGCTTCTATCAGACCGCCTTTTTAAGGCCTCGTCCTTCTTTCTGTGGCTGCCAGTCAATCCGGAGGCCCCATATATCCTCCCGCAGCAGCTCTTGGCTGAGATACAAGACCTGACGGAGATGCGGAAGGAGGTATCGCCCCTTACAGCTGTTTCAGATCCGGCTCTGATACAAAAGACGCCGCTATTGGTCTGCTGTGTGTCATGTAGATAAATGTCGACTTTTTTTGTCACAGCTGATTCAACAGATGAATTCAACAGATGAATTCCTGCCTTATTATTCATTCACCATGAGGCAGGGGTTTGGATTTTGGCACCCAAATGTGCTTTAGTAGGTTTTGGAGACGGGGCCGCGCTAGACCGTAGACTAACGAGAGCATGATGTAGGTCTCGGTGCGTCTGCAGCTCCGGTTCTATGCAGAGACCCAGTTTGCGCCATCTAATTGTTTCCAGAATCAGGGAGAACCGTTTTTAGACATTCCTCCATTCCTTGACTCTCTTGTCCGCTCTTTCTCTCTCAAAAGCTCTTCAACCTTGGTTTCATGGTCTTCCTCCACCTTCCTCCGTCTCGTTCTTTCAGTTTTGTTTGATCTTGCTCTGCGGCCAAGGTCCACCCAAGAGAGCCTTCATTGCCCCCGGTGAGCCAACAAAAACACAATAACATTCTGCCCTGGAAAGATACAGATGGGGTTAATAAGAATTAATAAAGTGTGGGGACACAAATGTTCTTGCGAGCTCAGGCTGCTTCAGACCAAAGCAGACTCTGTCCCTGTCTTTTCTTACAGCTCTCTCATCACTCACTCTTTCTTTTTAGCCTCTGTTTCCTCTCTCTGCTTCTCGACAATCAGGTAACTGTATTTGCTTTCTGCTATTGAGCGATGAGGAGTGTTCGGAGGGTTCCCTAAGCCCTACTATGTTCTCGGCCCTCTTTGAGAAGGTATTTATATGGGAACGTTTCAATAGATCTTTTGCTGTCTTGTGTTGTACTGTAGTATTTCTAAAACATTGCTCACCTCTCCCATCCCAGAATTTATTGGTGCACCATTGCAGCCCAAAACCAGCTTATGTAACATCTTGATTCATATAAGAGAATGTGACCAGGAAAGAAAAAGGCCAGCCGTGGATTGTGCTACGAGTTGAGTCTGTTTTCCACTTACAGTATTGACTGTATTTTGTTATTACTTATAGTATCATTACTGATATTGTGTTATCATTATTTATGAATGTAATATCTTCCATTTATATTGTCTTTATTGTTTTTAATAAAACCTCAATAGGGGGCTTAATATGAGCCCTCAGTATCAATATGGGCATACTATTTTGTTTTTAAAAGCATCACGTTTTATTGTATATACCCATTGATTGTTGAACACATAGGGAGCAGTTGTGTTTATCAATTTTAAAGTAATGTTTAATGCATTAGCTTTCACGATCTGACAATGAACAGTATTTATTAATCTAGGTTAATATATATATTTTAAATACATTATGTAATTTATGTTCATTCATAATACATTAACTGTTTATAATTTGGTATAACACATTGCCCGGCAAAAAAAAAACGTGCTGTTTGGATTTAAATTGGCAAATGCTTAAGAGTCAATGATTGGGTCATTATTGCAGTGATTATTATGTTAGCATGTTATATGTTTGGCAACAGTTCTTCTAACCCTAATTGATGGAGTGTGTAGCTATTCATTTATTATACAACCATGTAGGAAGACAGGAGGAGACTTTACAGAGTGCTGGACTCTTGCATTGTCAATACATGATCTTGACCAAAAATGAAAATAAATGCTGTGATGGTATTTCCATTTTGGTACAGATCTTGTATTGACAATGCAAGGGTCAAGGACTCTGTCAAGTCTCTTCCAGCACATCCCACTTTCAATGAATTTAAGGTCTGGAGTCTGGAATCAGAGGTGCCAATTCATGTGTGAAAATGATTCCTCATGCTCCCTCCCAACCATTCTTTCACAGTTTGAGCTGATGAATCTTGACATTGTCATCCTGGAATATGGCCATGATGTGTCTTCCTACATGGTTGTTTAAGAAATGAAAAGCTACACACTCCATCAATTAGTAGAAGAACTATTGCCAAACGTATAACAAGCTAGAAACATAATAATCACTGCAATAATGATCCAAACATAGACACTAAAGCATTTGCCTATTTAAATCCAAAAAGCAACTTTTTTTTGTCCAGGCAGTGTATAATATAATATAATATACATTCTGTTTATATTATATTATATTTTATATTATATTATAAACATCTTACTCAAAGCACAGCAGTGATGGTTCATGGATCACACCTTGCGGGTTTAAACCGACATCCTTTTCGGTTCCAGTTTAGGCATGCTTTTGAAAGCATACGGCTATCGGCACTCGCTCGCACTCACACACAAACCGCATATTGCTATTTTTTCACATTTTTAGACTGATGTGGAAACAAATGTGATGGATCAATCATGCATTGTACCAGAATTCTTTGTTGAAGCCAGTGAGATACACACATGACACAGAGACATATGGTTTTTGGATTTGCTCCCGCACAAGTGTATGTATTATTTTGATTGATACCGAAAAGCCGTGTGAGTGTCTGCTGTGTGTATAGAGATGTTGTGTAAAGACCGGGCATCTGTCGGCAGCGGTCCAGGTAACTGAGATTGTTTGTCTGTGTTCCTGGAATGGGAATGTTTCTCCTGACACATTTGTATTATACCACTGTTCTCACTGTGATTCATGTGTTTCAGCTGTGGTCTATCATCCGTAATCATCCGCAACCTTTCACTGAATATTGCTCTTTTTATTCCCCCCTCCCCCCTTTTTTCATTTTGAATACAATCATATGTGACAAAGCAAAATTTGAACTCTGTGTTCTGGCTTGCTAAACGTGTTGTTTGCGTGTCATTTTAGCATGCGTCTGCATACCCACCTTTTTATCTCACTGGCTCGTGTCCAAATATCTCATTCTTGAACGCTAGAGGAAAACTGAGATTGAAATGGCTCTTTATCTCTAACCCATTTCCTCATTCCTGTTTTTGGACAGATTATCCCCCCACTCATAGACCTCAATCAGAACCGCAGTAAGCTGAAACTGTACATCGGCCACCTAACGGCCCTCTGCCACGAGAGAGACCCCCACATCCTGCAGGACCTGGCCCCGCCTTCCGCATACCACCGCAGCCAACAAGACGCCTGGGAGGAGGAGCTTCAGAAGATGAGCCCAGAACAGGTAAGATAGGGTGACATCAACGTGGGTATACTCTTTTTCTTTGAAATATATCACTTTTTATTGTGTGGATCCATACCTATCTAGCGTTTCTCTATTCACAGTTGCACAGGTTAACACTTTGCAATAAAGTTCAATGCATTAACATGAATTAACGAATGAGCTTGCATGTGCTAATAATATAACAGCATTCATTAATCTAGGTTTATATACTTTTTAAAGTAGTAAAACTATTGCGCGTATTTAGTTCATTGTACCTTATTGTAAAGTGTTTCCATAAAAAAGACTTGATAGATGAAATCAATGTAACTTTTTATATCATCTTACCTTTTATTTCACGACTCCGCTTCGCACATAAAGTTTGTGTATTTATGCGAGTATATGCACTCAAGGTACCGTAAGGTTTCTCGGGTACTTGGATTTGTCACCCATTGATTATTGGAGCCATCTGGCCTGGCCCGCACAGCCCTTAGCTGACGCTGACGTTCACTGTCTATAAATCTCCTATTGGCTTTGAGAATCAGTCCGGCTCTGTGTAAATGCCATTAGTCCTCTTTATAGAGTGGAATGTGTTCCTACAGAAAATAAATAGTCCAATATATTGTGTTTTATTAGCTTCATTTGCTGTTACTTTAACAAAAGAAAACCAGAAAGCTACCCAACGCTCACTTAAAAGACGGGGGGAGCCAAGAGTGGTGAGAGAGACAAAAAAAGAAGAAGAGCAACTGGAATGGTGTGATAAAGAAAAGGAGTGTCAGCATTTGGACGGCAAAAGAGAGAAGTGTTTGAGGAGGTAGTGGCTGGATTTAGTCTCTCCATGATGAACGATCCCCTCTCTGTAATAAATGTATGCGTGGATCTATTTTCTCTACTTCACTTTGAACCCATTGCCATACCTACCCTAACAGTAAATTGTCTGCAAACGGACACTGGGTTTAGTCCCTGCGTCGGTGCGTCCCAGTTCTGCATCCATCCCGATGCTTTTTGTAACATCAGAAAAATAAATTGTCTGGAAGTCTACATATACATTATACTCACTTTAAATCGGCCCCATTCCTCAAGAGGAGAGGAGAGTGATCTGCTGTGACGGTGCCAAGGCTCATACAATGCTCATGTGTTTCACTGCATGGGGAACTATCTGCTTGGCAGGTTTTTGGCTCGCTCCGACATTATTGAAATGCATTTTTTTATGTGGGCTGCCTGATGACAAGCCTTTGGCCAGCGAACAAATAATGTTTAAGATTTTTAGTTTGCTGCAAGTAAACTTTGTTCCAAAAATGGGCACTTTCCAAGGGACTCCCCCTACCCCCATACACCCCCCCACCCCAACTTGTTTAATATGAAGTAGGCGTCTGTACATTTATTTTCCTTTGAGGGAGACAGCTTTCATCAGACTCTACGGACGGACTGAGAGGTTGCACGGCCTTTTCAAACGGAGTGTTGCCACTGGTCAGTCGAGGCTACTGCGCTATGTAAACATCAGGTCTGTTTTGTGGATTTCTAATTGAATTCTTGCCTGTAATGTGCTTAAAAGAGGCCAGAATTTCCAGAATAATGCTAGACCTCTTTTGCCCTGTAATACCTGGAGAAAATACCCTTAGGATTCCCGTTCACCTCAATAGCAGCCTCAAGCCCTTCACTGGGGGCTATCCTGAAAAGTGGTCTCAAGCAGCAGACAGAGACTCTGTTAGCTGAACTCTGTTTTCGCTTGATCTCGCCAAGCCGTTATTCCTCCTAGACCTCCTCTAAGGTCAACGATCCTGTGTTTATGTTGTCCAAACTATCAATGACAGTGTTTAGAAAGCACTGCTGTTATGGGGAGGGTGATAAGAACTCCTGGACCTCCACGGCAGGTTTCTGACTCAAATGGGTTCTCAGACAAATGCGTCCTCTTTGATGACGTCACTCCTGTGAGAATGAGAAGCGAAGGAATCGTGTAGGATTGTTCGAGATCATTCAGGTTTGTGCCAGGGTTGCAACACTTGGCAGCCTTGTTTTGGCTTGGCCAACATGGAGATTTCATGTCGGACACATTAAGGCAAAGATAATGAATATTTCAGGCTTCACCGGTTAGGCTTTACCTCTCAAACATTTACACATATATCAGGATTTTTCCTCTCCAAATCCAATAGCTCAGAGATATTTAGTGTTTCACATCCATATGGTATCCACATGTACGGGATCCTGCTCATTCTTCAGTTACATGTCCTACATGTAAGACACAATCCGCTTGAAGACACTTTTGGTCTTTCTCTGATGGTGGAATCACTTGCAGATGGTGGATTGGACGAGTTGCCGGCATTCACAAGCCTGTTTGATTGATGTCTTCTTTGACCTCTCTTCTTTTCTTTGCGTTGGGAGTGTAGCACATTACATTAGCGTTCTCTCCGCGCTGCAGTTCACCCATTTAGATCCCTTCAGCACGGAAGATGCCAGAACGGGCCCGTTTGGCCATGACAGGCTTAAATTGACAAGAAAAGTCTGGGCTCATTATTGGCTTATTTAGCATGTTCTGTTCAGTCCATTATTGTTAGTAACGTCCACATGAATTTACTTGTGGTGTCTTTTGATGGCACGTATGCCTCTCCATAGACCCTTAAATGTCTCGATTTGGGAGGGGGCTCTTTGCTAATCATCATTCTTATAAACCAAGTTATTAGTGACTAATTGAATGGCCCTTTGTGTCGCCATCGAGCCCGTAGAGGATTGAGGTTGGTGTCCGCTATGCCCAGTCCTCTACTAATGACAAGCTTCTTGCATTCAAAATGTGCTTTAGTATTTACGAGGGGCCGCACACTGTTTGAGCCCTTGCCCTTTCTTTGAAGCTAAACATTGATCTTTTAATTAACAGTTTTTATGGGCTTCCTTTTTACTGGCCTGGCACTCTAAGCTGGCACAGAGCTGGGTAATGTAGGACTTTGGGGTTTCTACCCTGATGTCCTTTGTCTCTCTCGCAGTTTATAGCATATAAAGACAGTGTTTCCTTTTTGTTTCTTTTCTTTTAAAGGGATAGCTCACTCAAAAAAAAAGACATTTCTGTCATCATTTACTCACCCTAATGTTGTTTCCAAACCCACACAAGAAGCTATTTTGAAGAACTGTTTGTGTCCATACAATGAAAGTCGATAGGGTCCAGTGTAGTTTTGGACCCCATTGACTTTCTTTGAAAGGTTCTTCAAAATGTCTTCCTTTGCGTTTGTTTCCCAACACTTCTAAAGCTCTTGTCTCTTCACATATAATGGCGATGGCGGAGTTACTCAGACAGGAAAATCAAAGATTGCACAACTAAGTTATACATAAGCTAGACATCAGAATTGACTAATCAGGACGCAGACAATGCAAACACACAGGAGGATCATAATGCACACAAAAACACACGCTTGTGAACTCGTATATTACTTGCTCTCCGCCAGACCGCCCCATTAGGCCTAGCTGCCAGCTTGTCCTCTGTTGTGGTCAGTGCTTCTTTTATTACTCGTCCTCCTTGCCTGTTTTTTTTCTCTGTTTATGGCGTAATGTTGTTTTATTTGGTTTGAGCTGTTCACAGGATGTTACTGCATCTCTGTTTAAACGCCTGGAATGCAGGAAGGTGATTAAGCCGGTGCTGAAAGAACCACTCAGTCATACAACCCGCAGAGCCAACAAAGACAATAGACTCACCAAAAACGCACCCCATTTAGATGAAGAATTGGTGTTTTTAGGAACAAAAACAAAATTATTGTGCATTATACATCTAATAGGGCCTTTAGAGTTTAGCTGAAGGGTTATTGGGTCGTGAGTAATAAATATGCCCTTTCAAAAATACACTGTGGTGGTACTGTGGTACAGATATCATAAATATATACACTCACACATTTATATATGGTAGTACAATGGTTCTTTTTTTTGCTGGTTTCAATACCTAATTTTGAATAATTCCTTGTGAAAAGCAATCATCTGTGACACTGTCCGCAGCTGTGAGACGCCCCACTCCTGCACTGCAGATGTGTCTCTGATGAGCAGTCATTGTTTGATGAAAGTTACTGTCAGTTATGTTCTGTGGTCAGTTTCAGCTCCTCTCTCATAACGTTCGAGTCTTCTGTTTACTTCAGAGACTGCGGATCTTAGATCAGTATGTAAAGTTTACAACCTTGGAGGAGAGAAGCGGAGTACTCGACCGCCCTTGGCCAAAGTCATCTGGCTGTGATCGGGCAGCACAAAGCCAGCTGTATAAATAGGGGAGAGTCTTGCATTTTACGGGTCACTCTGAATAAAACATGAACTAGAGAAGATTGATTATTAATGACCTCAGGGCTGGAACAGAAATAATCTGTTAGGCCTTGAGTCCTCCGTTCTTTTTCCTTCCCTCTTCCTCTCTCTCTCGTTCTCAGCGCACCTTCATCTGTCTTTCGCTCACTTCTCCTCTTTTTCCTTTCCGATTGGCACTCCGATAGATGTTTATTTTAGCCATCTGTTTTCAGACGTTCCCCTTCGAATAGATCAAGAGTTCAATAAGGATTCATGCAGATTTTGTGATGATTCACAGGCTCACACCTGTCAGAGCTGGCATCAGATCTCTGTGTGGGCTCCAGTGGCTGTCCGTGAGGGAGTTTTCCAGGGAGGCTGATATTTA
The DNA here is from genome assembly GCA_023566225.1 of Romanogobio albipinnatus. Lineage (NCBI taxonomy): Eukaryota > Metazoa > Chordata > Actinopteri > Cypriniformes > Gobionidae > Romanogobio > Romanogobio albipinnatus. The sequence goes on along the minus strand of CM042245.1, from coordinate 50,738,371 downwards.
AATCAAACCAGTAATAGATTGTAGTAGGTTTTGATAATCATTTAGTCTTACTGGACTATGACTAACATTCATCCTGCTAGATTATTATAGCTGTCATTCAGTCATTCTTTTTTATGAGATCCTTCAATAATTTGGACTTTGTCAGTCTTTTGGCTAAGTTTGATAATCTTTCTTCACCTGTTGCATATGTTAAGTGAAAGCGAAAACTAATTGGCTTGAAAGGTTGCCTTTGATACAAAAGAAAGCCAATTTAAATTCTTCTCTGTTTTGCCTTTTTCTGTCACATTTGCAAACATTTTCTGATTGGTCAGTTGGATTTAAGAACAGGAAAGTAAAACAAAATGGATATCTTTTTACAAGAGATCAGAGCACGAAAAGACAAAATATTAACCAACTCTAATATTGGCAAATTATATATGCATTACATGCATTACAGCACCATATCAGTTATCAGCCAATGTTAAAGTTTTATTTTATTTTTTTACTTATGGGTGTAATTTTTAATTTATCGGTATTAGATATTTAATTGTTTGTTTCAATTACCTATGCTGTCATCAGTTTAATGCTCACTTTATAAAATGTGGTAACACTTTATTTTACAGTGTCATTGTACACTATATATTAACACACATAATAATAACAGTAACAATAACAATAACAGTAAATTATGTATAATTACATGAAATTTACCCTCAACCAAACCCTAATCCTACCCCAAACCTATAGTAAGTACATGTTGTTAATGAATATTACTCAGTGCTTAAATATATAATTACAATGTAACAATGACACCTTAAAATAAAGTGTAACCAAATGCTCAGTTAATCTTTAAAACATCAATTAAATAACACTGTTAGATGTAAACTTTAGCAAATTTCAAAATGAACATTACATTTCAATACTATACATTATAATTCACTTGTAGTATTTTTATTTACTTTTTTAAAATGTATTTAAGTTTTTTTTATTTATACAGTGAGGAAAATAAGTATTTGAACACCCTGCTATTTTGCAAGTTCTCCCACTTGGAAATCATGGAGGGGTCTGAAATTGTCATCGTAGGTGCATGTCCACTGTGAGAGACATAATCTAAAAAAAAAAAATCCAGAAATCACAATATATGATTCTTTAACTATTTATTTGTATGATACAGCTGCAAATAAGTATTTGAACACCTGTCTATCAGCTAGAATTCTGACCCTCAAAGACCTGTTAGTCTGCCTTTAATATGTCCACCTCCACTCCATTTATTATCCTAAATTATATGCACCTGTTTGAGGTCGTTAGCTGCATAAAGACACCTGTCCACCCCATACAATCAGTAAGGATCCAACTACTAACATGGCCAAGACCAAAGAGCTGTCCAAAGACACTAGAGACAAAATTGTACACCTCCACAAGGCTCGAAAGGGCTACGGGGAAATTGCCAAGCAGCTTGGTGAAAAAAAAAGTCCACTGTTGGAGCAATCATTAGAAAATGGAAGAAGCTAAACAATCTCCCTCGGACTGGGGCTCCATGCAAGATCTCACCTCGTGGGGTCTCAATGATCCTAAGAAAGGTGAGAAATCAGCCCAGAATTACACGGGAGGAGCTGGTCAATGACCTGAAAAGAGCTGGGACCACCGTTTCCAAGGTTACTGTTGGTAATACACTAAAATGTCATGGTTTGAATTCATGCATGGGACGGAAGGTTCCCCTGCTTAAACCAGCACATGTCAAGGCCCGTCTTAAGTTTGCCAATGACCATTTGGATGATCCAGAGGAGTCATGGGAGAAAGTCGTGTGGTCAGATGAGACCAAAATAGAACTTTTTGGTCATAATTCCACTAAACGTGTTTGGAGGAAGAAGAATGATGAGTACCATCCCAAGAACACCATCCCTACTGTGAAGCATGGGGGTGGTAGCATCATGCTTTGGGGGTGTTTTTCTGCACATGGGACAGAAAAACAGAGCGACTGCACTGTATTAAGGAGAGGATGACCGGGGCCATGTATTGCGAGATTTTGGGGAACAACCTCCTTCCCTCAGTTAGAGCATTGAAGATGGGTCGAGGCTGGGTCTTCCAACATGACAATGACCCGAAGCACACAGCCAGGATAACCAAGGAGTGGCTCTGTAAGAAGCATATCAAGGTTCTGGCGTGGCCTAGCCAGTCTCCAGACCTAAACCCAATAGAGAATCTTTGGAGGGAGCTCAAACTTCGTGTTTCTCAGCGACAGGCCAGAAACCTGACTGATCTAGAGAAGATCTGTGTGGAGGAGTGGGCCAAAATCCCTCCTGCAGTGTGTGCAAACCTGGTGAAAAACTACAGGAAACTTTTGACCTCTGTAATTGCAAACAAAGGCTACTGTACCAAATATTAACATTGATTTTCTCAGGTGTTCAAATACTTCTTTGCAGCTGTATAATACAAATAAATAGTTAAAAAATCATACATTGTGATTTCTGGATTTTGTTTTTTTAGATTATGTCTCTCACAGTGGACATGCACCTACGATGACAATTTCAGACCCCTCCATGATTTCTAAGTGGGAGAACTTGCAAAATAGCAGGGTGTTCAAATATGTATTTTCCTCACTGTATGTATATATATATTGGCCATTTATTCAAAATAATTACTGTCTTATGGTTACTGACCAGAATTTTAATATCAGTGCATCCCTTATTATTTATGTCACTTTACTTCAGTGTTTAAAGTAGAAAAAAACTTCAAGGTCCACCTCAAGGGTCCCACTCGGTTGTGTACTGGCCTACTTGAGCACTGCTTTAGTTCCTACATTAATTTGAATAGATATTTGAGGAGACTCCGCCTGCCGTACCTCCTCTGATGGACCGCCACCGGTGGGCTCTTCGGGTAGGACTGTTGGTTAAAAGCAACAGGAGCTGGTCCTGGATCAGCCCCCTGATGTGCCGTGTTGGCGACTGCAGTGCGTCTGTGCCCAGTGGGGCGGGCTGCAGGCTGACAGGGCCATGAATCCAGGGCTGCGTAAGTGCAGTGTAATTTAAACAGGCAGGAAATGGGGGTAAACATAGTGGAACAAGCCCACAATCCGCACAGCCACGATTAATGAAAACACATGGAGCCGGAGCATATGTCTGCTGTAAGTGGGCCTTTATATTACGAGCGTCTCTGTCTCTCTTTCGTTTACTCACATCATTGTTCAAGTAATGCGTGTATCAGTAATAGCAGTAGTCATCTATAAGTCACAAAGGTGTGTGGCTGCAGACAGTGTAACATAGTTGAAACGTCTGAACAGCAGTTGTATGAATGAACACTCCTTAAAGCAAACACATCACAGAGACAGGAAGTGAGACACAGAGGCGTCACTGACCACTTATTAATTTTTGATCTGTTGATTGCTAAGGCAAGCACCACTAGTAGTATTGTTCATACTAAATCTTTGATTTATAACCCATCCCACAGTGTTTGTAATACAAACTTGTATGAGATCTCGATTTGTGAGGCTTTACAGTTTTTACCTGGAAGACGATAAAGTGACAAAAAATCCCATAGACTTGCATTTTAGAGACAAGAAGATTTTCAGACTTACACAACCACGTAGCAAGGTATTAAACGTGACTCTGAATACTTGAATAGCCCAATTGTAACGCCCTGACCAACCACCTGCAACATCATGACGCTGGGTTTTGCGTTTATCAGAAAATATATAAAATCTGCTGTTTAGACTCTAACCTGAACTGAAGTCTTGAGCTGTTGCTTTGGTTTCTTTTGTCTTGAGTTTTCTAAATCTAACTCTCAAATGCTGTTTTTGTAATACATCGTTTCAACGAGTGCTAATCCTGAGGGGGTGCTGACCGACTAAACCAACAAAACTTCTCAACCGACCCCTAAACATTCAGAGCGAGGGAAAGCGCGGTCCCGTCTTCAAAGCAATGTGAGATGAGCCCTCTGTGCCCCATGCTTGTCTGTTCCAGAGCTCGCTTCTCCTTTATTTTCCCACCCAGCGAATATGTATGAAAGCACCTCAAACACCCAGAGCCGGGTACGTCTCGCAACACATTCGACTCGGGCGAGAGGAAGAATAATATATGAAATAAATACCCCCAAATGATGAAACCATAAGTGCGATTGAGCCTTCTCAGCTGGAAGCCGCCAAGGCAAACAGCGAAATACTTCAGCAGGTTTATTGTGATTTTCGCGCCCTGACGAATCGGGTTTTTGCGTTCCCGAGCTCGTTGCTGGCTTAGGTTACAGCGCCAGAGCCACAACAGCATAAACTACACCAGCTGACGTGCCATAGAACCGAACATTTCAGTCGTTGCTACGTTCAGATTTTTAATTTATGTATTTATATATGTTTATTTGTTCTGCTGTCCTTTGAAAGTAATGAAACCCGGGCTTCAGTCTAAACACAAAATATTTCTGAGGTTTGTCACTTTATCGGCCAGCTGATGAATCATCCTGCCAAGAGGGGAGCTGTCAGTCTGTGGCGCTGCTTTTCTGATGGCTTTATTTACGTGTTCACATGCGACAAAACCCACACCATTCGTAGTCGTGGCATCTGTTTCAGATTGAACTTTGGCTTGGAAAAAGATACCCTGATGTATCTGACTCCTTCCTCTTTTTGCTCGCCGTCTAAGCCAGTAGGCAGCCACATTACGAGTCTTACAGCTCATTCAGGGCCTATCAGATTAATAAAAGCCGTTAAGAATTGAGAAGGGTTTTATAAAACTTTGTGTTTGAAAGTGGGTTATTTTCCACAAATATTTAATACCCTGTTGGGCTCTTTTAAAGACTGAGTGCTTCCATGCAAACCATTGGGGTGGTTTGTTTAGGGTGGGGCTTGTTCCATTAAGAGCCGTTGCCATAGAAAACCGATTGGCGCATTGACGTTGCTGTTTTTTGTCTCCTACAGCGGTGAAATTTTACATAGCTCTGTCTCCTGTGTGTTAGCAAGCGAGGATTCACAACAGTCTAGCCATGATCGTTAGGAGCAGCTAGGAAAGTTTGTGCCGCTCGGAGCCTGTGGAGGAATGTGGTTGTAATTTATCCCTATGCATCCTGAAGGCCCTGCGGCAGTTTGGGCTGAGTCATTGGAGGGGAAAAAAAACAAAAACGAAAATTATCTAAGCAGCGCAAAAATCAAAACTGGGGCTTTCATCAACTTGTGGTGGGTGTTAACACTGAAGTTATTTCAATCTGGGTTTTGATCGTGATTGCGTCCCTGACTTGACCACATACTTCGTAATATGTGCCCCCCTCCGCTGAAGTCCTTCAGCCTCATTCAAAGTTGCGGGCAGGGGTGCGACTCCTGTGTGAGCATTCCCCCCTGAAACTCAATTACACTTGACTGATGGGGTGCACAGATCCGGCCACAGATGAGGCTGAGGGCGGTTCTAATCAGATGCGGTCGCTGTACAGTCGCTTTTTTATAAATGGCCACGCCCTTTACATTCTGATTGGCTCAAATCGGACGGTATGCAAAACAGCGCCGGGGCTAGTCGAGTTGGAGTGCTTGGTTCAGAAATTGGGGGAGAAAATGAGGGTGAAATGAAAGATAAAACAGTGTATTAAGCCTCTAGGATACTGTAAATACAGTAAGAGGATAAGCAAGGGAAATACAAACAGAGAAAGGGCGAGAGAGATCCCAGTTTAAGTTGCTCTTATAAAGCCGCAGAGGCTTCCTGCTCTAACGAGGAGGAAGTGGGGAAAGAGCTCGTCATGAGCTGAACGCGATCCAAAGAGACCATTTTTAGAGATATGTTTGTGTGTCTGCTAAGAAACAGGATGAACCAAATGGAAGGACAGGGCTAGAGTTAAGAGAGCATAGAGAATAGTGAAGGGTTTAGTCCAACAAAGATGAAGCAGATTGCACAGATAAGAGCTTGTAGCGTAGCCATCCAACCATAGCAGCCAGGAAGGAGCGTAAATCCTCTTCTTAAAACTCTCCATTAAGAGTTTGCATTCGGAGACCTGCGTCTGCACTGGGAAGAGGGACAAAGGCCCATCCAGTTAGACAGGTATAGAGTAAAGCAGCCAGTCACAGTTTTATCTGAAAAATAAAAGGGGAGGGGGGGGGGGGGGGGTTTAAAAGTGTGTGTTGATTGGATCAGAATTTCATTTCATCCAAAAGTAGTATGGACATATAGTTTACTTGCTCCTAAGTGCCACAAACTAAGGTTAAGGGTATGCTCATGCTTGGCAGGTTTAGTTAAATTGAAACTAAGGTTCATTTGAAAAGTGTGAACGCCACCATCCGAACCACTGAAAAGATGGATCTTGGTCCGCTCCTAAATAAACTCTGGTACAGTTCGACTGAATTATGAACACAACATGTACCAGGATGTGATGTCACATGAGGCGTCCCTAATAAGGACAGAATGTCTGTTTTTTTTCTCATCATAGGAGTAGTCTCAACTTCAGACATCATGCCCACAGACCGTTGGCTGAACGTCTAATACATATGGCACACTTTTCTGGAAACACTTCTGGAGTTTCGAAGTTGTCACCTGATTGGTTGTATAGGATGTCTGCGAGACGTGTGTGTTGCGTTCTTTAATGATCCACCGGGAAACAAATGTCATGACGCCAAACTCCCTTGTGGAAGAAGGAACGCTGTCGGGTTTACAACTGTGACAATGAGCGTTTACCAGGATCAACTAAACGCCAGATTTTCAAAAGTATGTGAAGTTCGCGGCTCCATTATTGCAGTAAATTTGCACAACATTCTTGAATAAATAATGTATAGATGCACGCTGGTCTGTTATTGTAGGGACATCGTCTTTACATTCTGACGGTCCTAAACATGACCAGTGTTGGGCACGTTACTTTAAAAAAGTAATTAGTTATAGTTACTAGTTACTTCTTACAAATAGTAACTGAGTTAGTAACTGAGTTACATCATTATAAAAGTAACTAATTACCAGGGAAAGTAACTACTGTGTTACTTTTTTTTTTTTTTTTTTAATGTTCAAATATGTCATATAACTTGGATTAGATATGTTAAATGAATGAATATTAAATATGTTAAATGAATGAATTGGACACTAAATAGAATAAATTATTATTATAAAACATTGTACATTAATGTACACTACTGTAATGTTGCTGTGGGACAATGTGAGAGACACCAATCAAATTCAATATATTATTGTAAATATTATCAGTAGGCCTACTATAGTGTAAATATTATCAGTACTTTACTACTCCTCTGGTAGTGGAGCTCACGTTATCACCTACAACCAACCCCCCCACCCCTCAACACGCATGGCTGGGGTGCGCACACACGCAGATGCACATGTTCGGATGAAAACCGTTTCAGTAAGCTCAATTATAGTAATGCCGCATTTTTTTTCTTAGTAACGCCATTTATCTATAACGCCGTTATTCCCAACACTGAACATGACTGAACAAAAACTGTGATTGGTTGCGTTACCTGTCAGTCAAACGTATTCTTGGGCGGTCCTTGACTAATGAAAGCTGCGATCAGGGGCGTAAATCATGGGGGGGACAGGACCCCCCCAATCTGAGGGCTGTCCCCCCCTAAAAACCATGCTGAGTATTGTAAATAATATAACAATATATACTTAAAATAAATGTGTAAGTAGTAAAACAATACAAACGCAAACGGGACAAAAAATGCGTTTTAAGTTTAGAAACATTTTGAGTCCCCCCTCCCCCCTTGCCTCACAGTGGTTTGATCCACCGTGCACCTCAACTAACGTTACCCATAGAACGTAGAAAAACTACCACACAAGTTTGGGGAGAGAACAAGGCTCTTCAGACAGCAGTTTTGAAACACCAGTAAGTAGCTGTCAAGGCTATTTTATTCACTTTAAACATCAGATGAAGTGATTCTTTTCTCTTTAATACAGATTAGGCAAAACACTGTTAACATCACTTGCCCACCGCCCCGCTCCGCTGTACAGTAATAAAATAATTTAGTTAAGTTAGAGAACTGACAAAACAATTAAAAACTTTACGTGTCTGCTCAATACAGCACAAGCCGAACGAGCAAACAGCTGACAGACAAGATTATCGAAGATTCGGTTTCAAAGCCTAAAAGCGCATATTTAAGGGAGTGTGTCATTGTACTGTTTTGTTGTTGTGTTTTTCATGACGAATAATAGGCTAATGAACCCAGAATTCAAGCAACCCGCCCCCAAATTCTAAAAATTGGCTAATTCTAAACCGAAAGTTCAGTCAGATCTGTGTAGGGTTTTGCTCAATATGATAATAAGTGGCAGATCAGAGGCTTCTGCAGTTGAATATCTAAATATCTGAATATCATAGTATAAAATACTATGTGGAGGACGCAAGATAATTTAATAATTATAATATGACTGCGTGGTGAACCTTAATCGTATTTAAACTACTATCGCTTTGTGTTGTTGGTCAGATAAAATGACAGAGAAAAGAAAAACGGACATTAGATAATTTTTCAGTACACCAAAACGCCAAATAAGTACAAAATGTTTTTTTTTTTTTTTTTTTGTGGTACACATATCCTTACAAGTACGATTTTGGCTGTATTATTTGTGTCCCCTTCAAAAATTACTCTTGAGAAATTTCATGTTTATTGTCCCCCCCAACTTTTAGATGAAATTTACGCCCCTGGCTGCGATATGAGTCAAGTCTAAAGGTCTGGCTACGCAAAACTATAATAGGAGCTTCATTGCCTATTGCAGTTCAGTACAGGCATTAGAAATGATGCCTCCTTGCAGCAGATATTTGTTTGTGTGCAACGAAGGAATTCCTAATGCTGTTTTGACTCCTTGACACATTTTCTAAGCTCTCATTTCTCAGCTGGTAAAAATACCATCCAATGTATGCACATACAACAAGCGTGTTTTGCACAGCACACAGCATTGTTTTGAATTTTCGGTAAGGTCCATGCATTATATTCCAAAATGTATACGTCATAAAAGCTACTTTTTTGTTTTGTATCTTTAAGTTTGTTTTTAAAAATGACAGTGTGAATGCTAAGCGAGCCCAGAAGAACCAAGAGAACCAAACTACACGTATGAACACACACTAAAAGTATCAGCGTCTTTCAGTTATTTGGTGCTGTTAGCCTATTTACCTTGAGCAAATACAGTTTTTAATTCATCCACATCTTGAGGTTGTTTCCAGGTTGACTAATGCACACTTGAAATTGTGTAAAACCAATCAGATTAGAGTAACACGTGCAGTATGCATTGTCAATGGGCGGCATGCCATGAGGCCGCGACTACAGTTCAGCTAGCTCATTCCTGCGTGGTGTGGAAGAGAATAAAAACCCATCCAGGAGTTGGGATGGCAGAGGTAACGGCACACTACAACCAACAGAAAAATGCCAGAGGGGAGCATTTGAAGATTGGCCTGGAGAGAAGAACCTTCAAGAAAAGTGACTTCATCTTATTTTATTAGAAGAGAGAGGTGGCCCAAAGGTTTTAGGGGGAATTTTCTTAAAAATGAAGAGTGGATTGCTGCCCCCCTCCTTCTTGAAAATTATGAGGACCTTTTAATACGGTCCCGTGATAAAAGGCGCCGTTTCCTGCTAAAGGAGTCATTGTTTTCTCTCAAAATACTGTAGCAGTGTCACATTTAGGGGAAAGGCTAATGGCGTTTTTTTCTTTATGCAGATTTATTGAAGAAAGTCTTGATTGCTTTAGCAGAAGGCCAATTCAAGGTCAATTCCCCCAACCCCAGATCCCCCTTTACTTCACACTCTCTCTTTCTCTTTGATTGGAGCTTGTTTCCAACGTCAGCCAAGGCCTGGGACCCTCCTGATTGCCATCTTTGCCTCAGCGTTGAGACCTGACTAGCTAACATTCCCACAAAATAGAAGGATCTGGAGGAGTGCATGTTGCAGAGATGAGGCTGTGTCATCTAGGGTGATGTGGAGAGCGGATTTGCTTGAAGGGTTTGAGTTCAGCCGTTTGATCTCCATGTGCCACTCCAGGCATAAATGTGCAGCACAGCATTTGTTGAAACACATCCTCTCTGAGTCATCATCAGCGCGGTCCAGACTCTCCTGTCATTGTCTGAGTGTGATGGTCTGCTGCTGTGTTTGTTCTTCTCTCATAATGTAGCTGTTGTTTATCAAGGCAGGCAGAGGAGGCTGACCATGTGCACACAATACCACCTGACATTAATCTGCAACGATAACACGCAATAACGCGCTCTTCTCTCGCCCTTTCCCTCTTTTCCGCCTCTCATCTTCTCGTTATGTTTTCAGGTCAAGGCTGGCGTGGGGACAGATAATGATATTTTTCTCTCCATACAGGACTTTATCTGTTATCTTTATAGCTCTGTTTTTGGACTGGATTTCTGCTAAGCACACAGTCATAAAATAGGAAGTGTATGCTTTTGTCACACTTATTTTCTTCTTTGTGTGTCTGTGTTACACCTAAAGTTTGTTCAGTTATTATTTCTATATCAGATGCTTTAACATTTTACATAGAAAAACACATAGTGTATGATTTGCTCAGGCAGATTTTTTTAGCTTCAGACTATGATGTCATCCAGTTGGAGCTGAATTTAGAATAAATATTGTTTTCATTTCTCACGCGTCTCCTAGCAACAAAGCGCATGTTTCTGCATCATTTTGTTGTCTTACAGATGATGTGATGGTAGTGTGTGAACCTCAGCTGTTTAGTGTATGGCGCTCAGTTTTTCACTGTAACCATTTACAAATTCAGCAAATGTCTGATGCCATAATGTTTTAAAATCCCTCCAGATTGTTCAAAGTTGTGTATCCATTTTACGTTTTGGAAGTTATGTTACTTCTTGAATTTACGCTATATAAATAACTTGTTGCTTCTCTATTAATTTAATTTATGAACTTTGAGCAATATAATGTAATCCCTTCTCTGCAACATAGTTACAGCATGTTTAGCTCTGTGTGACAACAGAATTAGATTGCTCCTATTATAAATTATTATATACAAAGCTGTTTCAAGCGGCATAATGTCTATACATGGGCAAAGTAGATGCATGCAAACTATGAGGAGTAAACACTTGCTTTACTGCGTAAAATACCATTTCAGAAAAACAACCACAAGCCAGATGTAGAGCTGCGACTCTGGAAGAGAGTAAGAATCATAAATCATAAATGAAAAAAACTAAATTAAAAAACGCCGTGCTTCACCCTTGAAACAAGCTGTGCATGTATTTATTTAATCAATTCAACCTTTGTGATTTGATCACGTTAAGCCATTTCGCAATTTTAATTTTGATTAATCGTACATCCATACTAGACACGATCTGCAGACAAAAAATCTGTAAAATGAAATGTAATAATCTGAGCTGTGCTGCTCTGTTGTTGGTTGCTGAAAGCACAAATTTGCCAAAATATTTAATAAAGGGCCACTTATGGGATGTGTAAAATGTTGTGAATGACAGGTGTTCCCCCTGAGCTTTCTGTGGGAGTAATGTAACTGTTAGCATTGAGTAAGCAGCATTGTCTTCAATGACCTCAGCTTGCCTGCTCAATTCTTCTAACCCAGCTGCAAGCAGGCCGTACGTGTGGCAGTGTTAGCCGCCCCCTGGCCAGTCCTTCCCTCTCCTCCAGTTCTCCACTGTCTACGCTTAATGGGGCTTACAGCAGCGGCGCTCTGCCAAGCTGCGCCCTCACGCAGACCCATACATCAGCCCCCGATGAGGCTCATTAACCCTCCTCTCATGACTCAATACACTCCTCCTCTCTCTCCTTCACTAGTTCGTCTCCATCACGTCTTCACTTTTTTCCTGGCCAACGTGTCAGACTCCAGTATCCCGGGAGTGTCGTCACAGGTGACGAGATCATGAGAAGTTAAATCGGTCCAGGGCGGCCCTCACCTGAACCCCACCCCTGGCCCTGGGCGATTTCAATGCTCTATTATGATGTGATATGTCTTTCACCTCCAGTATTTTTGATCATTTTCACAAAAGTTTCATATGAATATCTGAATATGCAATATATCATAAGAAAGAACAGACCCTCTCCTTTTTTTGTTTTAAACAAAAGCTGTTTTATTCTAGCTTCATGCATTCCTTTTTTTATCAACACTTGAATGTGGGTAAGCAACATTTTGAGCAAAAAGCTGAGAAAAACACTTTTTTGACTACGTCTGGATCAGATTCAGTACAATGAGCAAAACACAGATGAAGTAGATCGAGTCCATCAACACCCCCAAAGCTTCACAGTCCTATAGCTCATCCTGGGCCGACGTTTCATTCAGTAACATTAGGCAGTTTTGATTTATATGCTGTTTAATGTTGATGATCACATTATTTTACATATGCATATTCTTACAGATGATATTACTTGTTTCTGCTTCTTCTTCGCCCATGTTTTGATCAGGAGATTCAGTACTCTTTCAGAAGATGTCATAGCGCCCCCTACCGTATAACAGTGAAAACACGGAAAGCCAGAAATGTCCATCAATGATGGGGAAAGAGTTAATATACTGTTACTTCAACTTAAACGGCCAACTGATATATTGGCCAGGTTGATTAATCTGTCAATATTTGATCATTTTGAGATGATCATCATTAGCCGTTTGTGCCGTTTGTGCCGCATTCTGTGCATATCGAGTCATTAGTAGCGCATATATCTGCATTATTGAACATCGGCATCCCTGATCTATCAGTATTGATATTTTTTTATATTAATCATAAGATTTTGATCTACTTTGGTCATTACAATGTGTGTTTCTGTGTCTTTGTCTTGTCTCCTTTTGTAGAAAAATTGGACCTTTTCCTTCTTGCACAGCATTTTGTGGCTGTTTTAAATTATTATGCCTACTTAATTCCTGGCCAGGTCTAAAATCCAGGATTTGACCAACCCTCTTGCTCACTCCTGGCTCAGAGGCCTGGAGACAGAAATACTTTTTTGCTGGCATATCCGTCACCTCCCTTTTCAAACCCTCTCGGAGCCTGAAAGCGCCTAGCGTAGCATTAGCACTAGCTGTGTGGCTATTGAAGGGGCGGGACTTCTCTTCCCAGTGTGTTTGCCCTACAGTTGTGCAAACACCCGTCTGACGGATCGCTCCGCCTGCCCCCGGTGACCCACCGTGGCATGTTTTGATTCATTAATTATGAAATAGTTGCACGATCCAAACCTACACAAAAACACACATGAAAGGGAAACATATTTTATGATGTATGAATATTACTTCCAGTTATTGTTACAGATGTCTTTATCATTAACCTTGTTAAAGTTGGCGTTCATAGGCCAGGAGAGCCAAAGAAAATACTTTTGTGGGTTTATGTGAAATATTCCACTTTCAATGGGCTTTGGTTCAGTGGCTTGTGTTCAAATCCGAAAAGCAATTTAAAGGCAGTACAGCGCCACGAAACACTGATTGTCCAGATACGGCCAAACAGAGGCCACGGACGGGGACCCGGGACAGTCTGGGTTCAATGGGCTCTCAATCAGATACTAAAACTGAAACAGAAGCTGGCACACTGCTTAAGCAGTATTTTCTTGTTTTCCAATAAAAATGTATTAATTAAAGTCTAAACTTTTTTTTGAAGCTTAATAAAAGACATCATTTTAGAGAATATATACATTTATTTTTTACATTCATACACATGCCTCACCCCTTGCATGTTTGTTTATTAAATATTTTTGCTTATTAATTATGTTTAGACATTTCGCTACCGGGAAATGTCTAGTACTCTTCCATTACCATATTTAAATCTATTGCACAAACATCCGCAGACTTTTCCCTAAAATCAGTACAGAAAATGCAGAAAAAGTTTGCAGGTTCCCTTGGCCTGCCAATGGGATAAGAAAAATAAACATAACAGTTACATTCTCGATTATCAAACAATGATTATCTTAGTATCCTATGCTAGTTTATTGTGTTACGCAATTTTGCTTCTCAAGTTCTTATTTTAAAGATCTTTTAAATATTTTTCCTGGAAAACAAGACAAAAATAGTGATTATGGTAATTGATAATCCACACACATGCTTCAGCTCCCTTTATTAATCTTTTCCTACTTTCTTTGTCTCACACTGTTTGAATAATTAGTCCTCTTGATGAGAGTATATTTTTGTCTTTTTAAATCATCTGAAAGAAAATAAATAGTCTGCTGGCCACATTAGCATCTGTTTCTTGTGTGTGTGTGTGTGTGTGTGTGTGTGTGTGTGTGTGTGTGTGTGTGTGTGTGTGTGTGTGTGTGTGTGTGTGTGTGTGTGTGTGTGTGTGTGTGTGTGTGTGTGTGTGTGTGTGTGTGTGTGTGTGTGTGTGTGTTTTAGTTAGTTAGTTAGTTAAGAGGCACCTGCTTCTGGCATGGCATATTTCCTGGCTTGCTTGGCACTACCAGCACTAAGGAATCCCCCCTTCCCTCCTCTCATTTCTCCACATCCCTTAGCCAAACCTCTACGGAAATCATTTGGAAAAAGGATTTGAGCATTAAAGATAACCACACCTGTGATTATCATTAGACAGAGGTGCTGTAAAATGTTAAATCCCTCTCTTTAGTTTAAGTTTCTTTTAATGAGCGGAAAATTAAACCTTTCGGGCAAATTCCAAGTGTTGAATTTTATATAACGATTTAAAAAGAAGTGCTTGGTGAGGTGATTTGTTTTCAGTAGTGTTTTAAGGGCTAGACGAGAGAGACAGAGAAGGACCCTCTTACTAGAGGCAAGTGGGGGGTCGGGGGGTCTCGAGCCTCATGAGCTAACATGTCTGCTGTCTGCGCATCACTCCACAGCTTTCTCATTTCTCATTGTCACTTTGATTCGTTAGACTCCCTTCTCTATGGGCTATTTAATCGTTCTCTGGACACTAGTTGCCTTTGAGTTTTTAACACTGGAGGAGAATGGAACCAGTGTGCTGGATGCTACATGACTGTATGTCTGTATATCTTGCTCTAGTCTCGTGTAGCCAGACCTTCTCACTGACTGCAGAAGCTCTGGACTCCGCAGCTTTCATTGGCTGTGACATTGTCACTGTTATTGACAGACTTGTAAAGCAACCAATCACAGTTCGTTTTGTTTCCTCGTCATGTTTAGGGGCGTGAAAATGTAAAGTCGATGCCCCTACAATAACAGAACAGTGTGTATCTAATAACTTATTTATTCAAGAATGTTGTGCAAGTTTACTGCAACAATGTCACCGTGAACTTCACAAAATCCAGCGTTGTCGGCGTCGATAGCCTCGTGGTTAGCGCGCCAACGTATAACACAACTACGCCTCCCGCGACCAGAGTTTGAGTCCCAGCTCGAGGTCCTCTGCCGATCCCCTCTCTCTCCACCCCACGCTTTTCCTGTCAAAAATCTCTACTGTCCTATCCAATAAAGGCACAAAAGGCCAAAAACATGACTTTAAAAAAAATCCTGTGTTTAGTTGATCCTGATAAGTGGTCATTAGCTATGTTTCTATCCGCCTATTTTAATGTGCATTTTAGGATATTGCATAAAAAATGCTGGATGGAAACACCAAGATGCACATAAATTCAAAACATTTGCATAGAAAACGTGTGCACTCAACTGAGTCGGATACATTTTTACACGCATAAACTACGAATATATAGGATATATAGAAAAAGACATTCAGCATTGGTGCATGTTGATTTCAAATCAGGCAGTCACAGTGTTTCCCATTTTGTGTGCCTTATGATTCCATAAAAAAATTTGAGGATGGGAAGTTCGGTCTGGACTTGATCTGTTGTGGAGCAACTATGCTCAAACCAGAGCTGTTCAGACCAATCAAATTGTCAGGGCGGGCTTTATACGATGATAGACAGATGGTCAACAGTCCCGTAATCATCCACGTCACCAAAGAGCACTTGGGTTGAATTTGTTTACTAAACGGAGAACTTGTTCGTATATGCATTCACCCTTTACTATTTCTCTCAAAAATGATGATTGTGTTGATAAGTACTCCGTGTATCCTTACATTAGTTTTTCAACACCGACAAAGATCGTTTACGCTCATCTTCTTCTTCTAATTCTTCCAGCATGCGTGCAGTTGAGTTACAGTGAGCAAAATAAGTATTTGAACACCCTGCTATTTTGCAAGTTCTCCCACTTGGAAATCATGGAGGGGTCTGAAATTGTCGTCGTAGGTGCATGTCCACTGTGAGAGACATAATCTAAAAAAAAAAAAAATCCAAAAATCACAATATATGATTTTTATTTATTTGTATTTGTATGATACAGCTGCAAATAAGTATTTGAACACATGTCTATCAGCTAGAATTCTGACCCTCAAAGACCTGTTAGTCTGCCTTTAATATGTCCACCTCCACTCCATTTATTATCCTAAATTAGATGCACCTGTTTGAGGTTGTTAGCTGCATAAAGACACCTGTCCACCCCATACAATCAGTTAGAATCCAACTACTAACATGGCCAAGACCAAAGAGCTGTCCAAAGACACTAGAGACAAAATTGTACACCTCCACAAGGCTGGAAAGGGCAATGGGGAAATTGCCAAGCAGCTTGGTGAAAAAAGGTCCACTGTTGGAGCAATCATTAGAAAATGGAAGAAGCTAAACATGACTGTCAATCTCCCTCGGACTGGGGCTCCATGCAAGATCTCACCTTGTGGGGTCTCAATGATCCTAAGAAAGGTGAGAAATCAGTCCAGAACTACACGGGAGGAGCTGGTCAATGACCTGAAAAGAGCTGGGACCACCGTTTCCAAGGTTACTGTTGGTAATACACTAAGACGTCATGGTTTGAAATCATGCATGGCACGGAAGGTTCCCCTGCTTAAACCAGCACATGTCAAGGCCCGACTTAAGTTTGCCAATGACCATTTGGATGATCCAGAGGAGTAATGGGAGAAAGTCATGTGGTCAGATGAGACCAAAATAGAACTTTTTGGTCATAATTCCACTAAACGTGTTTGGAGGAAGAAGAATGATGAGTACCATCCCAAGAACACCATCCCTACTGTGAAGCATGGGGGTGGTAGCATCATGCTTTGGGGGTGTTTTTCTGCACATGGGACAGGGCGACTGCACTGTATTAAGGAGAGGATGACCGGGGCCATGTATTGCAAGATTTTGGGGAACAACCTCCTTCCCTCAGTTAGAGCATTGAAGATGGGTCGAGGCTGGGTCTTCCAACATGACAATGACCCGAAGCACACAGCCAGGATAACCAAAGAGTGGCTCTGTAAGAAGCATATCAAGGTTCTGGCGTGGCCTAGCCAGTCTCCAGACCTAAACCCAATAGAGAATCTTTGGAGGGAGCTCAAACTCTGTGTTTCTCAGCGACAGGCCAGTAACCTGACTGATCTAGAGAAGATCTGTGTGGAGGAGTGGGCCAAAATCCCTCCTGCAGTGTGTGCAAACCTGGTGAAAAACTACAGGAAACGTTTGACCTCTGTAATTGCAAACAAAGGCTACTGTACCAAATATTAACATTGATTTTCTCAGGTGTTCAAATACTTATTTGCAGCTGTATCATACAAATAAATAGTTAAAAAATCATACATTGTGATTTCTGGATTTTGTTTTTTTAGATTATGTCTCTCACAGTGGACATGCACCTACGATGACAATTTCAGACCCCTCCATGATTTCTAAGTGGGAGAACTTGCAAAATAGCAGGGTGTTCAAATACTTATTTTCCTCACTGTGTGTTGACAACTATGCGTCGCTTAACATACGTCACTTACTCCGTTGCTCTGATTGGTTGTAGGTCTATCCAATTGATTGCAGAGACATTTTCTTTCCTGGTTCGGTTGAAATGCCCCATAATCACAGCCCAATGGAGCAGTATCAGACTCATATTCGGACTAGAATCTGAGTATACTGCAAAAAATGCTTTTCTTACTTAGTGTATTTTTGTCTTGTTTTCAGTCCAAATATCTAAAAAACCTACATTAAAAAGCATTTACTAGACAAGCAACAGTTTTTGTCTTGTTTTGGGGGAAAATAACTCAAAATTAAGGGAGTTTTTGCTTAAAATAAGCAAAATAATCTGCCAATGGGGTAAGCAAAATAATCTTGTTTTCTGTTTGAATTAACTCCCTTAATTTGGAGTTATTTTGCCCCAAAATAAGATAAAAACTTTTGCTTGTCTAGTAAATGCTTCTTAATGTAATATTTTTTTGATATTTGGACTGAAAACAAGACAAAAATACTAGGTAAGAAAGCATTTTTTTTAGTGTATGACAACGTCGGGCTACAGATATTCAGTTCTATTCTATCATTTCTGTATTATATGAAACAATAATCGTGTTACTATTTTGTCAAAATGTAAGGGGTGTTAGGCATTATGCAAAGCGGTTAAATCACTGTAACACACTTGAAAGGGAAACCATAGAATGAGGAATATTATAGTATTTATTTAGTATAAAATTAACATTTGCCATTATAGACTTTGAGTAAATTAAACATTGTATGATTCCAGTTGACTTCTAAGAATGATAATCTGGTGCACTTTCTTAGAATTTTTTTGTCAGTGGAAAATCTACTGTTCGCGTTGGTGCTTTAGGTTTTTGCTTGCAGCCAAAAAAAACAATGTTTTAGGATGATAGATATATAAAATGTAATCTTTGTTTCTCTGTGATCCTCAGCTGGAATCTGAGCTGGAGCAGTGTGAGCGAGAGAGCGCCGAACTGCAGGAATACGCAAACTCCGTCCTGCAGCAGATCGCCGATCACTGCCCGGACATCCTGGAGCAGGTTGTCAACGCTCTGGAGGAGTCGTGCTGACTGGACCACACCGTACCGCATCACACCGCACTGCGGAGCCCAGTCCTGCCCCCTCCTCTCTTCCTGCTTCTCCTTCCCTTTCTCCTTCTGTGGTTCACTTCATTTCACAGGATGCCAGAACGCGAACTCTCTCACCCTCACCCTCACCCACATGCCCAATTCAAAGGACAGACACATACGGGAGAGACTGACAGCTCACAAGTCAAGTGCACGCTTGGATTGGCTTTGGGGTGTGGGAATGGTGGGCTTTCCTTCTGCCATCCCCTACCACCACATTCATCCTCTCTGCACCTTCAGAATCCTGTTTACACTCACAGAAACACGGGAAAGAAGGAAGCGGATGGGGGGGATTAGCAACTTAGAAGCTCAGTATTATAAGACATGTTCACTTATTTAGTTGTCTGTCTCTGAAAACCGTCCTGCGGGAGGTGGAGTTCTCTCTGTGAGGGGCAGGAAATAGTCTCCTTATCTTGATATACACTATTGCCCCAGCTTTTAAAAGCTGCAGGATTTTGAAACTGTTTTGAAGAAATTTCTTTTTTTTTTTTCTTCTCCTCTCCCCTTTTTTGTAGATGCTGTGTTACTGACGTTAAATTATGGGTCATTCGCGCAGGGCAAAACTCCTGCACTTTCGAACCATCTGGTTTCACTCAAAACTTGGTTAATGCTCCGGTTGTGCCAGCAGACAGTCCGTGCGGACTTGAACATACTTTTACTATCGTAGTCAGTAGCGGGTTTAGATTACTGCAGCCCCCACCATCTGGGAATTCACTATTGACTTGGTTACTGGCCGATTTTCTCCCAAAGTCTCGTTCATAAAAGTTATGAAACGGACAATATGGGTAATGTTATCCCGTATGCACCTGTCACCAGCTAAAGAAACCACAGCCCTGGTTTGTGTCTGTTAAAGGTGAGAGGAAGAAAATTATTTGCCTTGGAAGTTGTAGGTTTATTGCTGCTAACATTTGTCTTTGCATGTGGCAGGTTTGGTTTGGTTATGTTTTTCTTTTTCTTTTTTCCCCGTGGCCGGCTCTCTGATGCCGAGGGCGGTAAAACAGAGGGTGTATTGCCGATGCAGATGTTGTGGACGCAGAAGTGCCTCATCATCAGAGAGCAGCTGCCACACATCACTGGAATAGGAAAATAGGCACCTATCACTCATTCCGTACTCTGAAAACTATGTGGTCTCACACTGGGATGAAGACTGGTAGTAGTTTCTCAGTTTGCTCGCTTTTCCAAAGCAACGAGTTGAAGACTACAGGGTTGTACTTTTTTTTTTTTATGGATGGGGTCAAATAGGAGTAGTTGTTTAGATACCCTCTTCTTTTAAACCTCTTTATTCCACACTCTCTCTTTTTTAAAACAGATGCAACTTGTTTTTTGCTGTTGCTTTGTGATCGCCCCATCAGAGATAACATCAAGCTTTGATCCAAAGCATCTCGCGTGTACCATCATGCTCCTCTCTCTCTCTCTCTCTCTCTCTCTCTCTCTCTCTCTCTCTCTCTCTCTCTCTCTCTCTCTCTCTCTCTCTCTCTCTCTCTCTCTCTCTCTCTCTCTCTCTCTCTCTCTCTCTCTCTCTCTCTCTCTCTCTCTCTCTCTCTCTCTCTCTCTCTCTCTCTCTCTCTCTCTCTCTCTCTCTCTCTCTCTCTCTCTGCTTGGCTTCATATCATCATCCTCAGACCCAGGCGTCTCTGTTAGCACAGCCGGCAGGTGTATCCTTTTTCACTTTATGGTTATATGGGTCTATATCCGTTGGCATTGGGTGTCCGTCTCTGGACCGGCCACAGGGGTGATAAGACACAACCTCGTTCAACTCGCGATAAACTCAGTTGCCCAATCGTGCGGATTGGCCGTTGCTTTAAAGTCCAGAGTCAACTTCCCCTCCCGCTGCCCCTGTGGATGACACTGGGCGTAACGTGCCCTCTGCTCCTCTCTCTCTATATCTCCTCATCCCTCCCTCATTCATGCCTGTGTGTAGTTTATGGCTCTGACCTGCTGTGCTGTGTTAGTCATACTCCTCTCCGCACGATAAGCTCGGCAGACAAGACAAACAGCACGAGATCACAGCAAATATAATCATCTCTCTCCCACATGTGCCACCTCTCCTCATGCCCATACTCACTAGGAAACATCCAGGCGTTTGCTTTACCCAGATTTGATTGACCTCTGAGTCATTCTGTGAGTCGCCTATAACTAGTGCACATTTGCCCTCCAGAGATTCATGTTTACTTGTCTCTTGACAAGAAGAGTAGTTGGGTGAATCTCATGAAACACATTTAGGTCACATTTTACTCCAAAATCCTTAGGGAAATGTATTTTCATGACAACATTTTCCCTTAAAGTTCTCAAGGCATTTGAATCGTTTTTATTATTATTATTACTGTTGTTATTATTATTAACAATATTATTACTGTAATTCACACCATTATAAAAGGTGTTTCTCATGCGTTTCTAATGACCAAAAGTACGGTATTACAGTTACAAATCCTCCACAAATCGTAAATATTAAAATCAGTAAAAACAAATACTAAATTGGTGTAAGCATTTTACAGTTTTGTGTCACATTACTGTAATGAGAATTGCTGAAAATATGCTTAAAACAATATCATTTTCTATTTCTATGTTTTTGACAGTTTTCATGAGATTCACCCAAATGCGTTTATAAGTAACCGGAGCTGAATGTGGGAATATGGGGCCACTTTAACATCATATTCCCACGCTTACATGGGCAATGCCAGGAAAACACCCGTTCGCGTGCCATTCTCACCCTTGGCACTGTAGATCTTATTGCAATCATAAACATTGCATCTCTATAAAGCATTTGATGGTTTTATGCTCTTAATTACCGCTGATGGACTTCCTTATGAGGACATAAATGTGACGAGCAGCTCTGTTGGGCTTTTAAAATCAAACTGATTGATGACACCCATCCTGTTTTTCATCTCTGTCGCTTTCTTTCCGTCTGCTATCTCATTCACACACAAACACAGTTTTGGCCGTCACCCGTGGGTCTCTGAAATATGGGGCTCAGTTATCTGCACCGTGGCCGAATCTCCCCGCTTAGACTAAACACAGACCCTTCGCGCGCACACTCGCTATCACAGAGACCCTCTCGCGATTTATGTCCTTCAGTACAGGAGCTGGCCTCTTACCGCCGCTCTCCCTGAGCTTAGAGTACTCCGGAGAATTCACTGAGAAAACAAAAAGAAGGAACGCTGTGATAACCGGGAGCAGATCAGAGAAAGAATGACCCGGCGCTTTTGCAGAGGGTGTTATTGTGCGTTGACTGAGTGTCTCTCTGGAGCTCTGGTATTTGTGTGATTGCTGGTTATAGACAGACCTAATCACACAGAAGAGCAGGGAAATTCCCTGCAGGCTTTGGATCGCTCCGTATGTTCGGAGGCTTCCCTGTCTCAGTGATTCCTCCGTGTGTTTTTGAAGAATTAAAGAGCTCTACACCAGCTTCCTCTGCTCAGTACCAAAATATTCAGGGGCACTTTATGTGAAGCCTGTGTATATGCACAGCCTAAGCTTTTCAGAAGAAAACAAGCCGTTTTATACATTATAATACTTGCTTAATCATGCTTACACCTTTAACGACCAGAATGCATTATGAAACAACACATGAAATTGGGTTTTTATCATGTGTTAATGCTTTGTGTAAGTATTATAGTGTGTTAAAACTAGTTGTAATTTTCCATAAGTACGTTAAACTGATAAGTCGTCATTATGAATGTATAAAGAATACTTTTATGCATTATTTAAGCTGAATTTTATAATGTGGCCCAATTCCGTTTATATAATGCATTATTGCACTCTATATACCCCTATACAGGCTTCATAGAAGGGTATTATATTTTTTTTTTTTGCACACCCCTCCAGTTAATTTATAGCGGAGCAGCTCATAGGATGTGGTCAGCTGACTTTCCATACCGTTTGGTTTTATACATATACCTGGCTTGAAACTGCGTTCAGCCACGAGTGTGAATGAGCATGAGGTGTTGCTTCATGTTCTCGTATGAACATTTTTCATCCTCATTAAACTCACCGAGGCATGTCTGTGGAGGGAGAGAGAGAAAGAGCAAGCGTGGGCCGGCCAGTAAGAAATAATGCGTTTATTTTCCAGTCACACATTTTGCTGTCTAGATTTTTATTCCACCCTATTTTGTCTTATAACATGGCACATTTATCACAGTGTCTAGTTAAATACTTTAAAAAAAAGAAAGAAAAAGTATTACATCACCCATAATTCTTAGCGTTAATCAGTAGTGCTGCCATCCTGGCCTGTGAGAACACTGCTAGAGACGTCTCATGCATACATACACAAATCTATATTTATACATGATAATAGTTGAACAATTTGCACAAGCGTCTGGGGAAGAGAATATATCCGTCTGAACAAAATGGCTCTGCCTTTAAAAAAACAAAAAAACAATGAAGCCTTTCGAAGTGTCAAAATCAAAGCTGTTAACAAAGATTTTCAAAATTGTTACCATGTGGTTGATGATGTACCGTTGCTATCTTCTCCGCATCTCGCTTGATTTTGATTCTGACTCACCTTACAGCTGTTACTGTTTTTCCCTTTGGGATTGTTTGTTTTTGCTTTGCAGTCCTTGATAGTGTGCGTGATTGCAATGTTTTATATTACAAAACATGTATGCGTGTTCTCGGGGGCTGGAGAAACATCCGTGACCGTGTTTCGAGCGGACTGAGAAGATGCCAAGACCTTTGCTCGAGAACTGCGATCCTAATAGCACTCTGGGTTGCTGGAAAGTCGGGGTTAGCATCATTTATGCGTTTTCAGGAGATAATAAGCATGTTGTGTTGACCGTTTTGGTCAGACGATCAGCGGCACTCGGCACGAACCCTCATTTGTTGTTCGTGGTAATTTATTGCACGCGTAAACACACTCAAAAATTTGATGGCCTTCTAAGTAGATGGCCTATTAAATTGTTTACTTATTAACTCATCTTGAATTGTCATTATTTACCCAAACGGTCCATCAACACGTCCACATTTTTCATGCATTACTTCCCTCCACTTAGTTTGATGGACTGAGACTGTTTAAAGCATGAAACCACATAAAACATCCTCTGAAGGATTTGGCAAGTTTATGTCTGACTTTCCGTTCTCCATCCGAGAGAATTCGGTGCCAAACGAAGCTAGTCAGCTCTAGAAAGTGCCACAAATAATAACTTGCCTGTCGTTCATCAGCAACCAAAGCCAGGTCACGTGACCTTTTACTGTTTATATCATGTTTGCTTTATATTTAAACCTTTAAACCTTAATTGACACAATAAGAGGTCAAACCGAAACCAACTCCAGCTAGCACCAGAACAGACGCCTTTATTAAGTGTATAATCGAGTTGAACGAAGCAGAATTATTCATTACAACTCAGACCTGTATGTGTGGTAACATAGTCATTTTCTAGACTGTTACAAAAGTTCTGTGTGCCTGCACTGGAGAGTATGTCAAGCTCGAAGTTGGCACTTAACGTGGTATCTTCTTTTTTCCTCTGGATTGTGGAAGAGAGTGTCAGACCTCAATATCACCCCATTCACATCATGTTCTCTTGGCTCCAGCAACCCTGCCTTCTGTCACAGTAAAGGTCTGTCTTTTCTAATGATTAATGCTCTTTTTCTACGCAGTACACTGAAACACTGTCAAGGAGGATTCTCGCCCTTTCCCCTTTAATTTAATGAAGAAAAATAAATGGAAAAATGTCAACTTTAACCCAAAGCTGGTCATCTTTCATGTCTTTTTTTGTTGTTGTTGTTGTTGGTATTTTCACATTCACAAAAAATATTGCCTTATGTCTGTGTGGAAAGATGAAAAGATTTCTGTAAAAAGAAAATGAAAAATAACAAACAAGGCGTATTGTATTCAGCTTTTGCCTTTGTATGTATATAAACTCTATCATTCAGTCCTTTATTGTGTTTTGGTGTTTTCTGTCAATTGCGATGCTAATTATTAATTCATATCATTCTTCTCTGTTCCAAACTTAGTACGCTGCCTTCCTAGATTGCATTTTAAGGCATTATATAGGTGCACTTCCGAGGCCAAGACGGATTCAAAAGCTAAAATCATAGATGCAAACTCCTGAGAATTCACCTTTTTGAGATCAAAATAGGTCACCTATGAGATTTGCATAGATCCGATGAGAAAGTGGGTGCGTCTCAATCAGCTCCCTGGTTCAGTAGTCAGGGCACTGGTCAGGACATAAGTTAATGGGCTGACTCTCTGACCAGTGCCCTGACTACTGAACTAGGGAGCTGATTGAGTCGCATCCAGTATTTTGGGGGAGGGGGGGGAGATCCGTTCAGGCTGATTATTTTTTCTCGTTTTGTGACGTAACATTACAAGGTAAAAAAGGAAAGGAGAAAATAAATGTGTCAAAGAAAAACAGGCAAGGCTGAGACATGCAGTAAAACAAGGAAGCGGGTCGTTGAAATTCTGGTGGCTAAACATCAGAAGAAATAGGGTTCAACTTACGAGGCGGTGTACAAAGTATCCCATATTGATGTATTTGTAACCAGTGTGATCTTCAGTTTTGAGTATTATTTGAGTGTTACATTTTATCTGGTTGTTGTGTTCTTGTTCTTGTTTTGTTTATGTATTCAGCTCCCACATCTATTGAATCCTTTTTTGTGTTTTATAAAGGGTTGTTTTTCCCTACATAAAACACAAAAACTTTGTTACCTCTTACCTGTTAGAATTAGTTTTCAGGCAGATGCAAAGATACTTAATAGTGTCTAGAAATGAGCATGAAAAGTTCTTTTTTTATTTTGTCCTGACCTCGGAGAATGTGTTCTCTATCCAGGCAATTTTCTCACCTTTTTTACCCCTCACCCGTTTGCATCCCTGTAAAATATATGCTGTCTTTAAGTGAAAGGCAGGAAGAGTGACCTCTGACCCGATGTATGACGTAGGAGTAGCGTGCGCTTAGGTGAGAGTAGACGCCTCTTGCAGTTCAAAATAGGGTTGGGCAACAAACAAACAAAATTCTTGTTCTTCTAATTTGTGACCAGTGTTTTGTTTTGCTCTATCCTCAGCACTTCCGCATTCATCAATACGTCAGGTCAGAGGTTAGCCTAGAAATAGACACACCCTAGCGCCAGCAAATCTAATTTGCCACGAGTGTAGTCTAGCAGCTCTCGGTAGACCTGCGACCTGGAAAAACCAAACTCTGGTCAGGCCAATCACATCGTGTATAGAGTTGGTGGGCGGGCTTAACATAATGACGACACGTCACGGCAGAGTTGCAGTGGTTCCGCGTGCTACTCGTAAACAAAGAAGCTGGCGAACGGCGGTCTTTCGAATCGGCTTTATCGGAGTTAAGCTTTTCTTTGAGAAAAGAACAAAGAACCGCACTGAAGTCATTCTTAAGAAAGGAAGATGTGTTCGGAGTTTTGCCGACCGGATACGGCGAAAGTTTAATCCATCAACTAGCTCCACTTCACGTTGCTCTCTGGTTGGTTGTAGCGCTATCCAATTGCGTGTAGAGGGAATTTAAAAGACAACCGTTTGTACTGCCCCTCGGATTGAGTCCTGCCAATGGTGAGTTCCCAGACCCAACATCTTCATGTGGGTCCGGCTTGTCAGGCTCTTCCACCGGAACTCGACTCGTGTACAGCCATTACTGGAAGCCAGTGATTATAGTTTATTAAATTATAAATATGGATATATTTTTCTTACAAAATGCATCGATTCGTTTCAGAAGACCTTTATTAACCCCCTCGAGCCGAATGGATTACTTTTATAATTGTATTTTTAGGCTTCAAAATCTCAGGTAGCATTCACTCCAATTATAAAGCACATGGAAGAGCCTGGATATTTTATAATATAACTGATTGTTTTTGGCTGAAAGAAGAAAGTCATATACACATCATTTAAATTTTTGGGTGAACCCTTTACGTGGTAAAGATGTTTCCAGAATGCATGTTGATTATGAAATCTTATTCCAATCAATACCATCTAGTATCCATAAAGAGATTTCACTCTAGTAATTGACCATGTTACATGAGTAGTGTGTCATTAGCTTAGCCGCATTTAATTGGCAAAATCATTTTGGAATCAATTATGAGTCAAGTTTGTTGGCACATTTGGAGCTCTCCGAATGAGTCACATTATGACGTTCCTCTTCAAGTTAGGATGCTGCCATAGAGGGAAGCTGCCTATGTGGACAGTAAACAGCAGGGTAGCGCGCTAGGTTTTGGATCTGAGCTAATGTGTTCTGTAATTACTCTGAGTCAACCCATAAGACTCATATCTGTGTAACCTGTATTGCTGTGGCATCCCCAGTGTTCAGCGGGAGCCTCCCTTGCTCTTCTGTGCGTCTCTCCAGACAGAAAGAAACTTGTTTGATACCGATGCCTCAACCCACAAAAAAGGAACACAGATGTCCCGTCGAGATGTCTTGGTTTCCTCCTCCAGCTTTTTGTACAGACCCCCCAAGGACTGGATTTATTGCCGATTACACATCACCACTTAGGCCACCCAGCAGAGTTCCTGTTCGAGTTTACACTCCTCATTTTACGATATACAACTTGCATGCAGTATACAGTATACAAGTAGGGACTACAGCATGTAGAGTGGGAAAGATCCCATCGCTTTAGGGAAAATTACTGGCTAAACACAGGCAATGAGAAGAATATGACCACTATTTAAGCCACCATTTAAATGTGCACATTTCAAGGGAATTTCCCCCTGGGAAGGCCTTACTTGTGTGCTGTGCCTGGTCCAGAAATCACAGGAGCCGCGTCCGGATTCATACATTCAGAGTATGTGCTGTTCCATGAAGAATTAACTTCTCGACCGTTAATGAACTACGAGGTATGCTGGTGTGTAGTATAAATACATTACCAGACAGGCTACATCCATACTGCAACTGCATTTGCATACTGCATAGTAGGGAAGTAAGCATATTCTGACCAGGGTTGTGCTGTTCAGAATTGAATTTAGTGTGCATTTTAAATTCCTGTCATACTCATTCAATTACAATTAAAGTTAGTGAGTCTAGTTAGTCTTGTTACCCCCCATATTAATTTTAAAATCTTTTAAATATAGGCTGCGTCCGAAACCTGGAAAATGCTGCCTTCGGAGGACACATTTCAAGGCAGGAAGGCACCAAGGCACGTCCGAATCTAATGTTAGCTTCACTTCCTGTCTCCTGAGATCCCTTCATCTGATCGAGTTTTGAAGGGCAGCATATTTGTATCCTTCGCTACCTTTGATATCCCACAATCCTGTGCGTTCCATTCTGTGACAGATGAGCTGGGGAAAAAAGATGGCGTCCGAAAGTTGCGTTTGCTGATCAGTTTCTGTATAAATGTAAAAAAAATGTTACCAACATTTTCAACTTCAGATGTTATTTCTAGCGAGAAATTACTAATGTAGTAATTAAATATTTGTTTCGTTCTCAGCAAAGCTCTCTCTATTTTGCTGTAGATCATTAAACTGTTACACGACCGAAGAAGTCTGTCCTAAATCAGTTTCGTGAGGTGCCTTCATGCACAAACACTGCACAAACACTTACAAGTCATTGTCTGATAAGGCAGCGAGGCAACGAGTCAGCTGAGGCTTTTGAACGCAGCCATAGTCCCACTTGAATGCTCCTCGACGACAGGTGGTCCTTCTGTGTCCAAAATGTATCAAAAACATTTCGGGACCAGGTTTTCACACTGACAGCTACTGTAAGACAGTTAGCAACGTTTGTCCGAGGTAGCAACAGTAACTAAGGGAGGCGGGGCTTACCATCCATCAGTAAGTTTAGTTAATTCCAGTTAGGTCAGTTTAGTTAATTCCAATTCAGTTCCATATTTTGAGTTGAATTTGAGTAAAGGAAGCAAACATGCAAATTTGCTGTTTGAATTTAATGTAAAGTAGAATTAATGGCCTGTTTGAAAGTTTTTTTTAGAAAGTTTTAAGTCTTTTAAAAGTTTGTAGGTTTATAAATCTGATGGCTGGACAGAGAGATAGATAGATTGATATGAAAAGAGCTGCTCAGGATGGATGGATGGATTGGCCACGGCCATACAGAGGTTTTCCAAGACTGGAACAGGCCTCACAAGGGTCGATCAAAGAGTCGTGCTGTGCGTCAGGTGAAGAAGCTGGCTTCAAAAAACAAAGGCATGAGTGCTCCCAGCATTGCTTTACCGGTTGCAGGAGCAGAAGGTGCGCTTGTCAGTGCTCAGACCAGACGCCGCACACTGCAACAAGTCGGTTTACATGGCCGTCGTCCCAGAAGGAAGCCTCTTCTGAAGCTGGCTCACAAGAAAGCCTGCAAACAGTTTGCCGAAGACATCCTATCCAAGAACATGTACCATGCCCTGTGGCCTGATGAGACCTGGATAAACTTGTTTAGCTCAGATAGTGTCCAGCATGTGTGGTGACGCCCTGGTGAGGAGTACCAAGAAAATGGTGTCTTGCCTACAGTCAAGCATCATGGTCTGGGGCTGCATGAGTCCTGCTGGTCCTGGGGAGCTGCGCTTCATTGAGGGAAACATGAATTCCAACATGTACTGTGACATTCTGAAGCAGAGCATGATGGCCTCCCTTCAGTTAAGCAGTTTTCCAACATGATAACGACACCAAACACACCGCCAAGATGACAACTGCCTTGCTGAGGAAGCTGAAGATGAAGGTGATGGAGTGGCCAAGTATGTATCCAGACCTGAACCCTATTGAGCACCTGTTGGGCGTCCTCAAGCGGAAGGTGGAGAAGATGATGGATGGAATGACGTGATGGATGGATGGATGGATGGATGGATGGATGGATGGATGGATGGATGGATGGATGGACATGGTCGATGGATGGATGGATGGATTCTGATGCAGTGAGAGTTGCTGCTCTTCAGGAATGAGGGAGTTCAGCCCTTCCTCATTCTGGAATAATCCCGCTGTTACTCCTGGATAAGCAGAGCAGCCAATGATTGGCAACCATCTCAACCCCATAAAGCCCTGTATCCAAACAAGAGTGGCCTGTGGAGCTCTCTTTCTGTTTAAAGTGCATGTATATATAGAAATACTTCTGCATATGTTTTTGCAGAGAGGCACAGAGGATAAGAGGTCCGTGTGTGGGTGTGGAAACGATGTGGTTTCAGCCGTAGCGGCCAAAGGCACACTGATTGCAAAAAGCAAGGGGAGAGAGTGAAAAAAGAACAGCAAGCGCCTAAAATAAACGCTGTGTCTATAGGATAGAGAAGCATGGAAAAATGTATTTTTTCACATCACTTGACTTCATGAAGGTCATAAGGAAAACAAGACCCGTCACTTACATGAATGCGGTGCATTGTCTGGGTTTTGTGGTGAGTTGCACTCAACAATTTGTCCGTACTACTTGGAAATGGCATTATCATAAGCAAAGTTTGCTTTAGCGCACATAGATCTGCGCTAACTACGTGACAGCACCTAGGGGAAGGTTATAAGGACGATGTGCGAGTGCTAAATAGCAATGTCACAGTGTTGCTACACGATGGTCTTAATTTCTCTATGATATTCAATGATCCATCTCCCGCCCTTAAAACAATTGTGCTTTTTTTTTTATCATAAGTATCAGCACTTCTCTTCTTCAAACGCTTCATTTGAGGTGTCATTCATGTCTGTGCTGGATGAGTTACGGCCTAAAGTTTCATACTTAAGGTTGGCAGTTTGTTGAAATCCCTAACCTTTAGTTTGAGCAATAGTTATAGTGATACTTGCCTTAGCAAGCAGAACTAATGATAGATTGAACAGAATGCAGAGAGATTGCTCCATTCTGCTGACTCTAGTCTTTTTTTGGAAAAGATATCAACAGATTACAGACAGACCTGCGCTGGGACTTTACCGGTTCTGTAAATCAATGTCTAGAAGTGATCTTGCTGAAATTAACAGGCTTGTTGAGAGTTAAACAACTAATTACAAGGCCATTATTAAGTGTACACACACACACACACACACACACACGTACAGTGGAGTGCATTACAAAGAACCAGACATGTAAGAGCCATTACAAGCTCTGACAGGTTTCTAGAGGATGATCTTACCTGGAGCTTCAAAAACAGCCGTGGATGAAACGGCAGCTCAAAAGAATGTCCCGATCGAACTGAACAATGTCAAGTCGCACTCTGGGAAACTGCTGAAATTACTTTATTTCAGCGCACAAGACGAGCTTGCACTCATTTTATATATAGCTAATGAATGGAGCAATTCTGAGAAGGCTTTTGGAAGCGAGTCAGAGCCTGAGGACTGGAGCTGGGTTTGATTATGTACAGGAGTGAGAGTGGGTCCTGCATGGGATGTTTGTCAGATAAAAGCTGCATCACGTTTTTTAGCCCGTCTCTATCGTGGCCGTTTTGACATGCTTACACTTTGCTTACATTTGATCCGCCATGGCAGACGTGAGGGAGCGGGTTCAAAGGCCTCGCGTTCCCATGACAGCCGCGGTGTCAGTCAGCTCACCGTGTCCATGGAGAGACGGGTACGAAATGAAACTTTAGACGGTCCCTTATAATACCTTCATCCCTCAATGTTGTTACAACAATTGGGATGGGAAAAGGGCTCAGCAGATTGAGATGTTATCGATACTTTTGTCAGAATCTTTCACACTCGTTGCCAGTAGAAAGCTCCAGATGTCAGAGGTGGGCACGCAGCGGTAGATCAGGTCCATATGTGCGCCGTGACTCAGGAGTCGAGCAGAATGTGTGTTCTGGAGAAATGGAGTTGCGTCTGACCCGCCGGCCCCTCCACGCTCGTTAAAGCAATATCTTCACATGTGGAAACCCGATACGGCTCTACTGCGTGTTTGTCCTCCATTGTCATCTACCGTTCGCTCAGTCGCTCCATATGTGTGCGGGGACTGTGGCTGCACCCCACCAGAGTGCAGAGCCAAAAGTATGATTGTCGTATTTATGCAATCTGTGTGCACCATGAAAATGATCAGATTCGAATTACAGCGCACTGTTATACAAAACAGTGTTGTTAAACGATACTTTATTGCTATTTTATAAACGGTGCATGTTATTGTGTCATGCTTATATACGTAGGCTATTATTTCATTTTATACATTATGGGTTGATGTAAAATGTGACAAACTATTTTAAACACATCTTACCGATCTCCTAAAGTTATATATCCTAAAACTACACCAAGATTGTAGGTAGAAAAATACTATATTATATATAACATTATTATTAAATATATTTACATTTATGTTAGGGCTGTCAAATCAAATAATCACGATTAATTGCACCTAACATAAATGTGTATGTGTGTATACATATATATATATATATATATATATATATATATATATATATATATATATATATATATATATATATATATATATATATATATATATATATATATATATATATATATATATATATATATATATATATATATATATATGTGTGTGTATAATTCGACTTTTTAATGTATATATTATATTTGTGTGCGTGTGTGTGTGTGCGCCATCTAACAAATATATATATATATATATATATATACACTCACCTAAAGGATTATTAGGAACACCTGTTCAATTTCTTATTAATGCAATTATCTAATCAACCAATCACATGGCAGTTGCTTCAATGCATTTAGGCGTGTGGTCCTGGTCAAGACAATCTCCTGAACTCCAAACTGAATGTCAGAATGGGAAAGAAAGGTGATTTAAGCAATTTTGAGCGTGGCATGGTTGTTGGTGCCAGACGGGCCGGTCTGAGTATTTCACAATCTGCTCAGTTACTGGGATTTTCACGCACAACCATTTCTAGGGTTTACAAAGAATGGCGTGAAAAGGGAAAAACATCCAGTACGCAGCAGTCCTGTGGGCGAAAATGCCTTGTTGATGCTAGAGGTCAGAGGAGAATGGGCCGACTGATTCAAGCTGATAGAAGAGCAACTTTGACTGAAATAACCACTCGTTACAACCGAGGTATGCAGCAAAGCATTTGTGAAGCCACAACACGCACAACCTTGAGGCGGATGGGCTACAACAGCAGAAGACCCCACCGGGTACCACTCATCTCCACTACAAATAGGAAAAAGAGGCTACAATTTGCACGAGCTCACCAAAATTGGACAGTTGAAGACTGGAAAAATGTTGCCTGGTCTGATGAGTCTCGATTTCTGTTGAGACATTCAGATGGTAGAGTCAGAATTTGGCGTAAACAGAATGAGAACATGGATCCATCATGCCTTGTTACCACTGTGCAGGCTGGTAGTGGTGGTGTAATGGTGTGGGGGATGTTTTCTTGGCACACTTTAGGCCCCTTAGTGCCAATTGGGCATCGGTTAAATGCCACGGCCTACCTGAGCATTGTTTCTGACCATGTCCATCCCTTTATGACCACCATGTACCCATCCTCTGATGGCTACTTCCAGCAGGATAATGCACCATGTCACAAAGCTCGAATCATTTCAAATTGGTTTCTTGAACATGACAATGAGTTCACTGTACTGAAATGGCCCACACAGTCACCAGATCTCAACCCAATAGAGCATCTTTGGGATGTGGTGGAACGGGAGCTTCGTGCCCTGGATGTGCATCCCACAAATCTCCATCAACTGCAAGATGCTATCCTATCAATATGGGCCAACATTTCTAAAGAATGCTTTCAGCACTTTGTTGAATCAATGCCACGTAGAATTAAGGCAGTTCTGAAGGCGAAAGGGGGTCAAACACAGTATTAGTATGGTGTTCCTAATAATCCTTTAGGTGAGTGTGTGTATATATATATATATATATATATATATATATATATATATATATATATATATATATATATATATATATATATATATATATATATATATATATATATATATATATATATATATATATATATATATGAAAGCACTAATTTATGGATATATGTAAAAAAAAGTGTGACCTGTTATCTACCCATGTGTGTTTTATAGAAAGTGAAACATTGTAAATGAGTATTTGAAAAGTTTTGAACAGGTTTCCAAAGTATACCCAGGCCTGCCACAATAAAGATCATCTCTCTTATAAAAACGAATTACTTCAAGTTTATTCTCTGACTAATAGGAGCAGTGGTTGGGACACTATTCCAAGTGTTCGTCAAATGGCAAGGCGCAGTTGGAGGACTGTGGTTTCTCTCCCTCCCCTGTTTTGAAGCTGGAGAGATGGGGAGGGCAGGCCCAGGAGTAGGCAAAGCGCAAACTAGTCAAAACTCACTCTTTCACCCCCCTGCCTGCGGACTGAAGCAGTCGCTAGAGTTTTTTCGTCGTCTGGCTTTAGCGCTTGGTCTGGGGTTAAGAGCCCGAACAGCCTCTGGAAAGAAAAGAGGGGGAAGTTTAAAAAGGTTTGCGTATTTCCAGGGCAAAAGGAGGATTTAATGCACAACTGAAGTTTTAAGCGCAAAAGTTGTGAATGCACGAGCTCTGTGAGGTGGACTGAATGACTCCAGACTGCTTTTGTCTGCTAATTTCTCTAATAAGGACGAAAGCGCTTGTGTCGCTCCTGTTGCGCGCCGCACGCGCAGCGCGTTTGTTTGCGCTCTTGTCAAACTATCGAATGTTTAATTGACACCTGTTGCGTGACGTCCTAATGCACTGTAGCGCGGTAAGTGTATCAAAACTTTGAAAAGATTCAATCGACTCATTTTCGCGGAACTTTTCTCTCTCTTTTTGCAATGGACAGCGCCGTGTTTTGGAGTATGTTCTTCATTTCGTAAGTGAATGAAAAGAGAAAAACGCTGGAAACTCAAGTGCCAAGTTAAAGTGCTCGGAGGTGGAATTGTTTCATATTTTCAGAAGTAACTCCTACTTTGTAAGCGCTTCAAAAGAACATAACGGAGAGCAGAAGACCAAGTTCAGCTGTCAAGACTTTGGAGGAACATTTGGAGACCTACGCTGAACGGACAGAGCAAACAAGTAAGCTCTAGTTACTATTGTAATTGCACTATCAAACCTAAAAGTTGTACTCTGTATTGTTTGGAAAGTTTGTTTGTTGATGTTGCCTTGAGCGTTTGGTTGTTTCAGAGCATGCCTTGAGAAAAGTTTGTGCCGGCCAGCGAAACTTACAGGCTCCCTATACCCGCTTCACCTCAAGGCTCCTACAAAAATATGTTTTTGCCCAAGGCATGATAGAGAGAGCGGGGTGAACTGTAGCACCATCAGTTTGAGCCATTAGAAATGAGTTACAGGAGTAAAATCACTGTCACATGCCCACCGCCTTCCTGAGGTGACAGTGTGAGTTGTGGGACTCTGTGTGTAAATATAACCGCTTTACTGGACACAGTTTTCTGGGGGTGAAAAAGTATCATTTCTCGTCTCCATTATCACGCGGACGGTTATTAAACGACAACATGAGTATCATATGAATCAGCAGGGTATCTTGTTTAACACCCACACAAGCTTTCATCTACATTAAATAAAATAAAATAAAAAATATTGAGCAGATGGAGGGTTTTAACACTTTCAAATGATTGCACATAATGGGACAGTGTGTAGCTACACTCTAAAAAAAAAAGGTTCTATATGGCACCAAAAAAGGTTCTTGGCTCGTAATCATAGGGGAACCTTTTTTTAGTGCTATATAGCACCAATTTTGGTTCTTCAGCGGTTCTTCAGATGTGCTATATAGCACCTTAGTCAAAGA
This sequence comes from Romanogobio albipinnatus, assembly GCA_023566225.1. NCBI lineage: Eukaryota > Metazoa > Chordata > Actinopteri > Cypriniformes > Gobionidae > Romanogobio > Romanogobio albipinnatus. Next base: position 50,703,152 of record CM042245.1, on the reverse strand, counting down.
ACCGGTGAAGAACCGCTGAAGAACCAAAATTGGTGCTATATAGCACTAAAAAGGTTCCCCTATGATTACGAGCCAAGAACCTTTTTTGGTGCTATATAGAACCTTTTTTTTTTTAGAGTGTATAGGCCTGCTTTTGACACAGCGGTGAATTCACTAACACACACAGTTTTATGTATTTATCCCTTTTTATTAGCTGTTTTACCTGTTAAAAACATGTTTCGTGTTTAAATATGGCATGTGGCAGAACTCATTTTAGTAGCCTATTATTCTGAGCAAGTAAATTACCATGCACATAATGTCCATGTTTTCTATTAGTTACAACCCTGTTGTGCGTGCAACCCTGCTCACTATTTGTACTTTGCATTAATTTACGTAAATTGTAGAGTTATGTACGTAACAGACATGGAAATACTATATAAAGTTGGAGACACGCAAATAAAAAAACATCTGAGTTTAAATGTTTTGCTCTTCTCCTATAACGAGTCTTATTTAGGCCTACTTTAGCAATCGTTTACTTTAGCTACATAAACAACACTCATATCCTCTTAATTTTTAATGGCTCAATGTTGGCTTGTTTAAAACGTCTCACTTTTTTACAGCTAATTTTAGACTGGGATGCTGAAATCATCTGAATCACTTAGCGGTCTTTATAGTCTCAGAATTGAGGTCAAATGTTTGAAATGATTTTATCTGGACCGTTCCGGGATTTCCTTGCGAAAATACTTCATGTAATGTGTTGAGCCGAAATATGATTGACAGTTGCTGACTTTTGGTGCAGCTTTTGAATAAGCCATCTGTAGTTTGTCAATTAAAAAGATTTCTGGTGTATTTGAAAAGCGCCAGGTACAAATTATGGGGGTTTGAGGTAGCCAGACTCGACCTCGAAGCCAGGATTTTTAAAGTGTCTATCCTTTTACAACAGCTGTTGTTATGTGTGTATGTTTCAAACGTTTCAGTAACCCCAGAAATTATATTACAAATTAGTCACAGCTCGCCAAGTGTGTAGCCTACGCTCGCGAACGGAAGTCATGTTAGCCTTTAGGAGGTAACCATAGCAACAGTTAATATCAGTACTGGATAGCGACGAAAACCTTATTTATTGTGTTATGTATTTACACTTAAATGGATACTTCACCCAAAAAATTGAAATTCTATCATTTACTCACCCTCGAGTGGTTACAAACCTGAATTAATTAGCCGACTGACTGAAGAAGATATTTTGAAGAATGACTGTAACCAAACAGTTCATGGACGCCATTGACTTCCATAGTATTTATTCTCCATACTATGGAAGTCATATAAGTTTGGAACAACTTGAGGGTGTGTAAATGATGACAGAATTTATTTTTGGGGGGTGAAATATACCTTTAAGAAATGTTCGTATTTTTATTGTTTGAAGACTTTCAAGCAAGAACGATCTGTAACTAAAACTTTATTTGCAAAAGTATTTCTCCATAAAAAGTGATTTAACAACAATACTTTTTAAAAAATGTAACCCTTTGTATCCTGAGAGAACTTTAGGGGGAGGTCATGGCTTCCAAACTGTAAAACTATGTGCTGTAAAATACAAATCAGATCATTTAACTGATATATTTTTTAAGGGTTAACAAACATTATGCAAAATGTTCTGTGCTTCTGTTTTGTTTCATTGTTATGGATATTTTGTGTGTTGCCCTCTCCACAGTATTTGAATGTCTGTGTGTTTGTGTAATGTAAAGCTACCTTTTCAGTGCCTCTGAAACGATAAGAAGATTCTTGTCTGCACAGCCAAAATAGTTTCTAACCGCAAAAATATAAACAGGTGTCGTTTAACCAAACACGTGAAGATTTAGATGTACTCTGAGGCTCGCTTTTATCAGCTCGAGCTGAAGAACAGACAGTGGGAAGCAATATCTCCTGTTGTGTGTATAAACGCTGGCTGCGGGTTTCATTCCCCTATATGTCGACCACATAATTCATGTATTTGTGTTTTACCTTTTCTCCCTGCCAGAGACTGTATTCGTGCAGGTTTTGCAGGCCTTGTGTTAAACGTATTGGCCAGATGTGCAGTATGCAAGTCCTTATCGATATATACTTAAAAACATACACACCCAATGCTTTTTTCCCCTAGCCAAGCACTCTTTGAGGTTAAGAGGGTCCATGGAGTACTTTAATTTGCCGTTTCGTGACTAGCATTCCTTTTAAGATCATAATGCTCCCCCCTTTCAAGCAGGACGGTCCGGGTAAGAGCAGGCGGGCATCCGTGTTGTATTTGATTATTCCCATTTGTTCTGCAGCGATGTGGTGATTTGAATCGGCATGAATCTGATAATGTGTTATCCACGGTGTGGTAAATATCTAGAGGATGTGTATGGAAGTGCGTCTGTTGAGGTTTTCCTTTTGCGAATTAGTTTTAAAAGAGTTTGCGGCCGCTTTCTTTGATCACGCAGCCTAAAGCCTCGTTTTTGAAGGGAAAGGGGTCGGATATCTGATCAAGAGCTTGCTGTTTAGCTTTCAGATGTTTTTAGCCTCGTTCCTACCTCAACCCAGGGTTTTCCCCTTTTCTCTTTTATATGTGTCTATCGGTTTTTCTGTGGTATTTGGAATGTGACGGGGCTGGGTTGATTAAAACATTGATTCATTTAATGAAATGTTTGAGTTCTGGGGTGGAATGAGAAGCTGCAGACACCAGTCGTGTTTCTGTGGCCAAAGCTCTGGGAAACCTCTCAAAAGCTGATTCAGAGAGATAAAACCGTCAACAGCCCACCTGCACAAGCCAACCTGCCTCTCTTGCCTGAGCACGCGCTTCACACACACACACACACACACACACACACACACACACACACACACACACACACACACACACACACACACACACACACACACACACACACACACACACACACACACACACACACACACATCCCCCATCTTCCGCAGCACACACACACTTTGGCTCTCTGTCTGTTTTTCTCTTTCTCCTATCACTTACCGTTCTTTCTCTCGCTCTCAGGAAAATGCATACACACAAACCTTCACGTAATCGAACATCTACGCTCTCAAAAAATCCGATTGCGTCCTTGAAACACACCAGGATCAATTCTGTAGGAATCAAACACGATCTGTGAGGTTGTTCCTGATCACCATGAACCAGATGTCTCTCAAAAGTGTGACAATGCTCCCCACCAGGCCCTGCGGTCCATTGAGAGATTAGGCCTCTTTCTTTTAAGAGGTTAGGCCTTTCTTTCTTTTTCTTTTAATATTTCTTTTCAAAAATTACCAGCCCCTGCTCACACGCGCTTGTGCTGGCCTCTGACTCTATCATGTAAGCTTTTCTGAGAGCGATTTGGGGACTGATAAAAGTGTAGAAGGGCCTTTACTGTCTGGCCCGAGCCTGGTGTGTCTAGCGTTGATGTGTGCATGTGACCCTTTTATTCACATGCTAAGAAAAAGATGGTGTGGTATTCGGAAATGTGTGATCCCTGAGATCAAACGCAGTGGCCGAGTTTGTCTTTTTTGGATAAAAATGGTTTAAAGCCTATTGCAAACGGATGCAATCAGCCCAAAATAATTTGACGTTTATTAATACATTTGCATATATAAATACAAAAAAAAAAAAAAAATAAGTCACTGTTTGGATTTCATATATATACAAGATATATTGGTAACACTTTAGAATAATTGTCATTAGTTAACATTAACCAATAATGAACTGCACTTATAAAGCGTTTATTAATCTTTGTTAATGTTAATTTCAACATTTACTAATGCATTATTACAATCGTGTTAACATTAGTTAATGCACTGTGAACTAACATGAACAAACCATGAACAGCTGGATTTATATTAACTAACATTAACAAAGATGAACAAATACAGTAACAAATGTAATGCTCATGGTTAGTTCTTGTTAGTTAATACAATACATTAATAACTAATGTTAACTAATGACCATTATTCTAAAGTGTTACTGATATGGTATTAACATCACAATGTGTATTTCCATCAAGAGGTGCATTCATTTTTGGTCCAGATCTTGTATTGACAATGCAAGAGTCCAGCACTCTGTAAAGTCTCCTCCAGCACATCCCAAAGACTTGAATTTAAGGTCTGGACTCAGAGGTGCCAATTGATGTGTGAAAATGATCCTTCATGCTCCCTCCCAACCATTCTTTCACAGTTTGAGCTGATGAATCTTGACCTTGTCATCCTGGAATATGGCCATGATGTGTCTTCCTACATGGTTGTTTAAGAAATGAAAAGCAACACACTCCATCAATTAGGGTTAGAAAAACTGTTGCCAAACATATAACATGCTAGAAACATAATAATCACTACAATAATGATCCAATCATTGAGTCTTAATTTGCCTTAAAAAGCATTTTTTTTTTGTGTGTGTATTATTATTAATAGCTGACTGATATGAGTTTTAGGCTGATGACAAATATAATGCTGAGTGAATTGAATTGGCTATATTTTATTTAAATTGAATAAAATATTGAAATGATTCAGATTAATAATATATTATTTATTAATATATATTAACTTACCTGGGGAAATGTTGGGGGTAATCTGTGGAATTAATTGAAACATTGTAAAATGTGTTGAATGGAGAAGATTCAACATTCTCATCTCATGGATAGCTAAAATCATAAATTAGCCAAAATATTTAATAAACAACTACACAAGGAGAGTGTAAAATGCCAATTCTGCAAAGTTCACGCAGATTCCTCACAGGTCTGACTATAGGTCAGACGTCATGTGAATATGAGGTTATGGGATCATCGTTTTCCCGTTATCCCAGACTTACAATGCAACGTAAACTAAAATCATGACTTGCTGAGCAACTATTTAACAGTTCTGCATTGCACTGCACTTATTTTTTTCGCCAGAGATTATGGGCTTCTGGCTGGAGATGTTTTCTAGCTTGTAATCATGTCAGAGGCCGTGCTATTTGTTCAGATGCTCTCAAGAAGCTCCAACACCAGGTGTGCACTCTTTAAAACATGCCACTATTTCAACACCGCCTTGAGAACAGCAGGCCATGTTCATTGATTAGAGACATCCAGACTATGAAATGCTCACATTTGGCCTCTTGCCTTTCTCCCGTTGAAGGGCACAGCGTATCGACATCATGTCTGAGTGAGGACGGGCTTGTCTGTCTGTGTGTTTACCTTCATCACCTGTACCGTGTATTTTGACGTGCGTCAGCATCTATCGCTCACACACACACACACATGCATATTGACGTACTGTCCAGACACAGAGACAATGATTCGCACAAGTGCTCTGCGCATCTCAAACACATCATGAGTAATGCTGAAATTACAGTGCCACGTTTGTTGATGCAGACTTAGCATGACGTCCATCAAGTGCAAAAGAAGCTGTCGTAAGCACTGTCACCTTAAGCATGTTTATAGCTAGCTACCTGAATAATAACACTTGGTTTAATGTCATAGACATTTGAAGGAAACTCTATCGCCCCCTTGAGTCCACTTCAATGCAACGTTATGTACAACAAGACTGCACGCTTGCGTTCATGCTTGTTTGCTAGTGTAGAGTATCTATATGGCCTTTTCGTTTCTTATTATGCATAGTGAAATCTTGCAATTTTACAGTGGCTGTGGATGTTACCGGTAGAATAATTCATACATGATGTTCCTCCCCACCAGGATGTATTGACAGTGCACCATGGCATCGACCCAGTGTAAACACAGCTGTATGTGACACTTCTGGCCAGCTGTTAATTTGTGAGTGCGTGTGTTCACCTCTGGGTGTTACGAGAAGATTCCCCGTCGGCAGAATTCAGGGATATTCCCTCACATTAATCAGCTATGCAAAAGATTCTGCTTATGTCTAAGATTTAGAGAGCTTTTCAGGGGAGAGAATAGATTTAGCAGATATAGACTGCTGTTCCGTGCATACATGTTTGTGTGTGAGTGTTTTTAGCCACTTTAAGGCCTGTGGATTCCTGCTCAAGATTCAGTGTTGTAATAGATAAAAGCCATGCATGTGAATCTCTCCCCTTCACTGTTAAATAATGATGTGCAAAATTGGTTGTCTTGATGGTGAGTCTTTGAGTGTGGCCTGGGCAGCAGGAAGGGTTTGAAGCGCAGCGGGGTTCCTAGAAGTGGTTGAAGGGTGCAAGAATGGATGATGTGCCTCTTTCTCCTGGTTTTATGCCCTAATTGAGCTTTGCTATGGCAGTCTGGCTCCACAGTGTTTACAGCCTCCTCTGAAATCTGGATATTAGCAAACTACGTGTTTGCATGTTTGTGTGTGTTTGTGTATTCACATGTACATATTTACAAGAGATGTGCACCAGAGTGCTTTTTTTGTTTTTTTTTGGATAATATATTTCGTTTCCCTTTCCAGTACAAGTATCCAAACATACTTAAATCAAGAAGTAATTACTTCAGATGCTAAATTGCATAAGATATTAAGTCTTGTTTTCTGAGGAATGTATCTGAATTGAGGTTAATGCTTAAAAAGTTCGGAAATTACTTTTTGTAGTGTAGCAAATAAAAAATATAATTTTTTTTCCCCTCTCTTTTTTAGGGCCCGAGCACCGATGGTGTGAGGACCCTATTGGATTTCGAAAGTTTATTCTTCTTCTTCTTCTTCTTCTTCTTCTCCCGAATGAATCGCTTTTTTGGGGGCCTAAACACGCTCAAAACTCGTCCAAATTGGCGAAAGTTTACGTCTGTTATGGTATTCAGAATTAGGCGTGGCAAAATGGCTCGACAGCGCCACCTAACGTAGTGCCCCTCCCGCTACGTTTCACGTACAGCTATGAAATTCGGTATACACATGTAACAGCCCAATACCTACAAAAAAGTCTCTACGTGCAAAATCTGAAAACCAACAGGAAGTCAGATATTTTTAATTTTTTGTTGCAAAATGTGCCATTTCCAGACGTTGTACTTTAATTTTATTTATTTTTTATTTTTTATTTTGGATGGTACCCTGTTTAAGAGGACCTATTATGCCTATTATGCTGCATGTTCAATTTTCTGTAGTGTGTAATGTTGCTGTTTAATAAGGTGACCAGATGTCCCCGTTTTCCGGGTGTTCTTTTTTGGTGTTCCCAACTGGAGCTGTCCCCAGAAAACAGCTCGTGTCCTCCTTTTACAGCTCGTTCAAAACAACCCGCAAATACATAAAAAAAGCCTGACCAACATACAGCAGCCTCCTGGTTATAAGAGCAATCGTGTAGGGATTATTTTCAGCAACAGTTGACGCATCGCTACTTCATGTAGAACTTAACCTGGACGTGAGAAGAGCGCCATTGTCATCAAATATCAAAATAACCGTTATTAGTGTGTTGAAACTCAAGGTTATGCACTGTAAACCCTAACGCTCAAAATAATTAATTTGTTTGATTAGAGCCAACTCAAATTAAACAAGTTACTTCAATCGAATGAACTTTTATGAGTATTTACAACTTTCTTTTTCTTTTGAGTTCACAAAACTGTCACATTTTAAGTAATCTGAATTGGTTAGTTGTTGGTCAGTTTTATGAACCTGCTTCTTTTAATTTAGACGAACTTAAATTTAACTGAAACTGGGCTGGGATTTCTATTTCCCAGCATGCTTTGCCATGACACTCAAAAGGAAGAGTAGATGCTAAAATTAAGTGTTTTTTGTGCAAGATTGATGGTAAGGTGGAGATTTAGTCGTGCTATGTAAGTTTAGAAGAGTTTCTGTTATGCTAATGCTATCAAAAGCATTGTGTAACCAATTAGCACGGTAGCATTTATTGAACTAGCTAGTTAAAGCTAGTCAAGTTTCCTCTTCTAAAAAATATTTAAGTTGATCATTTTAAATTAAATGTATGCTTTTAAATGCTTACTCAAATATGTCAAGTTAAGAGGTATGAAAATGTATAAGTACAGAATAAAAATCTGCAAGTTCTGCTAACTTATACTTCACATTTCTTAACTTAAAAAAAAATAATGTAATCGAGTGCATCAATATTTTGCCAACTTCCAAATTCTTATTCTGGTTTAAAGTGTGGTAGGGGGCAGAAGAGACAGAAACTAAACAGAGCATTACTGACCAAGCCTGCCACAAGAGTCCTGGAAACTGAAGCCGTCTCGATTGCCCCCCTGGTGACTGGAAGCAGTATAGGTCATAAAGCCCGCCCACCTTAATTTAACGGGACATAACTAAACAATCAAATTACACTTCAAATACATTTTTTCCAAAGATAGTTTCTGTAATTTTAGCCAGTTTATCACGCTGATGTTAGTTCAAGTGTTCGTTCTTTAAATAAGTTTGGTTTTAGTTAGTTATTTGACGCTATATAAACGGGGGTGTGACGTCATGATTGAACGCTGAGGCACTAACGGAAATTTTTTGGGAACTTCAGGAGGAGATTGGAGCTTTAACTTTAATCTCTACATTTCCATAACTGTTTATTTCACAAAAAGTTGTTGATTAGGCGGGAGTGTGGGCGGGACCTTGATATCGCGGCTCAACTTCGCACTCACTACTGCGCAGACTCGAGACCCAAGATGTCAGCGCCATATTTGAACACCGGCGGCTTCACTTACGTCAACGGAAGAAAGTGAAGGCGCGTCGTCCATCTTTTGTAAACAGTATGTTACTGACAGACTGGAAAGAGAATTGCTGCAACAATGTGAAATATTTGTTTTTTTGAACAGTCAAACATGAAAACCTATTCTAGTAAAGCCTAAAAACAAAATCAAGACTTTTCAACAGGTTAGAATACAGGACTGGGCAACTCTAGCCCTCGAAATCCAATTTCCTGCAGAGTTTAGCTCCAACTCTGATTAAACTCACCTGCCTGCAGCTTTTTGGTAATACTGAAGACCTTGATGAGCTTGTTCAGGTGTGTTTGTTTTGCGGTTGAAGTGGATCTTGAGGGCCAGACTTGCCCAGTTGCCTGGCATAATAGGTCCTCTTTAAACATGAGCACTACAGAATGGAGCACGGTTATAATGGTTTAATAACAATTATTATATATATTTTTATATTTAACCAATTTCGAGACATGCCGTCTTTTTTTTTTTTAAATGTAATGCTTATATGCTTCAAGAAACTGGAAAAATTGTGCAATACAATGCAATGGCTAAAGATGGGACTCTTTTGATGTTCCCCCGGTGCTGTACTGGTTAAGCTAGTACCAGGAAACTGGTAATGATACCAGTATGCTGGAGACCAGCATCGGCAACATGCTGGTCTTCTAAGCATGGTATGATCGGTCTGTCTACCTGTCTATACTAGTCTTGCGTTCAGCACGCTAGCTCACAAACGGAAAGATTTCCATTCATGTATTGCCACGAGATCTGTAATGCACAGTTTGCATTGGCAGAGTTTCAACGAGCTTTATCTCATTAATGCATTGTGTAAGTCACTCTTTTTACACTTAACCCATTCTTTTCCTGTGATTTGGGGGAAACTAGTGTTGCACATGACTGATCACATTCTGCCTGTAGTGTGTATTGTAGATCTAAACCAAGTCCTTCTCCTCCCACTATGACTTCAGGCTGCATTTCATCATAACCGAATGTTTCTGTGAATTCTGTTGGAGAGATTCAGGTCTAAATGCATTCATGAATGTTGCTGTGGAGCAAATGAGTATTATTATGCATTATGCATTAGTCTTTTTTTCCTGTAGTGTGTTGCAATCGGAGGGTCTGACAGGGGCAGCACTAAAGAGCTGCTAGGGGATTTAGGTGAGAGCGGGCGGTTCTGCTCTGCACATTTGAACACATTGAGTGAGGAATAGGGTTTAAGGAGTGAGCTAAGGAGATTGCGAGGGCACTAGCAGAGCGCCGGTAATAGACTGGTATAATAGCTGTGTAAATCCTGCTTGAGCCTACACACACACACACACTCTCTCACACATATGGCCACGCTTTCTCTAAAACACTCTCATTTTCTCCTCTCACATGTTTTCTTGTTCTCGCACCAATTGAAACACAATTTCCCCACAGTTTAGCTTCGCACACATACACTCGCTAGACGAGAGACTGACCTCGCTGCCCCGGCCCTCACAGCAGCCTTAATTGGTGTCATTAAGAGCTCTGAAAGCCGGGAGATAATTGGCCGGGCCCACTTGAGCAAACAGGACTTCAATGGAGTCATTTAACAGCGTGATAGGGTGAGGGTCTGGGGAGTCCTGGGAAGAGGGCTGACAGCGAGAGAGGGGGAAATGGGGTGTTTGGGTTAAAAAAGGGTTTCTCTTAAACAAGATTTCTGGGGGCAAATGGTGGGAGTTCACCTAATCTAGCGCTATGACCTAGTAACACTGGAACACAATGTGCTGTTATTGTTCCAAATTCGCCCGCTCTGAGATGTGTCTCTAGTTCATTTTAAACATTCTGAGGCATTACAGATGTTAAGATTATTGCACCGTTTTCTTGTTAGTGGTGTTTACCAAAGCACTCGTCACTACTGCTGTTGTTGTTCAATCTCAGTGTTTGTGCTACAGATGTGAATGCCTCGAAACATGCAGCTTTGTTTAAGTGAGGTGTGCTACTTTGAATTTAAGTCATCGAATTTGCATTTTTCACCTGGTTTGGGCCAGTGTTATTTTAGTGTTATAACTATAGGCAAATATCTTACTATTTATCTTACGAGTTAAAGTTTTAGCCATTTTTATTTTAGTTTTAGTACTTCAACCTAAATTATTTCACCATAAATTGCCTTTAGTGTTATAGTTTTAGTTAACAATAGAAACTCTGATTTGGACAACTGTGAAGCATTTAGTGGTGGTTTTAAAGCCTAAAATTGTAGGGGTGTTTTTATTTTATTTCCAGTCATTTAAATGTGATGTAAATGCGAACTCTGCTCCTCATTGTTGCTATTCCAAGTGTAAATAAAGGGTGAATGAAATGGGTGTCTCAGACTAAACATGCAATAGAACTTGTGGTTTTGTTTGCTAAAATTCACAACCAGACCCTGAATGGCCTTTATAAAGTGAAAGGAGGCCTGCATGAGCCCGTGTCCTTGGTTCTGTGGAGTCGTGGTGGGCTCTGTGGGGGCATCAGGATGTTTGGAGGGATTCGAAACAGCGGCAGGTCTTTTGTTGAATCCGTTGAGGTTTCCCACTCCACTGCCACAACATTATGGCTTTTATTAGAATCCCCTCGCATGTTCACAGCCAGATTCACACACTTGGGAAGTTCAGGTTTTGTGAGGGGGGAAAAAAACCCAAATGCGCCATCTGTCAACGTCCCTTTTAGTCTATAACGTGCCAATGTGTTGTTTTCCTTCGTCTCATCTCTTCTTCAAAGCATCGTTCTTTTTTGTTCCTGTTTAAAAATGTCACTTTTTTTTCATGCTATTTTCTGCTTTCTAACAACATCCCTAACAACGCTCTTTCTAAAGCCTAAAACCTTTGCCTTAGGCACATTTCACGACTGATTTCACCTCACTGTGAGCTAGATTACAGAAACGCGTTCAAATGGACAAACTGAATCTGGGGTACCGTTAATCCGGTGAGCATTTTGCCATTTTGAATCATCACTTTCTCTCAGCTCTTACCACCTCTCCTCTAACACCAATCCCACTCTTTTGGTCAGATGATGAAAAGATGGATTCTAACCCTGCCATTAATGAGGATTAGCGGGGCAGGGAATGTTTGTCAGAGAGCCAAGCAGATCAAAGATGCTGCTCAGCGGACCGTGAACTCCTCCAAACCCGTGATACCAAGAATATGTGGTCGTTTACACGGGCAAAACAAACAACCAAGCAGCAACACCCCTGGACAAAGCGCCGGGTGTCGTAGCTCGTCTCTAACGCTAGCGAGGCACATCTTTACCGTCTGACCCCAAATGACACAGCGGGGGCCCGCTCTGTGTGTCCCGGGCCGGACGGCTGTGTTGATCTATTGTAAATCACGCCTCTTTCAGCCGGCCAACCCAAACACGGCCCCGGTGAATGGGACTCGTTGGACTGCTGGTGTGGTCCTCTGTTTATTTGCCTCCACATCCACGGAGGCTCTTTTAAAGAGCCATTTAGAGCGTGCAGAGGCCTCAAGACGACATTTAAAGCAGACATGGCGGAAGAGACACTGGACAGGAGGCTCAACAGGTGCTGCGTTGTGAATCTGTGTGTGTATCCGAGCATGTTGGTCTGAATGTTAACTGAGAGTTAAGGCTCCCTCGGTGGTGTTCTGCATTCCAGCAGTGTCATTGTTATTACATGGCAAACGTACAGATGTTTAGATAGATGACTGTAAGTCAGGAGGAATAATTGTTACTAATGGCTGACCGATATGAGTTTTGGCTGAAGACAGATATATAATGCTTTACAAGATATTTAAAATAGGCTATTGTATTTAAATTGAATAAAATATTTCAATTATTCAGATGAATAATATGTATTATTATTATTTAGTGTATATATAGCAATTATTGATATGTTTTTGTGATTTCAGAATACAGTAAAAACAGTAATATTGTGAAATGTTATTACAATTTAAAATAACTCTTTTCTGTTATATTTTAAAAAGCTGAATTTTCTGCATCATTACTCCAGTCTTGAGTGTCACATGATCCTTTAGAAATCATTCTGACATGCTGATTTGTTGCTTAGGTAACATTTATTATTTTCAATGTTGAACACAATTGTGCTGCTTAATATTTTTGGTTTTTTTAGGATTCTTTGATGAATAGAAATTTCACATTTATTTGAAATGTAACTTTAAAAAAAACATAAGTCTTTACTGTCATGTTTGATTAATTTAATGCAACCCCCTAAAAAAATGCACTGACCCCAAAGTTTTCAGCTGTAATGTGTGTAGGTATATGCAGCATTATTTAATAACAGAAAATGTTCATTATTCATTGCCAAGGCTGTCAGGTAAGGCACAGTTATCGACCAATAATCAAATAATCTCAAAATGACAGAACATAACTGATGATTTGGAGTGGACAGTCAAAAGTCAAGAGTTCCACTTGTGATGGATTCAGACAGTGATGGGACAGTGGGAGAAATGCACAGATTGGATGATGGTCCAGAAAGACGGATGGTTTGCGTTTTTGAAAGACAGTTGGTGTAGGCAGACAGCCGGGCACACAGATAGACGGACAGAGCCGTGTGTGAGGGGTGAAGCCTGTGGGAGCTCAGAGAGTGTAAGTGCCCTGCAGGCCTTTCTGCCAGCGTGACGGCTTTCGGCCGCAGCTCTATGCCCTGAGGTCCTCTTGTTCAGCTGTGAGATGGAGCAGCGTGTGTATGTGTGTTAGAGAGAGACAGTTGTGTGCATGCCAGTTATAGCCTGCTGTTTGTCAGAACCGTGATTGCAGTGAATATTTGTGTGTGAGAGAGAGGGAGAGAAAGTTGAAGTTTGTGTGTGTTAATGCATTTGTCGTTGTTTATGTGGCATTGCAGTTTGTGTCTGCATGTGTGTGTTTGTGAAACTCTGCAACTTTTCACTGTTCAAGAGTGAAAAGACGAATGAATGATGGCGTTAGTGGGAAGGATAGAGAGGAAGATGGACACAAGTCATATCTGGTGGGAAATATCGCCCCTATATGGCAGCTTAGTGTCACTGCGCCCTCGCTTTTGGGAAAATGGACAGAGAATTGATTTCTAAAAGCTGGAATGCATGAGAAACAGCACTGAGTGAACATGTGTTACACAACTCGCTCTTTTTTCTGCCTCTTTGCTCGAGCCAAGATGTCAGACAAAAGATGAAATTATTAAGATGATGAAAGTGGTATTGATCTGAGGGTTTTTCCTCTTTGTCACCTTGTCCCATAGATCTTTGCACAAGATCACTCTCTGTATCATTGTTTACATGAAGGATGGAGGGACGATGGAAATGAGTGGAGGAAGTGTAAGCTCTTTTATTGATCCCAGCGTGAAGGGCTTTAACACCCAGAGAGGCGTCTGCCGCCGCATGGCTCATGACTTGAAAGCAAAAGCCTTCAGATTTATCATTTCTACACATTCTATGTGCTAACTCCTTCCACCTTAAATACAAGATAATGTAGAAATGTGTTGCTGGTGCCTGAAAAAATTAATGAAGTAGATGTTTTGTTTTGATGGAGTCCAAAACACATTAAGGCTATAGGGTTTGTGCGGTGTCTATGAATATTTTAGATGTTGGAATTTATTCTTTCTCTTCAAGGGTTTATAGATTAAACTGGGATTTCACTGTGCTGATTTCTGAAAAAAAGCATCCTAAACCAGCCTAAAGTCGTTACACGTGGTCTCACAGACTGGTGGGTCTCCCAATGGTCTCCCATGCTGGTTTGACAAGTCTGTCTTGCTGGTTTTATAGGGGGGTTTGTGCACTTGTAAGCTCATCAGACTGGGAAACCAGCTGACCGACCATCTAAAATCCAACCTGACCAGCCTAAACCATACAAGACCACCAAACCTTTGGCTGGTTTCAGCTGTTTTTCAGCAAAGCTAACGAGCAGTTCCTTTGCTTTGCATCTGGTTTTGTTTTAGTTTCCCCCGCATAGAATTTGTGTTCTCCTTCAACTATCACCATCATCTCTTCCACTCTTTCCATCACCCCATTCTGCATCATGAGGATAGAGATGCGGCTGCCGGAGCATTTCACGCACACCCCACATCAAGGTGATAACTCACTGTCAAGGGAATTGATTTTGGTATCTCTCAGGACGGCGGGCCTTGAATTGTTTCTGATTGTCGTTACTGTCAAGACAGATACCTTGAGCAAGATTAATTCCTTTGTCGTCGTCTTTTCTGTCTTCAGACTTTATAAAATGATCTCATGCTGGCAGATGTTCTGGTATGAAGACAATGGCTTGTGCTTGAGAGTCGTTTCTGCGGCTGCAGACAGAGGGCGCTCTCTCCTTTAGAGAAAACATAGGGGAAGATTTGGGGAAGACGGATACAGAGGCAAAGATCTGCCTGCAAAGGAAACAGAGGGAATGGCAATGCAGTTGAGAGAGTTATCATGAAATCTTTTCAGATTGTGGGTTGGAGCGAGACTCGAGAGAAAGCAAGACATGAATACACTGTTATAAAGGAAAGACAGGAACTGAGGGAGACATTAAGGTCAGTTGAAACACTCAGAAAAAGGTAAAAATTGTACCTTTATGGGTACAACAGCTTGTCACTATTGCTACTCCAAGGTACAAATGTGCACCTTTTAAGGGTGAAAAAGGAACAAAGATGTAATTTTAAGTGTACTGCCCCGGTGACAAGCTGTTGTACCCCTAAAGGTACAATCTTTACACATTTTTTCTGAGAGTGTATTCAGTACAACAGCACTCTTGTTTTTTGTTATTGCTTAAGTATATAACAAATGACATAAAATGGGAATCTGTTAATCAGCCAAGCTGGCATGGTTTTCCCCCAATGCCAATATATCAGTGTCTCTCTCTCTCCCGAGCTGCTCTTCCTTTCATCCTCACTTTCATTGCTGTGATTTACAGCGTGTTTGAGAGGCAGGTTGTGTCTGTGGCGCGAGCTGGATCATGCACGGAAAGCTCAGGCAGCATGTGTGCATGCATGGGGATTTTTTCAGTTTAGTTAATAGTACATATCATATCTGGATTTCACACCAGCGCTCCCCAGGGATCCGGCTACACTCGCTGCAATTAGACTGACAGTGCAGGCAGGCAGGGCTCCCAGCAGAGCCTCTGAGGGCCACTAATCAGCCCTGAGAGCACACTGCGGGGTGGAGGGGGTCAGACCTGAAGAAGGACAGATAGAGTGTTCGCTTTACACCAACTCTGTCCTGACAGAGGATGAAGATAACTCGAGGCAGAGAATCCAAAGTTGGCATTAGAATGGGGCATTCTGCTGTATTTC
Source organism: Romanogobio albipinnatus (assembly GCA_023566225.1). Classification (NCBI taxonomy): domain Eukaryota; kingdom Metazoa; phylum Chordata; class Actinopteri; order Cypriniformes; family Gobionidae; genus Romanogobio; species Romanogobio albipinnatus. The sequence continues at coordinate 50,687,405 of CM042245.1, read as the reverse complement.
AGTATAATTGACTATATATTATACAGTATAACAACTATATAGTCCTAGGCATTATGTACATACAGGCCAGGCTGTCGTACAAAGAAATTATAAACACATGCAAAAACGAGACAACCAACAAAATATTAATAACTGATAATGTTGTATGCTTTTTCCTCTCAGCCTTTTGTTTTTCGATGAATTGCAAAGTAAAATAAAACCTTTAGTTTTTTTGTAATAAATACCTCAACCAAGTTTAGCAGTTTAGTGTTTTGTCCTTCCCTTAAATTCAAAATGTTTAAAAATATAGTATGTAGTGTGCACAATGTGGACAATCGGCCATCTTTTAGCAGATTCTTGGCATTGTGAATGTAAACAGATATTGGTCTGTGATCTCTTTTTTTGTCATATAGTAATTTAATCTAATATTTAAACTAGTATTTAATATCATTTCAGTAAACAGCATAATGTCTGACAGTCATTATCACAAAATAGATGGGTAAAACTTAATATTTTCCCTTACTTGTCTTGCCTGTTCACTCCTATGAAGTGATTCAGAAAATGAAGACAGAAATTGAATGCAGGAAGGAGAAAATTCAAACCGATAGCTCTGGGAATTCAAATTACGTAAGTGGCCATCGAAGGGGATTTCAGCCAAGCTCGGGAACGGCCAAAGAGGATTCAAAGGATCTCAGAAACATTGGAGAGAGAATCCAGGGATGAAAGATTTAAAAGGATTTGGGAAATATTTGGTCTCTTCATTTTTTTATTTGCAATGATTATTTGGTAGAGCAGTTATGTTCACCATGGGGATTTGTTGGGACCAATATGCATCATACATCTTTTCTGTGAAAAGCATGTATAATGCATGAGTGCTGATGCTGATAAACTGTAGTGCTATAGACACTGTTTGCAGTCGCAGTCTCTCTCTCTCTCTCTCTCTCTCTCGTTCTCTCTCTCTCTCGTTCTCTCTCTCTCTCTCTCTCTCTCTCTCTCTCTCTCTCTCTCTCTCTCTCTCTCTCTCTCTCTCTCTCTCTCTCTCTCTCTCTCTCTCTCTCTCTCTCTCTCTCTCTCTCTCTCTCTCTCTCCCTCTCCCATGCACTTGTAGCTGGGCATTTAAGAGGCAGTCAGAAAAATGCAACACTTCAGCATTTCCTGTGTCCGTCATGGCCCATGTCTGTCCTTCAGTACCATGCGGCTCAAAACACACACAGCCCTCCAGGCTCTCTCTTCCCTTTCCCATTTACCTCTCCACACCCAACATTCCTGTAGGCACCACTGTGATCAATCAGTATCTGTGCCCAGCTGTCTGCTCTCTAGTTCTGCATGGCTACAGACGACACTTGTGTTCTTGGTTCGGGCCCAAACACCAATTTGGGCCGTTCCATTAGTAGCCTGCAAAGGGGGTTGTTCTCTGCGTGTGGGCATTTACCAGATGCTGCTGCCGCTGCGAGAGACGATCATCAATCTGGGTTCAGCTGGCAATGGATTTCCCCCCATTGCGGCCCACATTTGCTCGCCCCTGGTGGATCGCTCAATAACTTTCGAACAGTTAAAATTTCAGGAATATTAATTAAATCATGCAGTTTATTGCTTCCTTCTGTTTTCAAGTCCACACTGTTGTTCTGTTTTGGATAGCTGAATGAATAAACCGGTATACCATGAATGTGTACGAATCAGTTGGTAATATTCGCCATCACTGTAATCATATTGCTAGAATATATATATCCAGTACCGTTCAAAGCTTTTAAAAAAATATTTTATTCAGCAAGGATATGTTAAATTGACAAAAGTTACTATTTCAAACACTGTTCTTTTGAACGTTTTATTATAAAGAGTCCTGAAAAAAAAAAAGGATCACGGTTTCCACAGCAACAAAAAAGATTGTCAAAGCACAATGGTTTGTCTTATATGTGATGTTCAGTTATGTGGAGCAGGATTTTGGACCAGTGGGATTTCACTGTGGAAGGGGGCTATCCAGTGTGATAGAAACCTATTGACTAAATAAGTAATTGTCACTATATTGTGACTGGTTGGGTCAAAACACAACAGATATTGTCACCTGTGTCATGCTCTGTTAGGACACGTTAAACTATTTGAAGATTGTGTTATAGTTTATTAATCCCTTCCTGGAACTCAAACAGCCTGGTGCTTGCAACACTAAGGTCATGGTTTCGTTTCCCAGGGAATGCATTAACTGTGTACCTTGAATGCAATGTTAGTTGCTTCGGATAAAAGTGTCTGCCAATGCATAAATGTACATTTATTGTTGTAGCTGTGGCATTTTGTTGAAAACATTAGAGTACAGTGGCAATATCTTCCCTTTCTTTCTGTCTAACTCTGTCTCTCTCTATCTGTCGGCCTTCAAACTGTCTCTTGCCCACCTAAGTGGTGCAGTGTATCGCCCACTGTGGGGTTGAGGGAGGGAGTGTGAGTGAGTGAGTGAGCGAGCCGGCTCTGGGTGGCTGCCAGGTCTAGATCTGTGGAGGCTGGAGCAGAGGGGAGGGCAGGTGGAGAGCAGCCAGCCTCCCCAAGCAAGAGAGGTCAGAACTGGGCAGCCTTCTCCCGGGAGCTGCGGGAGAGAGAGCCGAGCCTGTGTGGAGGAGGAAGAGGCAGGCAGTGGAGCGCAACGCTGCAGAGAAGAGTAGCAAACATCCTGACACTCAACACTGAAAGAGAGAGAGAGACTGTCAATGCGTGTGCGTTGCTCTGAGAGAGAGAGAGAGAGAGAGAGAGAGAGAGAGAGAGAGAAGCACTTGAAATAGCAGCGTTGGTGCTGTATGAAAGATTTTGAAAAATTTGGGATTGTGTAATGGTGATAAGACCTTGAGAATGTACTGAAGCCAGAGTAAGTGTTTGTGTTCGAGACAGAGAGCCTGAAGGTCTGTGAAAGGGGGCTGCTGAGTGCAGTTGCTACTGGAACAGGCCGTCCACACTCTAATCTCACTCTGCTGGAGGGCGAGAAGACAGGAATGTGGCGAGAACGATGCAAAGGAAGTAGAGAGGTTGAGAGAGACAGCGAGACTCGCAGCACATAGAATTGGGAACGTGAGAATGATCTAAACCTAATCAGCCTGGCTCATTAATATTAATGAGGTGACTTAGCATTCGGACAGTAGTACTAACTTTAGTTGGTGAGGTAGCACGTCCTGATTTTGTTGAGTTAGATGTGTCAGCATATTTTGTTGATCCTGGAACGGCATTAAATCCTAACCATATCCATACCCCTGAACCACCAATAAGTTCTCCCTAAAACCAGAGGGAAATGATAAGTGAATAACTCTGATATAGAAGCACCTCGCCCTGGTTGTAAGCCTAAACCTGATATAAACTGTATAAACTTGTCCCTCAAGTCTGATTGGTTTATCCTGGAACAACATTCCAATCAACCAATCAGACTTGAGGGACAAGTTTATAAAGTTTACACAGCCAACTACTTTTTTTTTTTTGCACCAACAAAATGGATCTTAAAATGATGACCATGATGACATTCACAATTCAGTATGCAAATTTTCCAATGATGTGATCACATGATTTTTTTATTTTGAAAGCTGAACATTCTTTAGATGTCACTGGGAGATTTTCAGACTTTCATTTCTTAAAAGTGTAAAGTTTATAACCAAAAATAGAATGTGCACGCATTGCGATCACATTTAAAAGGAAATGGCAGATGGGGATGAAAGAAATTGAGGATCATACTACATCCACACAATTTGGAAACGCATGGACTTCCTCACTGTCCTTGAGTGTTTGCTGTCATTTGTCGCTGTGTCTTCAAGAGGGAATTTAATCTGGAACTTCTATAATTCTGCTGTCACGTAACTGTGCTCGATATCTGCATGTGGTCTTTCTGTGCGCGAACAAACAGACGGCCAGGAGGCAGTTGGACACGAGCACATCTGTTGTCTGTCGTCAGGCAGAACTCTGCAGTGTCTCTCCTTCTGCTTCAGTAGTCGTGTACTTTCATTTCGCTTTTTGTGTGATTTGTTGCGTTAGACGTAGACATCACAAACAGGAAAGGAAATGTCTCTAGTGCTGGTCATTTGTTTTGCAGTTTTTTAAGTGCTTTGTCAAGCTCAGATACAGATTAAGAAAGAAACATGTTTACTGAAAGCCAAATAGCTATTTAGGCATTGATTTAGGGAATTTGCATTCTCTCTGGCTCCAGTCTGATATATAACGCCTACTTCTCAATTCAAATGATTCCTGACAGATAAATTCAAGCACCACCCAACAATATTTTTCTTGCTAAATATCTTCACTTGGAAAAACATCACATTAAAGCAAGAAAACTGGTTGCAAACAGCATGTGACATAGACTTTAACATCCATCCTTGCATTACTGTGGCAGCAACAAACATATAGCCAAATAGCCAATTATAGTTTATTAAACCCAATTTGTTGGTTAGATTACCATAGTTACTTTTAAGCATGTTAACAGTTTAACAAACTTTACCTAAAACTGTTGCTGTACAGTATTTGGCTGAAATAGTTGACAATGTGTTACATGAATGCCACTTTAGCACTCTTTTTGGCAATGCTGAAATTTACATGCAGTTTAAATTGCGTTCTGACGCATTTCACATGTAAAATCAAGCTTGCACAGCTGAAAGTGACTGTATATTTGCAGAGAGTATGTTTAGGGAATTTTGAAACTTTTATAAGTGTAACCTCTCCTGTTCGGACCACCCGCTTCAAGCGGGACTCGAACCCGGGTCCGCCAGCAAGAGAGTCGGACGCTCTAACAAGGAGGCTAAAGGCTGCAACCTCAAGCGTCAGCTGGCCTCCGTTACCTCTAGCATCCTTCTGTCTCTAGAGACAATGGAGTCTGCACCTGAGTATTTATTTAATTGTGGGGCAGCAGCGCCGATGCGGGAGCTGCAGCAAGTGTAGTCCGTGGTGTAACCCCTCCTGTTCGAACCACCTGCTCCAAGCGGGAATCGAACCTGGGTCCGCCAGCATGAGAGTCGGACCCTCTAACAAGGAGGCTAAAGGCTAATCGCTAGAGCATCTCTTGAGATCAGAGGAGTGAGGTTTACTCGCACAGCGACTACTAGCTGTCCTCCGTAACTTAAAGGCCTGTTCACACCGGGACGATTTTCGCGCGCGTTTATCGCCGACGTTTAACGCCTCGTGACTAAACAATGGGCGCCAATGTGAGTGTGCACACCGACGCGTAAAACGCCAGGCGTAAAAGCGTCATTAAAAAAAAAACGCCTCGGGTTCGTTTTTTTATTTTGACGCGGCGCGTAAAAAACTGTCCGACCAATGAGATCCGCGCTTTTGTTTACGTGCCTGGAGCTGCTGAAGTGACAGTAAAACACGACTTGGTGGCGCTCAAGCACAAAATCGGTCTTGCCGAGCACACACTGATACGACGAAGAAGTAGTAAGTAGACAAAGAAGAAGATAGGCTGCTAATGCTGCTTGCCAGTGAGCAAAAAGTGTGTGAATGGTTTTGCCATAGACATAATATATCTGTGGTTTTGGCAAGCACGTAAATACTGTCTCTCCTATTCTTCTGTGTGACAAGCGAGTGTCAGAAGCGTAACGTGCCGCAGCACCACCTTGTGTACCGGGAGCGCATCTACTGAATGTGCACGTTCACTCGGCGCAACGCCAGTGGAAATCGCTTGGGTGTGAACACTCAAGACGCGCCGAAAAACGTCACGAAAAACGCTGGCGATAAGCGCGTGCGATATTCGTCCCGGTGTGTACAGGCCTTAAGCATCAAAAAAGACATTTTTGATTGCCAAGATCAGCTGTTATAGATTTAGAAAGTAATATTTTTGCGGTATAATTTACACATTTAACCCTGTATACACTCTAAAAAACTCTAATAGCTGATAATAACATACTTTCATATTTTAAATCTAGCTTTACGAGCTTTCAGAATACGCTTTAGTATCAGTGCTCGTCTCTTTTCCGCAGTTTTGTTAATGACCTCTTTATTAAACCAATATATAACTAGCAAAAGCAGTGCTGTTTGAATCTCCTCTATACTTGTTATTGTTGCAGACAGTATCGCACAAAAATTATTACTGTCCGTCGCTGACTGGGAGGAGCAGTTGCGCCGTGCGCAGTCCTACATCACCGGACTAATTTGCCTAATCTTCTCGGTACTTTAGACCGCAGTGGAAACTGGAGGAAAAAAAGTTCCTTTAAAAAAAGTTCCTGGTACAAATTGTTCCGGGTAATTTTGGTGGAAACGGGGCTTATGATTTACTCAATTTCTTTGATGAAACATTTTTACACAAAAAAAAGTGAGTACATTTTAAAGCAGTGAAATCAATT